>LR750276.1:617313-689987 GCA_902729485.2 Mus minutoides
TCTCATTAGAGCTTTCTCCAGCTCTGCCTGCAGCTCTGCCTGCATGTTAACTAAGGTCTGTGAGGTGTTCTTTTCAATTGAATCCTAAGCAACCTGGGCATTTCTCAATGCTTCTCTAACTCCCGATTTTCTGTGTCTTGGCTTCTTTCTACTTTGAACCATGGGGAGTAGACGCCTTATCTTATCTGAAAAAACCTTTTTAGCATCTGCTTGTCTAACCTGTGAAATGGGCCTCTGTAGGCTTGGACCATTGCTGGTCTAAATTACTTAGTTTCATATTCGCTGGCTGATCCTAAGCGAGTTCAACATTGGGACTGTGTTGAACTCCACTTAGCCGTACGCACTGGCGACTAATTGCACCTTCCTTTGAACTAGCGCGCTGAATTGGGTGCACTTACCTCGCTATATCCCGTGCTCTGTACGAATATCCTAGATCTGTTTTCCTGGGGAGCTCCTCTTGAGCCAGCTCGCTCTCGGGGGGTGTTCCATCCTCGTCCATGACCCACGTTGGGCGCCAGAAATGTTGGGGTCCACTGCCCGCAGTGGACTGGGTTCCTGGAGGATTGGCCCGAAGCTGAAATGAAACTAAGGGAGTGGGGGAAGAAAGAAGGTCTCCGAGGCTACTTGGTTGCTTCTGCTTAGAACGACTCTTTAATGGTGGACAAGCATTTGGGGATAAAGGAAGGGGAGCCCCGCCCCCAGTCTTCTGCGCAGGCGTTCTGGAGTTTTGCAGGAACCCTGAAGTCTCGTGACATCTCTCAGGTTGCGCAGGTGGGCTGGTGGTAGGTGGGCCTCTGGTAAGCTGGGCGGAGCCGGGTGACCTAGGAGATGTGCAGAACCTGCTGCAGGGGTACCGGGCTCTTAGCCTAGTTAACAACACAATGGATGCCATTGGGTGCAGCACGGCTCTGGCCATTTGCACCAACTGTGTTGGTGGGGAAGGACACCACACTCTCACTTACCCAGTCTTTGGTACTTACTAAAGGGTCTTGCCACATCTCTCCCGCATGCCTATTTCCATTGATTCACCTGGCCCACTAGGCTTCTCTCCTGCCCCTCATAACTGATCCTGTTCCTGTTTCCCATCCCCATCTCCATCCCCTTTCCCACCAGGCACTGCACTCCTTCTGCCTCTTATGATTATTTTCGTCCCCCTTATAAGTGGAATTGAAACATCCACACTTGGGCATTTCTGCCTGTTACACTTCTGGTGGTCTGTAGTTTGTATCCTAGGTTTTCTGTACTTTTGGATAATATCTACTTGTTAGTACATACATACCATGAATGCCCTTTTGGGCCTGGGTTATCTTACTAAGAATGACATTTTCTAGTTCCATCCATTTCCCTGAAATATTCATGACATTCTCATTTTTAATACCTGAATAGTATTTCATTCTGTAAATGAACCACTTTTTTTGTATCCATTCTTCTGTTGAAGAACATCTGGGTTGTTTCCATCTTCTGGCTATTATAAATAAGGCTGCTATGAATATTGTGTAGCATATGTCATTGTGGTGTGGTAGGGCATCTTTTGGGTATATGCCCAAGAATGGTATAACTGGACCTTAAGGTACAACCATTTCCAATTTTTAGAGGAAACACCAGATTGATTTCCAGAGTGGTTGTACCAGCTTATAATCCCACCAGAAGTGGAGAAGTACTCCTTTTTTTCCACATCCTCACCAGCATATGCTGTCACTTGAATTTTTGATCTTAGGTATTCTGATTGGTGTGAGGTTAAATCTCAGGAATGTTTTGGTTTGCATTTTCCTGATGACTAAGGACTTTGAACATTTCTTTAAGTGCTTCTTAACCATTTGAGATTCTTCTGTTGTAAATTCTCTGTTTAGCTCTATCCTCCAATTTTAATCAGTTTATTTGGGTTTTGGAAATTAACTTCTAAAATATTTTATATATTTTCTATATTAGCACTCTCTCAGATGAAGGGTAAGTGAAGATTTTTTCCCAATTTGTAGGTTGCCTATTTGTCCTATTGATGGTGTCTTTTGCCTTATAGAAGTTTTTCAGTTTCATGAGGCTCTATTTATCAATTGTTGATCTTACAGCCTGGGCTATTGGTGTTCTATTCAAGAAATTTCCTCCTGTGCCAATGAGTTCCAGGATCTTTCCCAATTTTTCTTCTATTAGATTCAGTGTATTTGATTTTATGCTGAGGTCCTTAATCCACTTGGACTTAAGCTTTGTGCAAGGTGACAAATATGGATCTATTTTTATTCTTCTACATTCAGACAGCCAGTTAGACCAGAACCATTTATTGAAGATGCTTTCTTTTTTTCCAATGCAGGTTTTTTGATTCTTTATCAAATATCAAGTCTCCTTAGGTGTGTGGGTTTATTTCTGAGTCTTTTATTCTATTTCATTGACTGACCTTGTGTCTCTGTGCCAATACCATGTTGACTTTATTACTATAGCTTTGTAGTACAGCTTGAGGTCAGGGATGGAGGATCTTTTATTGTTGAGAATTGTTTTGCTTATCCTGGTTTTTGTTGTTGTTGTTTTGTTTTTCAATATGAAGTTGAGAATTGCTCTTTCTATGTGAGAATAATTGTGTTGGAATGTTGTTAGGGATTTCATCTAATCTGCAGATTGCTTTTGGTAAGATGCCCATTTTCTATTTCTATTATTCTTAGGTTTGATCATTTTATTGTGTACTAAATTTCCTGGATATTTTTGGAGAGATACTTTTTGTATTCTTTTATTTTTTTTTGGGGGGGGGGGGGTTCAAGACAGGGTTTCTCTGTATATTCTTGGCTGTCCTGGAACTCACTCTGTCGACCAGGCTGGCCTCAAACTCAGAAATTCACGGGCCTCTGTATCTACAATGTGATATTCTAAGCCTCAGAGTCTTTTCTTTATCTCTTATATTCTGTGGGTGATGCTTGTATCTGTAGCTCCTGATCTCTTTCCTAAGTTGTCCATCTCCATGTTTGCCTCCATTTGTGTTTTCTTTATGGTTTCTAATTCCATTTTTAGTTATTGGACTGTTTTGTTAAATTTCTTCACCTGCTTGATGGTATTTTCTTGTATTTCTTTAATATATTTGTTTCCTTTTCAAGTATTTCTACCTGTTTTTCTGTGTTTTCTTGTATTTCTTTTAGGGAGTTCTTTATATCCTCCTTAAAGACCTCTATCCTCTTCATGATATCAGATTTGAAGTTAGAATTTTGCTTTTCAGGTATGTTAGGATATCCAGGGCTTGCTGTCATGGGAGAACTGGGTTCTAATGGTACCAAATTGCATTGTGTTCTGTCCCTTAGGATCCTTTACTTATCTCTGGCCATCTGATTATCTCTGGTATTAACTGGTCTGGGTATCTCTGACTGGAGCTGGCCTCCTTGGAGGCAGGTAGAGCTCTGTGACCTGGGTTAGAGCCACTCTCTTGAAAGGCAGACTGCCCCTGGTTGCTGTGGACCTCCTTGGAGGCAGACAGGTTGTAGGGTGTGGTATGGTGTCAGGCCACTTATCTGGCCTGGGAGAAAAGTGGAGTTCAGCAGGATGGGTAGGTCCTGGTAGACTCTGTGGGTTTTCCAGCTTGTGTGGATATTTGGGCAGGATTCTCAACTCTGTCTTTGGTTACTATGGATCTCCTGGAGGCACTCAGGCTGTGGGTGTGGGATGGTATCTGGCCAGCTAATCTGCCATGTATGGAAGAGTTTTATTAATTCAAACTTTCTATCTTATTTGCATCCCATTGCCAAACTTCTTAAGTGATGTCATTGAGGATGGAAGAGGTTCCCTGTGACTCACACATCCTACACCTAAAAGTTTAAGCACAACAAAAACTAGTACCCTATGGGCTTTCATAGTAAGGTTGTTTAGTCTTAAATACTTTCCTTGCACCTGATATAGCTAAAAAATGACAAAAGTGCAAAACTTGTTGGAAAGAAATTGACTAAGATGGAAAGATGGTAATTATGAAGGAACAGGTAGAGAAAAAATTCTGTGGAAGAAATTACTTCCCTATATATGTCAATGATTTAGAATTCCTTAATAAACAAGTTGTGACTATATGAGATACACAGCCATACACACAGACACACATGCACACTCACATACACACACACACACACACACACACACACACAGAGAGAGAGAGAGAGAGAGAGAGAGAGAGAAAGAGAGATAGAGAGAGAGAGTTTCATCTTCAGTTTGCTTAGCATGTTAGCATGATAACTAGTGAGAACATTTGTTTATAATCAGCAAGTAGGGAATGAAAGAACAGAATTCTTACAAAGAATTATTCAAGACAAAGTGCCAGCCATTTGTGTCCCTTTTTTAATGAGTAAGAGCTATGTGTGGGGAGGGCAACAATTGCTGCCAGAGCTCTTTTTCCACACATTCAGAAGTGAGATTCCTTGCTGTACACTGAAAACCTAAGCATATTTCTCTTTTATGTTGAGTCTTAGAATAGCAATCTCTTTGGAGACTGGTTGTCTGAAGTTCTCTCTTGCATGACCACTCAGGCTTCCCTGTAATCCCGCTAAAGCTCAGCCATTGATTGACATGAGGCACAGGGCCAGACAGATGAATTTCTCTGGTTTAAAGTTTAATGGAACAGATCTTTTGATCTCTGATTCTGTTAGGAGTGTGAAGTCCATTTTCTCCCTCAGGTTTCTTTGGTGCTAGCTTGTATGTTGTCCCACATAGATCTCATGTTCATGAGTTGAATGCAATGCAGTGAGCTTAACGTGGCACACAGAAAACAATGATTTGCATGTTTCCTGAGATGCTAACTTCATCACCATTTATTCCTGGGTGCTTTACCTAGTCAACACTAATGTGACATAGGCTGTTTTAAGCTCTATTGCTAGGAATGATGTCTTATGTGAACATAAGCTAGAACATGGTTCTATAACTCTTAGATTGTTTTCTGCAGATAGTACAAAATCAATTTGCTGTGCATATAACCCCCCAAATTAATATACATTAATATGTAATATTTTAATATATAAGCATGTACAGATATATACTAATATCTGAATAGGTAGAGGACAAATATAAAGCAAGCTATATTTCCAAGAACAACTTATTTGGTAGTTCCAGACCTTTTTCAACCCTGCTGTCTTGAGATGGGTAACATTCTCTGTTTTGTTTTTTCCTTTTTTTTTTAAAAGATATTTTCTTTATTTATATTTCAAATGTTATCCCATTTCCTAGTTTCCCCTTTGAAAATCCCCTATGCCCTCCTCCTCCCCCCTCCCCTTGCGCAACAACCCACCCACTCTAATTCCTGGTCCTGGCATTCCTCTATACTGGGGCATAGAGCATTCACAGGACCAAGGGCCTCTCCCCCCTTGATGACCGACTAGGCCATCCTCTGCTACATATATAGCTAGAGCCACAAATTCCACCATGTGTTTTCTTTGATTGGTCGTATAGTTCCAAGGAGCTCTGGGGGTACTGATTAATTCATATTGATGTTCCTCATATGGGGTTTCAGATCCCTTCAGCTCCTTGGGTACTTTCGCTGGCTCCTTCGTTGCGGACCTTGTGCTCCATCCAGTGGATGACTGTAAGCATCCACTTTTGTATTTGCCAGGTAATTGACATTCTATGATTCCATATATTTACTGAAATTTCTTCTTTGCTCGTCTATAATCATGTATACACAAGTCCATTTAGCCATCCTGAGGTACAGCAGAGGGATTTTCTCTTTGCAATCATTCAAGGTCGACTCCAGCTTGGAAATCCTTATTAGTATTCAAAATAGAACTTTTAAATTCATGAACATCCTATTTTTCAATGATCTTCTTTCTATGTAGAATATTATTATAATATGAAATTTTCAAGTCCTTGACAGAAAAATGAGGATTAGGAACAGTTGAACACTTTTACCCAAATTAAACCATATGCAAATGTGTAAAATGTATAATAGAAAGAGCCAAATATTAGCATGAAAATATAACAAAATAGTTCAAAACATCAATCCTTCTATAAGCACCGTGAGTGTGTTTCCCACTCTTAACTCTATAGTACTCTTTGACCAGAAGTGATCAAGTACATTTTTGTTCTAATAGACCATTCGGGGGAATGCAAACTGTTGATAAGACTTGTGAAGCAAGGTTTTTAACCTTTTAGCATTTCAGTTTCGTAAGCAAAACCTAATGATAGCACATCACACACACAGAACATGCCATGGGCCTTGCACAGAAAATGAAAATTAGTTCAAAAAGCCTTTCAATTCTTGTGGTATAGTGTGGCTCATTTCCTGGCTATATATGAAAGAGGATCAGAAACAAAATGGAAAAAAAAATTATTATGGCTGTGAGTGAAAGCAGAGCCAGAGAAAAACAAGAGTATCGGGTTTGAAATAGAAGCATGAGCAGCTGTAATTAGCGCCAATGTTTTATGAGAATTTAAAACAAGCCACTTCAAAAATATAAACAGGCAGTATGCCAACTGAAATGGTAACTAGGGCTGTAGAAAACCATGGTAAATATTGAACAATATGAAAGTAAATAGTGCCTGTGGATAAAAGTTTGACATCTATTTCAGCAGTTACAGTTTTCATAAAATTACCATCCATAATATAAGTCATTCCACTATATTAATTTTGAAATAAGACAACATTTAACACCAAAGATGGTTTTAAATAAGAGCAGAGTATCCTCACATAACCTCATTAACAGTTACACAAGGCAATTTTAATTACTGTATATTTGAGCAAGAAAAAAAGCTCTTGCTTATAGATAATTTCTCTTTGAGCAGCAGTGCAAAATAATAGACGATGAAGGCCTTTCTCCCAACATTGAGCATTGATTTCTTCCCTGCATACAGTCTAGTTTCCTTATCTCATTAAAAACTGACACCACAAATGTATTCAATCAAAACTCAGAGGTGTTTCACATATCTACATGTAAAAGGTTAAAGTTTTTCCACCCTGGACCATATTCAGTTAGTTGATTTAAATGCATACAAAGTAAATGTGCTCAAGATACATCAACAGAATACACTGGCACATTCTTAGACTTGACTTCATATTTAACAACAATCTTAAGGTTGTCCATTTTTTCTTTCCTTTTTTGGTTTTTGGTTTTGTTGTTTGCTTGTTGTTTTTGTTATTGTTTTCTGAACACAGGTCTCCCAGTGCCCAGCCTAGTAGTTACAAACAAATATTACATATTTTGATTTTAAACTCCTGATCATGCTGCCTGGAAGTCACAAGTGATAGAATTATAGGCCTGCAACATTACTGTGGTTCAGTGTCTATCCCTGCGATAAACAAAACGACCAAAAGCAACTTATGGAAAAAAGCTTGTTTGGCCTTCAAGTGACAACCCATTATGAAGGGAAGCCAAGGAAGAACCTTGCAGGAGAAAACTGAAGCAGAAGCCATGTATGGTGCTGTTACAAGTTTTGACTGAACACATTTTTAGAGGGTCTACTAAAGACCTATATAGACTCCATGATTGCCATGTCAGTCTCTGTGAACCCCTATAATTCCTGCTGTGTTCCCCTGATGACTTTGGACCTTCCAGGTCCAATTTTTTTTTCCTTCCCTTCTGAGTGGCCCACTGAACTCCTCCAAATGTTTGGCTGTTGGTCCCTGCACCTGCTCCTTTAAGTTACCAGATGATGTCTATCTGATAACAATGAATGACCAAGGCAACGCTCTGTGAGTGTAGTAGAGTACCATAGGGAATCATTTCTTTGTCTTTCCCACCCTCTTTGGCCTGTTGTGTTTGGTTCTACTCTAGGTCTCCGTGCTATCCAGCATCTGGTTCCTAACGATCTAGGCAGTATTGAGTATGGTCTTCCTCTTATTGGATGGGGCTCAAGTTAAACCAGTCATTGGTTAGCCACCCCCACTAGTACTTCACCACCATTACCCTAGCATATCTTACAGGCAGGATAGGATGTAGGTTAAAGATGGTTTGTTCAGGCTCCTATCCTCCATTACTAGGAGTCATTAGTTAATCACCCTCATGCACTAGGTTTCCACTGTGTCCCCCCAACCACTCTGAGCCTGTACTTGTACATGGGAAAGGCTACACACATCACTTACTAATAAATGATGGAAAAATAACACTTGTAAGGTTAAAAGAAAAAAATCCATGGACCACCTACATATCCAACTACTGTAGTTTTCTTCAACAATAACCTCACTCTATTTATTTAATAATTTTCTCAGACTAGAACTTCACAATTATAGGAGAAATATATGTCATTCTCATTTTCATAAGCCCCAACTTAACTAGTTACACCTGAATTATTTATTGACTCCTTCTAACTCTTTTCTTTGGAACCCTAAATCCTTATCATCTCCATGTGACTTCTTAACTACTTTACAATGGCAGCTACTCCTCATGCTTATTATTATTTCTGCTCTGCTTCATATAACTTTCAACTTTTATCTTTAAAGTTCTATTAGCGTCATCCCATGCCCCCATCTTTTATCTGATCACCTTGTAATTCTCTGAGCTTGCTCCATTTTCATGGGTGCATTTGAGTTAGGATAAAGATCGTGCACACACTCTCAGCACAGGTTCAGCTAAACACAGTTCCCCTTCCTGCATCTGCTTTCTAAGAGTCCAATCCTAACGGTTATCCTCATGTCTTCCAACAGGTAGTAGTCATCCTTCAATGAAGCTACAAAATTTATCCTACTATAAGAAACTGTACAGCAGGTTTGTTTTTGGCTTTGTCTTTTTTTTTCCTGTTTCTTTTTCCCATTGCAGTTCACTGGTGAGAGCTACATACTTTCATTCACAGAGATACCGATTTTCTCTATACTGCTCTTACCCACAAATTCTAAGGTCTATTATACCTTAACATAAAACCATCTAACCTATTTCTTTCATTTCTCTAACATTTGTAATTTTTCTAGGCTCTGACACCTGCATCTTTAGAACTTTCTTGCTTTGTTGGTTCAGAATTGTTCAATGCAGCTTCTAACTCATAAGACCCTTGATAATTATAAAAGAACCCCTTATAATAACCATGATTATTAGAGTCTACATTACTGGCATAGGCTGCAATGCCCATTACCACAGGGCCACAACCTCCCTGAATAGCTTATCCCATAATTATCTTTCACAAAGTATCATCTTTAGCCTACCCAACCTTTTTCATTGTGTTCTCCCATTTACATGCTGAATAATACTAGTGCCCCATGATGGGTATATGTCTCTCTTGCTTACATCTCTTCAGATCATGCATTCTCACTGAGACAGTCTCTGTAAAACGGCCTTTTTGACCCCCAGTGGCTGATGGCCCTAGTAAAGATCCAAAATTATTTCCTAGTGCTTTGTCGTTATTTCAACACTTCCGATGGCTTGTAATGTCGTATTTGGAATAAACCCTATAACTTCTTTAATGTCTGCCTTTAGTCTTTTAATGAATCAAATGGCTTGAGAGCTGATCCTATACACCATTGTAGTCACTGATTGCTTTATGGACTATATTTGAGCACAATTGATAAAGGTTGCTGCTGCCTGTGAGTTATTATAACAATATTGTTATAACAATAGTGTTATTATCTTCTTCATTCCATGACAGAACACAATCTTGAATCATTAAGGAAATGGGCATCAAAAATGTTTGCATAAACTTGTGGCAAAACCCCAGGCTCTTTCCTTGAATTTCAGTGGGGACATAAGGTCTTGGCTCTTGGCTGATTATTTCAGGCTGTGCTTCGCCTGCCTCCATTTCTAGTTCGCTATATTGTGATATTTTCAAAAGTGAGATTTCTAAACCATTCTTAAAAAGTTATATTTACGGGTTTCAATTTTCTACCAATCCCAATGTGATTGTACTGTTGTTAACTTCTGGGAGGCAAAGGTTATCTATACACCTTTTCCCTAAATTGATAACTTTAAAAAAATGATTCTACCATATTTCCTGGCATTAAACACACATGGAAAGCATAAATATCCTCGGCAGAGGCAAGCGTCTCCCGTGTATCAGAAGCATCTGGAGGCAAGGCAAGTGATCTAAAAAAAGGCAACGCCTTCAAGGCCCTCTCAGTTTTGAGCAGGGATTTAAATAGTGACTCAGGCAGAAAAATTGGGTTTCATTTATCTTTTCCAGCTGTCAAGGCTGAATCCTCAACATATTTAGCTCGGTCAAATTTTTCTTCATTAGTGTTAGATATTAAAAGCTCTCATTTCTTTTATACAAATAAGTGGGTGATTCACCATCTATTATCAAAGTGTTATCTATAAAGAAGCTAAGGTCATAGACATTTGATCACTATGTAAAGTCATACAAATAAAGGCATGCACAAAAATACTGGATTATTGATTTATCCAGAATCTATTAACATACTCCATAAGATTTCCATTTATAAGGAATGCTAAAAATTGAACAAATATCAACCTATTAAATAATACTAGGGAACAAATAAAATGTATACATTTTTACTAATGATTTAGCTTTACTGCAAAATGAAGATTTAGAAAAATTACAATTTGTCTAATTATTTTTGAAACCCATGTTTGCTACATCCACTCCAGTAGTGACTCTCATGGCAGGCCTGGAAGCAGTCACAAGGCAAAGAGTTTCACAGAAACAGCATCCTGGAAACTTGGCATTCCCATAGCTAGAATGCCCCAGATTTGTCCCTGTGATATTGTGGCGGGTCATGCATGCTTTCTTACAGGATTTTACTGGATAAGAGTTAGAAATCTCAGAGCAGGCTTAGCAAAGTACACTTAGAATCTTCATTACAGCAGGTATAGGAGACTATATTGCATATTAGAAGAAAGTTGGTGAATTCTTCTGACAAATGGAGATTCCTTAGAGATACTTATAAGAACAGCCAAATTACTCTCATATGCAAGAATTTACCAAGGCCTAGGAAAAAGGGGGGTTGTGGTATTGCATTATTCATGATAAGGTCTGCTAGAGCAGAACCCCCTGGTGCAAGCTTTCACAAGGCTCAAAGGAGTAGCATAAATTGTGACTAGGGTGTGAAATCCTTACCTGTCATTAGCTGACTCTAGTCAGGGCTGTTTTATCTTTACTGTAAACATTACCTGGTTCCTGTCAGTCCTTTGAAGGCATTCCTGTGTTTTGTGTCAGATACTTCTATGTACCTTGCCTGCTGTGACACCCTAATCCTTTGTTTTCTGTATTATATAAGACTGGTGTTCACTGTGTGAAAAATTACATCCAGATACAGCACTCCCTTGTGTCTGTGCTTTTTGTCACTTCTCGCCAATTCCATGCCCACCTGTCTGGAACCTTGATTCCCCACCGATTAAGAAAGGCCCACTTGGGCCACTCTGTGGCACATGTTTATTTGACAAATACATGTGTAGAAATGTTTAAGATAAGATAATTAACTACTCTAGTTTGCTTTCTGCTATTTCAATAAACACTATGATCAAGAGCAATCGGGGGCAGGTGGAGAAGATTTTATTCCTCTTATAGATTACAATCCATTGTCCTTTGCCAACACAGGAATGAAGGGCAGGCACTTAAAAAAGAGTCCATAGAGCAGCTTAGTGGCTTACTTCCTCTGAGTTGCTCAGCTAACTTTCTTATTTAGCCCACCCCTTCCCAAACCTGGGGTGGCACTGCTCACAGTGAGCCATCCCTCCTACATAAACAAATGCGCCATAGACATTTTCACAGACCAATATGATGGAAACAGTTGGTTCTTAAATTGATTGTACCTCTTCCCAGGTTAATCTAGGTTTGTGTCACATTGTCAGATGGCACTAAATATGACATTACCATATGTATAAAAGTCATTATATTCCTGGGGTGGTTTTGTTTGTTTGCTTATATTATTGTATTTCTCAGAATCTCATTTTGCTGTCCAGTCTGGCATAGAGCTCTCTAAGTAGCCCAGGCTAGCCTCAGACTCAGAGTAATCCTTCTCTTTCAGCCTCCGTTACAGGCATGAGCTGCTGTGCTCGACCACACCATCATGAAGACAAAATCAATCAACAATTTTATATCAATATGCTATTGTCACAGCACTGAACAGTGTACTTCTTGACCTTGTGACTCTTATTAAAACTTTCATCCTTTGACTATTGTCTCCCAATTACTTTTTATGTCTAAAATCAAATAATAAGTAGTCATTTAATCTTATTTACCTGTCCTCCTAGCTTGTGCCTTTTCACCCTGCTAACCCGTTTTACCACTATGAGTCACAATACACACACACACACACACACACACACACACACACACACACACACTGTGTATGCAGGTTGTATCAGGCAACACTCTGATTCCATTTCGTTTTTTGTTGTTGTTGTTTTATTTGAAAACACAGACTTGCTTGTCTTTCTTGCATTGATTACATGATAAGTATTTCAAGAATTACAACTGTGTCTCTGAACATGGGACTGTAAATATAAGTGGAATGTGAATATTATCAAGGATAAGTTTGCTGAATTGAGCTGAATGCAATACAGAGAAAGAGAGAGAGCCTGACAATCAGTGATCTACAGTCCTGACTTAATAAGCAAAGCCTGATTCAGCTCTTTTGTGAACTCTCATTATTTTATATCTCCTCCTAACTGCAGCTCCTGCCCTGTTCCCACTGTTAACTACAAAGTTAAGGCTCATCAGGAGCCCACTCTTAAAATAGGAGCGGAGTGGAAGCCTCTCCCCTCTTCTTCCCAAGCCCCCTGTTAACTTCTACTTTAGAGTTGAAACAAGTGCCTCCCTTGTTACTAAGGACAGCCTGCCAAGTCTTCTAAAACCTTTACTAATAAAAACCGACCCACATTTGGATGTGAGATGCATTAAATATGCATACTGTGTGGGATGATTGAATTAAGCTAATTGATACATCTGCCACCTTATAATCTTTATGTAAATGTTCATGTTTCCCATCACTACTGACTATGTAGCTCTTGGGTAAAGCTCAGAAGTCCTGCTTTCTTTCGTACAGACCTTGCTATTCTTAGAGTAACAAGTCTCTAATATGTGTTCTGCAGAGTGGTGCACACAATTATCAGGTGGATAACCCAGAATTGAGGCACAAACCAAGGATCTATAACTATATGTCACCAACAACACAAGAAATATTAGTAGACTTTTCACGCAGAAATCACTGTATGCCTAAGAATACAGTAATCTTCCACCACTCATAATGTTAAAATAATCAAATCAATCAGAAAATAGCATGCTATAGTTTGTTTAAATTAAGTCACATTAGCTAAAAGTAAAGTATTTACATAAGCTTTATTGATAATGTATTTTTGGAGACTGACACTGAGTCATAAGCCAAAGTTTCCCTCCTTTCCTGAGAAACTTCCGACCTTTTGAAAGGTCAGCTGACAGTACACCAAGATCAGGAAATAGTAACTGCAAACCTTCCAGGGGGAAAACCACAGGATGTTCCCTGAGCTGAGTAGATAGCATGCTCCTGGGCAGTTATGCAGAACCACCCTGCCCTGGGCTGAGGCACAGGCAAGTTTCTCCCCCTTTTACTTCCTCCTTCTTACTGTTTTTTATTCTGTAACCTTGCCCGCAATAAACAGACCTTGACAACCTTTGCTTGGTTTTGCTCTTTCTTTCTCATCCGTTTCTTTTTCAGGCAAGGTCCCCCTTGGACCCCCCAGATAACTGGGTCCTGAGGGTCGGGACAATATATCAATCTTTTTACTCAAATGTTTATGAATACCAATTAATCTGATAGATTATATATGAACAAATATAAATTTTAAAAATCAGTGATAAAGTAATTTCAACAACCTCAAACATGAGGATATCTTAATATAACTCAGATTGAATTCAGAAAACATGTTTAAATTTAACATAAATGAAAATACAGTGTATTACAACGTTTAAAACAAAACAAACAGCTAAATGTAAATGTGTGTATTTGTAATCCCAGCTACTTAGAAGTAGCAGATAGATGGTTACAAGTTTGAGGCCAATCTAGTATCTATTGCAGAATTATGACAAAGAAAACTCATATCTGAGACAAGATTGAGAATAATAAGTGGATATACTACAGTACACATTAGCAATCTAATCACATTTCAAAATCAAGGGAAATAATACATTAAGATAAAATAAAGTGAACCATAGGAATTCATCATGGCGAATACCCATGGAATTTAAAAGCACAAAATGGAATAAAATAGGAAAAGGTGGGGTTTTTAAATGGCAAAGAAATGTGATAACTCCCCCATAAAGACAAATCATAAAAAGAATACATAGTTATCAACAACAGACAGAGAAAGCAAGCATGTTTCAAATCTTACCTACATTAGGAAGACAAAAGAATATATTGCAAACAAACTCATGCTAATCAATTTTAAAATGATGTAAAGGTACAATTTTGGGAAAACAATTTTAAACCACCATGGAAATTAAATGAAGACTATTATTATGTTTTCATATATTTCTAGTTTTAAATATTAATTCATATATACATGTCTAACAAAACATGTTGAAAGAAGGATCCACAATTGAAATATTAGCTTCAACTGAAGGCCAAACATAGCATGGCCTTTCTAATAATGGAAAATTACAGACCAAACTTCTTAAAGTTCTATTTATTTTATTTATTTACTCATTTTACATCCAGCTTGCTACCCCACCATACACCCCTCCACAATCCTTAGCCCTCTCCCTCATTCTCCTCTGAGCAGGTACAGTTCCCCTGCATATCCCCCTACCCTGGTACTTCAAGACTCCATGAAGCTAGGGGCTTCCTTTCCCACTGAGACCAGACAAGGTAGCCCAGCTAGAACATATCCTACATACAGGCAACAGCTTTTGGGATAGCCCCTGCTCTAGTTAATC
This sequence comes from Mus minutoides, assembly GCA_902729485.2. Classification (NCBI taxonomy): domain Eukaryota; kingdom Metazoa; phylum Chordata; class Mammalia; order Rodentia; family Muridae; genus Mus; species Mus minutoides. Next base: position 632,053 of record LR750276.1, read on the forward strand.
AGAACCCACATAAAAACCAAGGTGCACATCTGCTATACATGTGCTGGGAGGCCTATAAAACAAACTTTTTATTTTCCTTTTTTAAAAATTAGATAGTTTCTTCATTTACATTTCAAATGCTATCCCCAAAGCTCTCTATACTCTCCTCCCCCACCCTGCTCCCCAACCCACCCACTCCCAATTCCTGGCCTTGGCATTCCCCTGTACTAGGGGTGATCTTCCTTCACAATACCAAGGGCCTCTCCTTCCATTGATGGCCAACTAGGCCATCCTCTGCTAAATATTCATGAAATTCTCAGGTAAATGCATGGAGCTAGAGGATATCATCCTGAGTGAGGTAAACCAATCACAAAAGAACACGTGTGATATGCACTCACTGATAAGCGGATATTAGTTCAGAAACAGAATATCCAAGATACAATTTGCAAATCACATGAAACTCAAGAGAAAGAAAGACCAAAGTTTGGATACTTCACTCCTTCTTAGAATGGGGAACAAAATAGCCATGGAAGGAATTACAGTGACAAAGTTCAGAGCTGGATCGGAAGGATGGACCATCCAGAGACTGCCCCACCTGGGGATCCATCTCATATACAACTACCAAGCCTAGGAACTATTGCATATATCTCTAGACCAAACTTTTTAATGAGTACAAAAAGAATTTTTCAACATTATATTAATCTAATATCAGAATAGAACTTAATGATGCTTCTTTTAGGTACTTTCCTTAGCTATGATACAATACCATGATCAAAGAGACGCATAAAAGAATCTGTCATGTCACATAATTCTTCCCAAATGGCTCTACCACCTGGGACCGAGTATTATAATGTGGGAACTAATATAGACTATGCTAATTCAAACCACCACAATGTTGCAATAACCAATGGGTATTGGTTTAGGGGAAAAAAAAACGGTCTTATTTAATATTTGAAAATAAGTGTTATTCATTAAATTAATTAGTACAATGGAAAATTTTCATTTCTTTTTAAATTTAATTTTATTTTTAATTTATTTTTTATACTCCATATTCTACTCCCCCCCCATCCATCCTCTGTCAGCTCCACATCCCACACCTCCCCCCACCCCACCCCACCCCGTCTCCACATGGATGCTCCCTCACCCCACCCCACCCGACCTATAAACTCCCTGGGACCTCTAATCTCTTAAGGGTTAGGTACGTCATCTCTGAATGAACACAGACCTAGAAGTCCTCTACTATATGTAGGTTGGGGACCTCATATGAGCTGGTGTGTGCTGTTTGTTTGGTGGTCCAGTGTTTGAGAGATCTCTGGGTCTAGATTAATTGAGACTTCTGGCCCTCCTACAGGATCACCCTTCTCCTCAGCTTCTTTCAGCCTTCTCTATTTCAACAACAGGGGTCAACTGCTTCTCTCCATTGGTTGGGTGCAAATATCTGCCTCTGATTCTTTCAGCTGATTGTTGGGTCTTTCGGGAGGGCAGTCATAATAAATATCTTTTTGTGAGCGCTCTATAGCCTCAATAATAGTGACAGGTCTTGGGACCTCCCCTTGTGCTGAATCCCACTTTGAGCCTGTCCCTGGACCTTCTTTTCCTCAAGCTCCTCTCCATTTCCATTCCTGTAATACTTTCAGACAGGAACAACTATGGGTCAGAGATATGACTGTGGGATGGCAAACCCCATCCCTCATTTGATGTCCTGTCTTCCTGCTGGAGGTGGGCTCTATATGATCCCTCTCCCTACTGTCAGACATTTCATCTAAGGGCTAATATCCAAAATATATAAAGACCTCAAGAAGTTACTCCAACAAAATCCAAACAAGCCAATCAAAAAATGGGGTATAGAACTAAACTGAGAATTCACAACTGAGGAATCTTGAATGGCTGAGAAACACCTAAAGAAATGTTCAAAGTCCATAGTGATCAGAGAGATACAAATCAAAATGACTCTGAGATTCCACTTTATACTAATCAGAATGGCTAAAATCAAAACCTCAGGTGACAGCACATGTTGGAGAGGACATGGAGAAAGAGGAATGCTCTTCCATTGCTGGTAGATGGCAAACTGCTACAACCACTCTGGAAATCAATTTGGAGGTTCCTCAGAAAACTGGAAATAGATCTACCTGAAGACACAGCTATACCACTCTTGGGAATATACCCAAAAGATCCCCCACCATGGCACAGGGGCACATGTTCCACTATATTCATAGCAGCCTTATTTGTGATAGCCAGAAGCTAGAAACAACTTAGATGTCCCATAACAGAAGAATTGATACAGAAAATATGGTTCATTTACACAGTGAAATACTACTCAGCTATTAAAAATGAGGACATCCTGACTTTTGCAGGAAAAATGGATGGAACTAGAAAGTATCATCCTGAGTAAGGTAACTCAGACCCAAGAGGGCATACATAGTAAATATTAGCTAAAAAAAAAAAAAAAAAAAAAAAAAAAAGAAAAAAAAAAAAAAAAAAAAAAAAAAAAAAAAAAAAAAAAAAAAAAAAAAAAAAGTGCATAATGCCCTAGATACAGTCCACAGAACTCAAAAAAGATCTAAAAGCTGAATTGTCCAAGTGAGGACACCTCAATCCCACTTGCCCACTTGGGAGAGAGAAGAAAGCAATCACAAGCAGGGAAGGAGGAGGGAACTGGGAGGGAAAGTGAACTGGGTTGGGGGAGGGGGAGGAGGAGAGAGAAACCTGATCTGGTATTAGGTGAGGGAAAAGGACTGAAGCCCTGAAGCCCAGCAGAAAGAATGGAAACAGGCAACCTCAGAAAACAGGAGCTTGGGGGACCCCCTAGAATGAACCAGAGACCTAGGAGGTGAGAGACTCCCAAGACTCAAAGGGAAATTTTTCATTTCAACACATGAAAAAGATATTTGATAGTATTTAAATGGATTCATGAAAATTGTGTGTGTTTTCACAGAATAGTAATATAAACATTTTCCTAATAAGTTTTCCTAATTTATATAAGTATTCCTTTTATATGCAGCCTCACAAAACAAAAAATATATTTGCTGTAGACATAATTTTTTCCAATGCTTAAATTATTATGATTTAAATATATAGATGTTAAAAAAGTTTATTAAGATTTCCTTTCTATTTTTGTGACTATTTCACTGGAATGTTGATTGAGATGGAACTGAATCTTTGAAACCCTTTTTGTAAAATGTCACTTTACTACGTTAATTTTATCAACTATAATGATGAAAAGTCTTTCAGTTTTCTAGTATCTTCCTAGATCTCTTTCTTCAGAAATATAAAGTTTTCAGTGTATTCAGAGGCATTTTGCATGCTTGGTTAGATTTGTTCCTGGATATTTTATTTTGAAGCTATTGTGAAAAGAAGTATGTTCATGATCCCTTTTTGATATAGATATGTGTTTGATATAGGAAGACTACTATTTTTTTAAGTTGATTTTATTCCCTACCACTTGCTTAAATTGTTGATCTTTCAAGAAGACTTCTGGAAAAATTTTAAGATGATCCATAGAATATACACTCAACAGAAATGTTTTAACAATTTATTTATAATAAAATGCATAATACATATATAAAGAAACAAAGATTATTTTTTTGTCATAAAAATAACTCTGGATGTCAATTCCATATTCTTTCAACCTGTAAGAGATTTTTGGTTGTCAGTGATGTAAAGAACTAGTAAAAATTATTCATATTGTTATTTTTATTACCATGTTCTGTGTATGTGTGATGTGTATGTATGAATATATATATCCTCGGAAAATCTAGCTTCACTAAACTGATTTTGTAGTACTTAAAATGAATTAATTATAGATTCCTAGTAACTTCTGATTTATAATTATTTTCAGTTTTACTTAACTTAGCATAAAAGTTTTACTGTATTAAATGGAATTGGAAACATTTAATTGAAATAAATAAAACACTGTAATATCAAATCTAATGAGGTATAGTATAGGAATTTTATGTTGTCATTAAAAAATTACATTTGTAAGAATTTTTTTTAATATTCAAATTTGTATTTAGACGGGGCTAGTGAGATGGCTCAGTGGGTAAGAGCACCCAACTGCTCTTCCAAAGGTGATAAGTTCAAATCCCAGCAACCACATGGTGGCTCACAACTATCCGTAACGAGATCTGGCTCCCTCTTCTGGAGTGTCTGAAGACAGCTATAGTGTACTCACATATAATAAATAAAATAAATCTTTTAAAAAAATTTGTATTTAGACATAAAGGTGTTTGGGATAATAATACATTAATGGCTTCTACATATAAAATAAAACATAAAATTAATATATATTAATGGTGTTTCGATTCATTTCTGAGATGCCTTCATACTAACTCATAACATAGAAGAAATACTAGAAATTTTGTAGTGAGCAGTCTAGAATCCAGTAATAGTCAAGCTTGAGAAAAGTAGTGTAAGGCAAAAGAAGCCTTGGTCTATCACTAGCAGAAAATGTGAAATGGATGTGCAAAATTTGTACTTATTGACTATCAAGATATAAGTAATCACAAAATTCAATTCAAAGTCATGTGTTATACAGGCACTAACCCAAAAGTGAGCCTCTAGTCCCAACATTGGTGTATTATAATCATTTGCCTAGCATATCTTATGCAGAACTATGATCCCCTCTATTGTTAATCAAAACTACAATATTGCTCTACCTGGATTATTTTAAGGAACAGTAGTGTTTCCTTTCTGATTTCATAAATACTTTAAAATTTAATCTCTGAAACACATGGTGCATAAATTCTGGCACCTGATTCTGAAGGGCCTCTTAGAACATCCCTATTTCATTGGCCTTGGTTCCGGTTTATTCAAAGTCACTAATGTTATTGATCAAACATACTTTACTTGCAATTCTGCATTTATCTTTCATTCTTTCATTGAAGGGTAAGCTCTGGATGAAATGCAGCTCAGTAGTGAGAACGCCTGTATGAAATGTCATGCTCTATCCTTAGTGTCATAAAACAAGAAAAAGGAATTACACACACACACACACACACACACACACACACACACACACACACACATACTGTACATAAAATGCAAATTTTGTGTTTGATTTATTCAGTTTCATAATGCTACTACACAGAACACTATCTGGTATATAAAATATGCTTAATGAGCAATTATTAGAAAATAAATTTGTAAAACAGTAGAAATTCATTTAGTAGAATGAGTCACTAAATTCTTATTAAATTTATTTGTGATTTTTTCTTTTTCTTCTAGTCTTTTCTATGATGTAAGTGTTCTACTGAATATTGATCCTGAGTTCAAGACTCTCCTGAGCTATATAGTGAGACCTTAGTTTAAGAAAATAAGACCTAATCTTAAAAATACACAAATAAAATTACTACAGTCTACCTGTTACACTTAACACTCATATAAAAGTATATAAAGTAACAAATTATATTTAGTTTATTCCAGAGCAATTTTCTACGGAATAAAAAAGATAATATTACTACAGCCTTTCCATTACTATTCATTTGCTGTCTTAGAAAAATCTGCAAGCACTGAGAATTTTCTCATTACCAGATGCTAAAAATATATAAGATTATTCCCATGATGTGTACAATGATGCAAAAATAATGAAAAAAATTATACCTGAAGTGGACAGGCAAATATAACTTGCACTTTTTTTTTTTTTTAAATAAAGGAACAAAGTACAAGATAAGGTATGATCTCAGAATGGAATACTTATCATTCTTCAGAAGGAATCCAACTGCACTGTGAGCAAAAATTAGAGAGGAAATCAATATTTCACTGCAGAGTATTTTTAGAGTTTAAAATTATAGGACACAGAAGGCTCTGACAGAGAGCAAGTGAATGGAGCATAGTGTGTGTGTCTGAAATATCTAAAAATGCTTCACTTGACAAAGCTGTGCAAAGGGTTATCCGCAGTCCCTGGCACTGATGACTGACGCTAACTTGTCTCTTCTCTCAATTTGAGCAGAGAGAAGCATGCTGCCTCATGTAACAGGGTCTACTAAAGCTTACACACTTGCATTAAGTCCAGTTTTTCAAAAGCATTTTAATGGCATGCAAGGTCTATTCACTGTAGCATAATTTTAAAACATAGACTTGTTCCCAGAAGAATTCATCAAATATTTAAATAGCTAGAAGTCACCACAGGTATCAGTTATGGCAGACTCAGACATTTTACACTGTGAACTAGAGTCTTTACTGATTTCATTGACATTACAAATAGAACCTCAGGCCAATTTTGACGACATTCTAGTATTTTACATATTAAGTTTATTCCAATAATTCCATGGGGCATCAAAAAGATGTCCAATATGTGTTTAGAAGCACACTGTGACAAACAACTTTAATGAACTTTTAAAATTTATTTTCTTCACTTTAATTTTGATAAAACAAATGCAATAAAGTTGTTGATGATAAAAATCAAAATATCAGCAGGAAAATTAAAATAATTAATTATTCAGCAATATGAATCATCATTCTATTACTAATTTCTTTTTTATTTCTCCATGAGATGATCATATATTACTAAATATTCCTAATTTGATGCTTTTTTTTCTTTGTTTTTTTATTAGATATTTTCTTTTTTTTTCAACTTTTATTAGATATTTTCTTCATTTACATTTCAAGTGTTATCCAGAAAGTTCCCTATATCCTCCCCCCTCCCGGCCCTGCTCCCCTACCCACCCTCTCCCACCCCTTGGCCCCGGTATTCCCCTGTATTGGGATATAAAGTCTGCATAACCAAGGGGCCTCTCTTCCCATTGATGGCCAACTAGGCCATCCTCTTCTATATATGCAGCTAGAGACACGAGCCCAGGGGGTACTAGTTAGTTCATGGTTATTCTTCTACCTATAGGGTTAAAGACCCCTTCAGCTCCTTGGGTACTTTCTCTAGCTCCTTCTTCCTTGGGAACCCTGTGTTCCATCTAATAGCTGACCGTGAGCTTCCACCTCCATGTTTGCCAGGCATTGGTATATTTTCCCCTGAGACCGCTATATCCGGGCCCTTTCAGCACCATCTTGCTGGCATTTGTGCAGCTCAATCCAAAGGATGGACAAAACGACTGCGGCTGCCAGGGATCCATCCCACAATCAGTCACCAAACATAGACACTATAGCATAAGCCAGCAAGATGGTGCTGAAAGGGCCGGGATATAGCGGTCTCAGGGGAAAATATACTAATTTGATGCTTTTATGTGAGGTCTACAAATCCATTGAAAAGTATCATTTTATTTGTCGCAAATATTTGCTCCTTCTTTTCTATGAGGTTTATACAGCCCTATCTAATCTCAAGAGGCTTTCAGGGCCTCCTGCAAGGGGCACTCATGCTTACCATGTAAATATCAAGTTGGGTTTTTCCCTTTTCACATGAACAGAAACAATCTATTTCATTGAAGAACAGAACCTTCCTATAAAGCCATAGCTGCTTCTATTTACACATTCCTCAATCCTTTCTCTGACAAGCATGGTACCTCCCAAAGGATAGGGATTTCTAGCTTCTGTATCCTGAAGTGAACTGACAGAGGAGACACCTTTACACAGTCCACAGGGGCATGCGTTCAAATAGAACATGTTGCATTAAGGCACATATTTGAACACTCTCTTTTACTATAGCAATATACTACATTCTTTGAATATCTTTCTTTTGAATAAATGTTTTTGTACTTCATGACCAGAGAGTTATTAATGAATATCAAAGCTAATACTCAAACATTTATCATAAAAATATCTTACAATACTTTGCTACTTCAGTTTTTATTATAACTTTATGGTAATTTCTCCTACCTGTGTTTCTATACAGTGTAATAATATTATTTTAATTTTTCATGATTATGTAAATGAGATCCTTAGAATGCCTTTTTACCTTGAAATTACATACCACCAGTATCTTGCTGCTTATTTTAGAATTAATATTTTTAATTAAGACATCTGGAGCTTAGTGAGTTGCTTTTGTAATAATCTCTTTTATTTCCAAATTATTATCCAAATTCAATTTATTATAAAATCAACCCATTTCACTGACATGTTGTTACTAAATTGTATTCTGAAATACAACTAGAAGTACTGGTAGAAAATCAATTTTGTATGTGCGTGCACACATGCACACACACACAAACACACACAACTCACAAGCTATGTCACGCTGTTCCCCATACCATCTCCTGTCCCAAATCAGTTCATATGACTAAAACGGAAGGGCTATAGAAATATATGATTGACAAGAAATCTCAGACATTCCAGCCTCACCACTTACTTAGCTGTAAAAACCTGGGCAGAAGTAGGTGAAACTCGTGTGAATTGGTGGAGAGAAAATGTAAGAATAAAAGAACAAGTCTGGTGATCCTTTAACGATTTGGCTACTCAGTCACCAATGGCATCCTAGTACAAAGCGTTCTGAGGCTTCCCACATGCTGTGCCAGTAGCTTCTGAAGATTCACATACACAGTGTGTTTGTGTATTTATATGCATTCTTGCTTTGGTATATTTTACCAGGCCAACCATCTTCCATTTTCTCCAGGTTTTAAATTCCAAAAGTTCCTGAACAGATCACCAATGGCTCAGACTCTAATACCAACACTTAGTAAATGGGACCTCATGACACTGAAAAGCTTTTGGAAGGCAAATGACACTGTCAATAAGACAAATAGCAAGCTACAGATTGGGAAAAGATCATCACTAACCCTAAATCCAATAGAAGACTAATAGCCAAAATATACAAAGAACTCGAGAAGTTAGACTCCAGAAAACCAAAAACCCAATTTAAAAATGGGGTACAAAACTAAATAGGGAATTCTCAGCTGAGGAATCTTGAGGAATCTCAAATGGCAGAGAAGCACTTAAAGAAATGTTCAAAGTCTTTAGTCATCAGGAAAATCAAAGTGACCCTGAGATAGATACCACCTTACCCTAGTCAGAATGACTAAGATAAACACACACACACACACACACACACACACACACACACACACACACACACACACACAAGCTATAGCACATGCTGGCAAGGATGTGGAGAAAGGGGAACACTCCTCCATTGCTAATGGGAGTGCAAATTGGTAACCACTCTGTCAATCCATCTGGTTATTCCTCAGAAAATTGGAGATTGTTCTACTTGAAGACCCAACTATACCACTCCTCTTTTGAGTATATACCCAAAGATGTTCCACCATATCACAAGAACACATGTTCTACTATGTTCACAGAAACCTTATTCATAATAACCAGAAGTTGGAACCAACCCAGATGTCCCTCAATTGAAGATTGGATACAGAAAATGTGGTTCATTTAAACAATGTAATAACATTCAGCTATTAAAACAAAGGACATCATGAATTTTGCAGGCAAATGGATGTAACTAGAAAATATCCTGAGTGAGGTAACCCAGACCCAAAAAGTGTCTGGAGGTGGAACCAGGAATGGGGAACAGGCAATATTTGAATGTAAATAAATAAAATAATTAATTTTTAAAAACATACATGGTATGTTCTCACTGATAAGTGAGATAACCAAAAATTTCAGAATACCCATGGCACAACTCCCAGACCATATGAAGCTTAATAGGAAATAAGGCCCAAGTGTGGTACTTCAATCCCACTTATAAGGCCAAACAAAACAATCATGAGAGGAAGAGGGAGAGAGAGGGACCTATGTGGGAAAAGGGAGAAGGAAGAAAGGGGGCAGGATCAACAGACAGCAGAGTAAACCAGAGGGACAGCAGAATGAGTAGAAATATACAGCAGTGTGGGGTGGGAGGCATGAGAAAACCTTTAGAAAGTCTCAGACACCAGGGGTGTGAGAGGCTCCCAGGACCCATTGGGGATGACTTTAGCTGAAATGCCCAAGAGTGGAGAGATGGAATGTAAAGAGGCCATCTACAGTAGATAGACTTGGACACTAGTTGAAGCATTGGGCGGTGCACTCTCTTCAAAATTCTTAACCCAGAATTGTTCTTGTCTAAAGGAAATGCAGGGACAAAAAATGGATCAGGCCATCCAGAGACTGATGCAACTTGGGATAGATCCCACACACAGGCACCAAACCCGACATTGTTACTGATGCCATGTTGTTCTTGCAGAGAAGTACCTAGCATGGATGTCCTGTGAGAGGCTTTGTCAGCAGCTGACTGAGACAGCTGCAGATACTTACAGCCAACCACTGGGCTCATATCGAGCACCCCTATGGAAGAGTTGAGGGAAGGACTGAAGGAGTTGAAGGGGATTGCAACCCCACAGGAAGAACAAACAATATCAACTAACCAGGACCCCAGTAAGTTCCCAGAGACTATGCCACTAACCAGATAGCATACATGGGCTGATCAATGGCCCCTATTACATATGTAGCAGAGGACTGCCTTGTCTGGCTTCAGTGGGAAAGGATGTGCTTAATCCTGTAGAAACTTGATGCCTCAGGAGAGGGGGATGCTAGCAGGAATGAGGTGGCAGTGAGTGGGGAAACACCATCTCAGAAACAAAGGAGAGGGGGGACTGGGAGAACAACTCATGGAGATGGAACCAGGAATGGGGGGGGCAACATTGAAATGTAAATAAATAAAATAATTAATTTTTTAAAACTAAGTAAATATCACTTCTCTGACTTGAAACCAATTCGTCTTAAAACATTATGTCTTTACTAGGTCAGCAAAAGTTTCAAAATATAGAGGGGGCCAATGCATGGTCCTCGCTGCTTGCTAGAATGATCATAAAAGATTCAGTCATCTATACCTGGAAATCAGACAATGACTTCATTTCATTCTAAGCACAAAGTACCCTAAAAATCTCAAATATAAATCTTGAAAGGAAGGAAGGTAATTCTCTTTTTCTTTCATAATAGTTCTTTGAACACAATACACATTAGGAATAACAAAAAAATGAAGTATTTCATTTTACAAAGAGAATCATTTAAGAAATGAAAATGTCATAAGAAAAGAAAATGAAAATTGGAATCTAATTCTCTATAAATGTCTTCTCTGTTCAACTCAATGTCATTCATACAATACTGTGAGTGGAGTGGAGTCATCAAAACTGTCAAGAGTCTGCAAATATTCTTGTCTTATGTCACTGGATGAAAATGAAATAATTTAGAAATATATATTATATAAAAGACTACTGACATCCCTCCATTGTCCTATCGGATAAATGATTATGATAATTGAAATGTGTACTTTTAAGTAATATACTCTTAATGTACAGCCGTCCAATAAAAAGAAACACAATGAATAATTGAGATTAGCATGGGTAATTGGGAAGGAAACAATGCATGCTATCGTCTTCTATCCATCAATTATTTGAAATTATTGCACTAAGAGAAATTGAAATCTCTCCACAAGTTTTTCAAAGAATTCCCAAAGAATAACAATGCATTCTTTAGCTACCAAGAGGTGCACCACTATTCTGAAAGCACCTGTATTCTATAGACAAAGTTTTACTTGATCAACACTCTTAAAAACGCTTTCAAATGAACATGTGCCTTGTTGGGTTCATACATAGTCACCATAGATAGCACTGTGTGATCACTGGGTTCCCAAAAAATCTCTAATCTACACTTTAAAAAGGAAATTCAGTTGATTGTTTTCTTGTTTGTTGTTGTCTCTTAGCTTTCTGCTGATTTGACAACATACTCAAGAAAGAAAAAAAAAGAACTTTAAGGATGGAAGATATATTTGGGCACATGATTTAAGTGGATTCAGTTCATGGTTGCTGGATGTTACCACTGCATGCCAGAAGCAAGTCCAAACATCTTGAGACGGAACATGTTTAGAACAGGTGCTCAACTTGGAACATCCAAAAAGCAAAGAAGGAGAACAGAGAAGGGTCCACAGACTAGAGATAGTATTCCAAGGGACCAGCCCAAGTAAGCTATTTATTCCAGGTAGGCTCCATCCCCTAAGTTTTCATCTCCTGGTCTGACCATCCAGCTATGAATCCATCAATGACTTATAAAGTTGAAGCTTTTATGATTCAGTCACCTTTGAATACTTTTCCATGGGATGTCAATGTTCAGTGCATGAGCCACCCAGGGAAATTTCAGATTAAGTCATAACAACTATACATACCTGATAGAAAAACCTAGGTTTACCAAATGCTAAATAAAATTACAATGTAACCAAGTATAAAGATCTTAGACTGCGAGAAGACTGAGATTAACCATCAAGGAATTGTTTGTGGTTTTTAAAGTGGGTAAAGCAGAAATGTGATTTTTAATTCTCTCTCCTTGATGTTTTCTGCTTAGACATTTATCTTACATGCTAAATTAATTGTAAATATCATTGATTGGTTACCTCATTGTGTGTTGTATATGTACTAACTATTGTTATGTGTCAGAAAATTCCAATATCCTCTGTCTTTTATGCTCCAAACACCAAACAATTACCTACACCTTAGTGAAAGTCAATTTCCCTTGAAATAAATTGTCAGATCATAGGATAGGAACAAGAAAAAAAAAAAGACAGGACAACAATTTCCATTCCCTGTCCAGTTTTTTCACCTGAAGTGCACACAGTAGTTATCAAACTGCTGTGGAGGAAGAAAGGCTGCAACATAGGCAAATATGGTTTCTTCTTTTTCAAAGAGAAAATGACAGTCCTGTTGACCCTGACTCACCTGCCAGCAAATCTCAGGCTTTCTTCAGGTGCTAAAGGCGTTAAGATCCACAGCAACAAGAGCTCGTCATCTCTCTGAGTAGAAATAAAAACAGTCCAATTTTAGGAAATGACAGGCAGAAGACTGTCACAGGAAACGGTCCTGGGTCGATTACCAGGAACACTCCCGACTGTCTCAGAAACAAAAGTGCAGAAGGCCAGGGCTCTGCCACTGTGATCCTTAAAAGGGAGAGATCAGTGGACTTCCTCCCCTCATCCCTTTATCTCTGTCTTCATATTCCAATAGGAGACTCACTCTGTGGACTTGGCCTCAGTCAGCTGTATCTTGTTACTCCATCTTAGTTGCTATGTTATTATTCTTCACACTTATAAAAAAAGAACCCAGTGAATGATCTCTTTATCTGTTACAAATAAAAGTGAGGCATGAACTCATGTATTAAAATATGAAATATGCAAATAGATCTGGGCTTTAATAGTAATTTGGCTGAATTGACTTTGTTATTCCTCTTTTTCTGATGACCACACAGACTTTGCTACAATAGTAACTACATCTCATAGACCTTGGATACAGGAGATGTGTCATAATGCCCCAAATGAGCTCACAGGTATGTATGCAGTAGAATTCCAACATAACACTATTTCAGAGGGGTTAAATTCAGATGTTATTATGATTTGGTCCTAATTGTGATGTTAATTTCGGTTCAGAAAATTTTAATGGATAATGCAGAAAAACATTTTGAAGACATTCAGATTACCACCAAAGATGCAGTTTGAAGTAATTCTGCTTAAAATCTAGTGGATAAAACTCCACATGCCCAAAGCTCATTCTTTTTTTCTTCATGATGGGCAGAGATAGAGAGTCTTGTAGAAATGGTTAATAAAGAATAAAACTGCAAATTTCGTGTGTACATTTCCTCCTGACACCTGAACAATATAAATTCAGGCAAATTCATTATATCCCACATAAAAAATAAACTCACTGAACTGAGATTTAAACTATCATTCCAGAAGCCACCAGCTTCCTCAAGTTTATAGTCTCCTAAACAGAAAATCAACACTCTTTTGAACACGATAGAATTCAATCTCAGTATATCTTTGTTCTCTCTCTTTCCTTTTCTCTATCATCCCTCTCTCCCTCTCTCCCTCTAGAGAGAGGGAGAGAGGGATGATAGATGTAGATATAGATAGATATATGTGTATATATAATCTCATCAGAATAAAAAATTTAATTAAATATCTTTATTCATTAGAAACATAAATTCCTCAGCTTCAGCCTCTATTATCTCTTCTTCTGCAATTAATCTATACATTTTAAACTATGGGTATTTATGTATATATATGGTAAAGATAGATAGATAGGATAGAATATACATTCATATATATATATATATATATATATATATATATGGAAATATATGTACATATAGATAGGATACAAAGAAAAACATAATAATTTCTCATACCATGAAAATAATCAAAACAATAAAAATAACAAAAAATACCGTTTAGGTCCAAAATCAGAAGCAGATATTCCTATAAGCACTTCCACAATGAAACAGATTTGTTACTAAAACTTTGAGGCTGACAAACTTGTTAGAAGGGCTGGTTGTATAAAAGTCATGAGCTTCTATTAGCTTTCTAGTTTGCTTCAGCAGGTGCTTGAGGACAGAAACCCACTGCTGCCACCCAGAGGAGAGAAACAGCCCTCTACCTTCCTAGATGCCAAGAACCAGGTTCTGGAGCTTTGAGCACAGGTCTTTAAAAAGTCTGAGTGGTCCATTTTCTCTGATGCTGTACGAAGTGCCTATGTAGTACTTCACCTCTGAAACATTTCCACGATAAATTTCCCTGACAAAACCTAATCACATCCAAACCTGAGAGCAGGGAATCAGTGTTGAAGGGTTTCCAGACACTGTATTAATAACAAAGATCCAGGGAGAATGAGAATACCCTGAGAAGGTAGCCACTGTGTAGCCGCACTTCTGGCTAATTCAGAAAATAAACATGAAAAGATTTAAGTGCATGCTAGGTGTTCCAAATTACAAGCTCTTTGCCCTTTTTGAATCTAGTGATATTCAGGCTCCTAGAAACATTTATTAAGACAATAGCCATGGGTTTTATTGAGGGGGAATAGTGGAAGTATTGTGGGAGGATGAGCAGGGGGGAGGGGCAGTGAACAGGATGTGAATTGCATGAGTAAAAAATAAATTAAATAGATTAAAATAAAAGACACCTGTCATGATTTATTTATATGATGAGTTCATGAAAAGGTTTTACTACTTAACTGGGCAAAAGTACTACTGCAAAACTAAGAGGAGCCACAAAATCGAGCAGGAATTAGAGCCACAGCAGAGTCACCAAGACAGGAAAGAGACTGGACTGAGCAGGAATAGAGCCACAGTAGAGTCACCAAGACAGGAAAGAGACTGGACTGAGCAGGAATTAGAGCCACAGTAGAGTCACCAAGACAGGAAAGAGACTGGACTGAGCAGGAATAGAGCCACAGTAGAGTCACCAAGACAGGAAAGAGACTGGACTGAGCAGGAATAGAGCCACAGTAGAGTCACCAAGACAGGAACGAGACTGGACTCCTATGGAAAGATACAGGGATCTGAAACAAAAGGCAGAGGTCTGGAAAATGCAGAACACTTTTCTACATCTAGACAATGACCACCCAATAACTGGGGGGTGGAGGTGGGGACATGTTTTCTGAGTTGCTGCTGAAATTTATTTCAACACAGTAGGAAATGAGTGAAAATATACCCATTCGGTAACTGATGAGGTTCGTGTTTTATGTACCTTTTGGAGGCAGAAGCTTTGAAGCAAATTCAAACTTTAACATTGCAGACCACCTCAAGACAGAAGCCACTGAGCAGGGCTTGCCACGCGTTTCTACTTAGGTAGTGAGTAAAATAATGCTACTCTACAGCAAAGGAACGTGAAATATTGGTTAGATGTTTGGGTAAACCTCATACACAATTTTTGAAATGACAAGACAGATGTAAAGCCTTACTTTTGTTTTCAGGCAAAAGGAATGTCCGCAAGAAACATTACTTTAGTATGACTATATTTTTCTTTCCCAGAAAGGCTATGGATGCTTAAGTTAAACACACATGCCACTGTCTCAGTTTCTGTCTTTTATAGGACTTGGAATTATGAAAATCTGGTATTCAGTTAAGGTGACATAAGCCCTTTAGAGTACAGTATTTCGTCCTTGTTAAATTCTTACTGAAAATTTGGAAAAAATCCCCTAGCTCTGAACAGAAAAAAAGATCACCTTTTCCAAATAAGCCTGGGAAAAGAGCCTACAAAAGCTACTATAGCCTCAGAATTTCTATTTAAATGTGACAAAGAAACCTACATGAAATTCTGGGGAGGAGGCCAACGCCTCAGCCAACAGCAGCCATCACCTCAGCTTTGTCCCTATCTCCTGGAAGAACATTCTCATTCTAAGATCACAGCCAGGCCACTAGGTTGTTCTGCCAGGGCAGTTAATGTAAGGAGAATTCTCCTCCCAGGCACTTTTACCATCTTTGAGGTACTTACTCTTATTCTCTTCATTTTAAAGGTGAAGAAACAAGAACAGAAAGGTTAAGTACCTTGTCCAAGTACTCTACACAGCTGGGTTATGTATTACATTCTTCTTTTAAGCAGGGAACCGAATTTATAAGTCATTAGACTCACATGATATAGAACAATACTTATATCCTACATCATCATTCCAAAAGTTTATATAGCAGTTTCAAGAGGCTTTAATAAGGATAGATCTGTGTTATGCTTATCTAAGGAGAAGAAATTTTGGAATGTGAAAATAATACAGAGCTTTTATTTAAAGTAAAACATTCTTCACAATTTGAAACATATATTTCAATCCAATTCAACAGTGTAGAAACTATTGAATTATTATAGTTCTTACATTTCCCTCCTTTGGAAAACCTGATCCTTCAAAATTGAACCAATGTGGTCATTGAATTGGAAATTTCTTCTAAAAAATACTTGTTTGTATAAAACATTCAATTCATTTTATATGTAATCTTAAATTATTATATAAGCACAAATGAGACCTACATTTCCCAATTATAATGATAAACATTAAATACTAGTTATTTAATAATTCTATGCATTCTCCCAAGTAGCCAATAAGGTTAACCACAGGTATAACTTATCTTACTGTCTGACATAGGTTAAAATGTACACATGAATTGCAAAAAAAATAAAACAGAAGTGGGTGGAGGCAGAAACCAAAGAATTATGTTGCTAAAGGGTAAAAAGGATGTAATTAAATATGTTATGCAGATGATATTTTAATTAATATCCTTACTGAAACACAGTTTTATCATATTATGAATAACTTAAGCCATGGGCCTACTAAATCAATAACCATCTCATCATAGTGAGTTCCTCCTATATAACAATTAAGTTATACATGTTTATGAATTAATCTCCAGGGGTCAAGATGACTCAGTGTATAAAGTTGTGCACCACCATGCCTAAAGACTGAGTTAAATTCCTACATGGTAGGAGAAGAAAACAAATTTCTCTCTAACACTCAGACACATGTTATGGGTACACAACCACAAACACACACATACACACACACACAATTATCAAGTAAAAAAACAATATCAAAAATTTATATTCTGTTACAGTTTTAGATATAAGAGAAAATAAAGAGACATTTAAACAAAAGTGTTCTGTAACATCTAATAAAATAAGGTTCAGTGTATATTTTCAGATAATTTTACTACATCAATTTGCCACAACATCTACCATAAAACTTCTTCTTCATTGGGAAAATCATTTTTAGACTCCAGAAGATACATCTTAAGAAAGAAAGAAGCCAGACGTGGTGGCGCACGCCTTTAATCCCAGTACTCGGGAGGCAGAGGCAGGCGGATTTCTGAGTTCGAGGCTAGCCTGGTCTACAGAATGAGTTCCAGGACAGCCAAGGCTACACAGAGAAACCCTGTCTCGGAAAAACCAAAAAAAAAAAAAAAAAAAAAAAAAAAAAAAAAAAAAAAAAAAAAAAAAAAAAAAAAAAAGAAAAATAAAAANTAATAAGATATCGAAGATTTGTGGAAATCCACATGTGAGGGTAAGTGTGTAATATTTCTCTTTCTGTCTACCTTATTTCATTTGATGTGATATTCTCTAGTTCTACTCACATTACCATAGGTGTCATACTTTACTTATCTATGAATATTCATATATATATATATATATATATATATATATATATATATATATATATATACATTTATATGATGTGTATATGACATTGTTTTATTATTAACAGACATTGATGTTGCTTATATGTTTTGACTAATGTGAATAAGACTACAGCAAGCAAAGGAGTTCAAGTGATCTTTTGTCATATTGATTTCATTCCCTCCAAATAAATAGCCAGTAGTAGAGTTTCACATACTAATTTATAGTCCCTTCCACTGTGCAAATACACATGTATTATATGGGCAATACCAAAATCAAGACTTTAAGACTTTAAATCGGTAATTCATAACAAGACCAGTAGAACGAAAATTGTCATTTTATGAAATAGAAAAAGGACTTAGTAAAGTTTCACAGCACTTCAACTTAGAAAGCAGTTACACGCTGTGTGCTTTGGATGAGGAAGGATCTCATAGGCTCATGTGTGTGAGCATGCAGTCCCAAGTGGTTGTAAGATTTAAGAAGGTTATGAGGTGCTGAAGGATATATGTCACTGGGGACAGACTTTGAGGTTTTATATCCAGCCCCACTTGCTGTTTCTTCTCTCTCCTTCTTGTGTGTTGATCTCTCCAATTCTGGTTCTTGTCACCCATGCCTTCCCCATGGGAAGTATTCCACATCCTTCTGGAAATTTAGGCCAAAATAAGGTCTTTCACTCTAAATGGCAGCAGATCTTGTTAGTGATGGCAAGTGTCTCCACTACACAGTGAACAAACTTAAAACGTGTGCAGTCATACTCAAGCAAAGACAGAACACAGGGGGAACAAGTATGTTAATAGGAATGATTCAAAGGATCAATACTAGGCGGGCAGTGGTAGCACACGCCTTTAATCCCAGCACTTGGGAGGCAGAGGCAGGTGGATTTCTGAGTTCGAGGCCAGCCTGGTCTACAGAGTGAGTTCCAGGACAGCCAGGGCTATACAGAGGAACCCCGTCTCGAAAGAACAAAAACACAAAACAACAAAAACAAACAAACAAACAAACAAACAAACTGGATCAATACTAAGTACTTCTGAGTGAAACCCATGCTATTAGATATGCATGAGGGATGATAATAAACACTGAAAATGTGAACCAAAACTGCAGGATGGAGGAATGGATGTAGACAGACAAGGACAGAAAAATGTCTGTGCTTCATTTTGCTTAAACTGTTCATATCCAGTAATGTCTGCCATTCTAATCTAATACACAGTAACTATAGTTTACTAAGTAAAAGCTCATTTCTTTTTTTATTAGATATTTTCTTAGTTTACATTTCGAATGCTATCCCAAAAGTTCCCTATACCCTCCCCCTGCTCTGCTCCCCTACACACCCACTCCCACTTCTTGGCCCTGGCGTTACCCTGTATTGGGGCATATAAAGTTTACAACACCAAGGGGCCTCTCTTCCCAATGATGGCTGACTAGGCCATCTTCTGTTACATATGCAGCTAGAGACACGAGCTCTGAGGGTTCTGGTTAGTTCATATTGTTGTTCCTCTTTTAGGGTTGCAGACCCCTTCAGCTCCTGGGGTACTTTCTCCAGCTTCTCCACTGGGGGCGCTGTGTTGCATCCTATAGATGACTATGAGCATCCACTTCTGCATTTGCCAGGCACTGGCATAGCCTCATATGAGACAGCTATATCGGGGTATCTTCAGCAAACTCTTGATGGCATATGCAATAGTATCTGGGTTTGGTGACGGATTATAGGATGGATCCCCAGTTAGGGTAGTCTCTGGATAGTCAATCATTCATATTAGCTCTAAACTTTGTCTCTGTAACTCCTTTCATGGTTTTTTTGTTCCCTATTCTAAGGAGGAATGAAGTATCCACACATTAGTCTTCCTTCTTGATTTTCTTGTGTTTTGCAAATTGTATCGTGGGTATTCTAAGATTCTGTGCTAATATCCGCTTATCAGTGAGTACATATCTAGTGACTTCTTTTGTGATTGGGTTACCTAAGGACGATATCCTCCAGATACATCCATTTGCCCAAGAATTTCATAACTTCATTGTTTTTAATAGCAAAGTAGTACTCCATTGTGTAAATGTACCACATTTTCTGTATCCATTCCTCTATTGAGATAGGGACATCTGGGTTCTTTGCACCTTCTGGCTATTATAAATAAGGCTGCTATGAACATAGTGGAGCATGTTTTGTTTTGTTTTGTTTTTCCTTTATTTTTTTCTTAGATATTTTCTTAATTTACATTTCGAATGCTATCCTGAAAGTTCCCTCTCCACTCCCCCACGCCCTGCTCCCCTTCCCACCCATTCTCACTTCTTGGCCCTGGCGTTCCCCTGTATTGGAGCATATAAAGACTGCAATACCAAGGGACCTCTCTTCACAATGATGGCCGACTAGGCCATCTTCTGCTACATATGCAGCTAGAGACATGAGTTCTGGGTGTTCTGGTTAGTTCATATTGTTGTTCCTCTTATAGGGTTGCAGACCCCTTCAGCTCCTGGGGTTCTATCTCTAGCTTCTCCATTGTGGGCCCTGTGTTTCATCATATAGATGACTGTGAGCATCCACTTCTGTACAAGACAGCTATATCAGGATCCCTTCAGAAAAAACACTTGCTGTCTTATGCAATAGTGTCTGAGTTTAGTGACTGATTATGGGATGGATCCCCAGTGGGGTAGTCTCTGGATAGTCCATTCCTTTGTCTTACCTCTAAATTTTGTCTCTGTAACTTCTTTCGTGGGTATTTTGTTTCCTATTCAAAGGAGGAATGAAGTATCCACATGCTGGTCTTCCTTCTTGATTTTCTTGTGTTTTGCAAATTGCTTCTTGGGTATTCTAAATTTCTGAGCTAATATCCACTTATCAGTGAGTGCATATCCAATGACTTCTTTTGTGATTGGGTTACCTCACTAAGGATTATATCCTCCAGATACATCCATTTGCCCAAGAATTTCATAAATTCATTTTTTTAATAGCAGAATAGTATTCTATTGTGCAAATGTACCACATTTTCTGTATCCATTCCTCTGCTGAGGGACATCTGTGTTATTTCCAGCTTCTGGCTATTATGAATAAGGCTTCTATGAACATAGTGGAGCATGTGTCCTTTTTACCAGTTGGAACATCTTCTGGGTATATGCCAGGAGAGGTATCGCTGGATCCTCCGCTAGTACTATGTCCAATTTTCTGAGGAAACGCCAGACTGACTTCCAGAGTGGTTGTAAAAGGTTGCAATCCCACCAGGAATGGAGGAGTATTCCTTTCTCCACATCCTCGCCAGCATCTACTGTCACCTGAATTTTTTATTTTAGCCATTCTGACTGGTGTGAGGTGGAATCTCAGGGCTGTTTTGATTTGCATTAACCTGATGATTAAGGATGTTGAACATTTTTTCAGTGTTTCTCAGCCATTCAGAATTCCTCAGCTGAGAATTCTTTGTTTAGCTCTGTACCCCATTTTTAATGGGGTATTAGTTTTTCTCCAGTCCAGCTTCTTTAGCTCTTTTTAAATATTGGATATTAGTCCCCCGTCAGATTTAGAATTGGTAAAAATCCTTTCCCAATCTGTTGGTGGCCTTTTTGTCTTGCTGACTGTGTCTTTTGCCTTATAGAAGCTTTGCAATTTTATAAGGTTCCATTTGTCAATTCTTGATCTTACTGCACAGGCCATTGCTGTTCTGTTTAGGAATTTTTCCCCTGTACCCATATCTTCAAGAGTTTTCCCAAGGCTGCCCACTTTCTCCCTATCTATTCAATATAGTACTTGAAGTCCTAGCCAGAGCAATTCGACAACAAAAGGAAATCAAGGGGATACAAATTGGAAAGGAAGAAGTTAAAATATCACTGTTTGCAGATGATATGATAATATATATTCAGGACCCCAAAAATTCCACCAGAGAACTCCTAAACCTGATAAACAGCTTCAGTGCAGTAGCTGGATATAGCATTAACTCAAACAAATCAATGGCCTTTCTCTACACAAAGGATAAAAGGGCTGAGAAAGAAATTAGGGAAACAACACCCTTCAAATTAGTCACAAATAACATAAAATACCTTGGTGTGACTCTAACTAAGGAAGTGAAAGATCTGTATGACAAGAACTTCAAGTCTCTGAAGAAAGAAATAAAAGAAGATCTCAGAAGATGGAAAGATCTCCCGTGCTCATGGATTGGCAGGATTAATATAGTCAAAATGGCTATCCTGCCAAAAGCAATCTACAGATTCAATGCAATCCCCATCAAAATTCCAACTCAATTCTTCACTGAGATAGAAAGGGCAATTTGCAAATTCATCTGGAATAATAAAAAACCTAGGATAGCAAAAACTATTCTCAATAATAAAAGAACCTCTGGGGGAATCACCATGCCTGACATTAAGCTGTACTACAGAGCTATTGTGATAAAAACTGCATGGTAGTGGTACAGCGACAGACAGGTAGATCAATGGAATAGAATTGAAGACTCAGAAATGAATCCACACACCTATGGTCACTTGATCTTTGACAAGGGAGCTAAAACCATCCAGTGGAAAAAGGATAGCATTTTCAACAAATGGTGCTGGCACAACTGGCTGTTATCATGCAGAAGAATGTGAATTGATCCATTCTTATCTCCTTGCACAAAGCTTAAGTCTAAGTGGATCAAAGACCTCCACATAAAACCAAAGACACTAAAATTTATAAAAGAGAAAGTGGGGAAAACCCTCAAAGATATGAGCATGTTTTTTTTATTACCAGTTGATACATCTTCTGGGTATATACCCAGGAGAGGTATTCCTGGATCTTCCAGTAGTACTATGTTCAATTATCTGAGGAACTGCCAGACTGACTTCTAGAGTGGTTGTAAAAGGTTGCAATCCCACCAGCAATGGAGGAGTATTCCTCTTTCCCCACATCCTTGCCAGCATCTGCTGTCATCTGAATTTTTTATTTTAGCCATTCTGCCTGGCTGAGGTCGAATCTCAATATTGTTTTGATTTGCATTTCCCTTATGATTAAGGGAAAATTGCACTTCCCTTATGATTAAGGGATAAATGCACCATCTATCTTCCAAGGACCAACTGTCTGTGAGACTGTATCCATCTTCCCTTTAAGATTATAAGGTGTACCATTATCTTTCCTCTCCCTGTCCACAATGGTAAGAAGCAAGCCTATCAGGGTAGGGAACATAAAACTAGCAAACTATTGCTTGGTCATGTTAGTCTCCACCTTTTGAAAATATATTTCTTGAAATAATTTGCATAAACAAAAAAAGACATCTGTGTCTAAAGGCATGGAGTTAACCCTGTCGTTTCAGCACTCATAGCACAGTTGTACCGTCCAAGAGGTTTAATCTGAACTATTTCTAGGATGCACTGCTTTCCCTTCAGTCGCTTTGATTTCCATAACAGTATTTTTTGCAAGAGGACATTCCTTGATGGTGAGAGCTCTCTAGCTTGAGCTCTCAGCAGCTGCAGTGAAAAACAGGGAAACACACCATATTACCCTCTGTCAAACAGAAAAATGTGTGATTTTGTAGCATTTTATATCCTGTACTATTCTTTGACAAGCATGATGTTGAACTGCATTAAATATTAATTTGTATAATGTAGTAGTCATATAAAGCTAGGCATAAAACACAGCAGGGGAAATTGCATTTTCTTACTGTTAAGACTATTGTTACAGTCTTCTGGCACCTCATGCTGTCATCTAACTTAGTAGATTGATGTTTATTTTCCCAGAGCACATTGACTGCCATCAATAGCATTACCAACTTGTATACTGTTATGTTGCCCTCAGAAGTAGTAAATCTTGCTTCCTGTGAAGGGGTCTTTAGATTCAAGAGACGACTGATAATCTCTTGACATGAAGTTAATCAAAATTCAGAAGTGACACAAGAATGCTTGCCTCTAGCAAACAGTTTATGTTAAACCTGAGCCCAGCTTTGGATTTGATCCATAACTCATTGCATGATGTAATGACGGGGATAACTTGACTTCAGAGTGTTCTATTCACTTGGTTTTGCATGTACAGTCTGTGTAAACAAATGTCTCTGCTCTCTCCTGTTGCACCAAAGAAAGTTATTTGCAAAAAAATGGCAGGTTACCCATTAGAACCCTATTCACTATTTATTCTTCAATCTTGTTCTTGTCATAACTGTTACATTGATTCCATTTTCCCAGAACACATACAAGAGTGGTCCTCAGAAAAGTGTATTAAAAACATTGTTGAAAGGGCATTTCTCCTTTCATTTTACCTTTGACTCCTCTCCTGTCATTCTTATTCTTGGTTCTCAGTATCTATTTATGTACACAAAGGAAACTCTGGCTGCCACCTGGTACCTGTTCAAACTCTCCAGCACTTCCCCATCAAAGACTGCAGCTCCTGCTCATCAAGCTAGTCTGTAGCTCCTGCTGCTCAGGTGATTATGGACAATTACTGAGTGGCGTTAAGTTATGATGTAGCAAGTAAACTAGATTGAAAGAAGGCTGCTAAAAACTGAATGCACTTCCAAGGTTAATAAATTTGCATGCTGTACAAGCTCAAATAAATATAGCCTGACTTTTTTAATGTTTTAAGCACTTATTTTATCATTTTTGGATTTTATTTATTATACATGTGTATATGTAGTTTCTACCACACCCTTTCTTGACTACAAATCTCCTGTGTTCCCCACTTAACTTCATGATGCTATTTAAATATATATATCACTCTCTGTGCATCTGAAAATCCCAGAAACGTCAAGACTATTATTACTTATTTCAAAGCCTTTGCTAGTATTAAGATCAACCTTCCAACATAATTTATTTCATTTTTCAAAATGAAATTCCTTCAAGATACAAAAATGGAGTTATAAATCACAAACCCATATTTGAAGTTTCAATAACCTAAACAGAAGAGAGCAAGCTTGACTAGAAAATTACCCCACAATAACCTGTGAAATATGCCAACAACACACTGCTGGCTCAGACCTGGGCTCTAAATAGCAGCTGATGAATTTGGCAATTCGCTGTCATCAGACAACTCTCAGTTGAAAATAACACCTTTAAAACCACTGCCTAACATAGCCTACCATAAAGAACGTTTAGGAGGGACAGATATCTTCAGTCCTTCTATGTAAGAGATTTAGGTCTGGCAGATCTCTAATCATCAGGTTTACATTTCAGAAGTTAAATGCAGAAACAATCAAGTACCTCAAATATACTTGAGTCTTGTCAATCCAAAGACTAAATAAGACTTTAAATAACACGAATACACTGTATATACTGTTAAAGACTAGAAGAAATCAAGAAACAAAATCTGGTGAAACAATATGAATTCAAGAATAATATTGGAAATATAGAAATTGCAGACATGCTTTGGGAGAAATGGAGTAGTCAATCCATTTCCCCCTTGGTCTCTCAATAAAAGGACTAAATTCACAAAAATTAAGTCTTGCCATAATATGGGAATTTGCACTTAAATTCTACGTTTAATGAAACAAATGGTTAGGAGATGTTCAGAGATGATGAGAGTAACATAGCTGGCTGCATTACAACAGACCCAGAACTTCCTCCTCTGAACCTGAAATTCCTGAACTAACTTCTTCAGTGAAGCCACTCATCTGCAGGGCTCCACTAAAGTTTCTATTACCACATTTGTATGCTGCTATGAGACTAATATATGAAGATCTTGGAATAATATTGCTTTTCTGAAGTGTCTAAGAGAGCAAACATATCTTTTTTTTATCAGATGTGTTTTAGGGAAATTCTATAACTCAGTTCTAAGCCTATCACATAGATTGCATTGGAAAATAATCACCAGCTATTATACCAAAGAGGAGAAGGAAATTGATGTTAAACAGCAGACAATAACAGGATCTCTTTGTTGTTCTACCCCATGATGATATCCTAATTAAATGGTGTTGTTGGTAATCTCTAGCATTTCAGATAATAATGCATTTTCAAAGCAATGTCTTTTCTCTTCACAGCCAGATGAAACCCAACTCCTAGACAAGGTCTATCCTTTCATTCCTGACATTACAATATAGACAGGAAATAAATTATTTCTCTCTCATTCAGACTGATTACAAAACAAGCAGGGACTTCTACTTTACATGTAAAAAAGAGTTGTGGAACATCCAACATAATGGTGGCAAAAGTGCTTAGGACATCAAGTTGAAGTGCGCGAATAATTTAATTGTAGCCCTTACTTCAATTGATGGTTATTGGAGTGAGGAGAGTCAGTTTTCTTCAAGGGTACAGCCCAAATAGCTGACCGATTCTTTAGTAGATGGCCCTATACATATGTATGTACTGTATGGCAACAATGAACAGACTCAGTGGGTACACAGGGAAAAAAATAAAAGGCCATGTAGGTAGAGGGAAGCAGTAGTTAAGGAGTTGGAAAGAGAGAAAATGAATGGAAATTTTATCAAAACACAAAGTATACATCCAAAAATTACATAAAAATAGTAATATGTAAAAATTAAAGAGCTCTTATTTAGAAAATATTGGAATCATTGAGAGGAAATCTATATCAATAGCAAAGGGATAGAAGGATCACTCACAGTCAGCTTTTAGATGGAGCACAGGGTTCCCAAGGGAGCAGCTAGAGAAAGTACCCAAGGAGCTGAAGGGGTCTCCAACCCTCTAGGTGGAAGAACAATATGAACTCACTAATACCCCCAGAGCTCGTGTCTCTAGATGCATATGTAGCAGAAGATGGCCTAGTTGGCCATCGTTGGGAAGAGAGGCCCCTTGGTCATTCAAACATTATATGCCCCAGTACAAGGGAACGCCAGGGCCAAGATGTGGGAGTAGGTAGGTAGGGGAGCAGGGTGGGGGATGGGGAAGGGTATAGGGGACTTTTGGGATAACATTTGGAATGTAAATGAAGAAAATATCTAATAAAAATTGGGAAAAAAAAAGAAATGGTGTTGGCATTTTTCACTATTAGCAAGTCTTCCCTCGAGTTAAAGAAGAGACTACAAGAATCAAAGCAAAGGAAATTGACAATTTTCATGATCTACATTATCATGAGCATTAAAATATTATTTTCATCATTTTATAAGCTAAGGCATATATTTTCTCTGGCACATACATACTGTTTGATTTATTTTGGATTGTTGCTTTAATGTATGAATACACTATATAATGATAAAATTATGAAAATGGAGATATTTATTACTTAATTTATCACTTAAATGTTTGTATTTTTACATAATAAATTTTCTTCCAAACATATAATCATTTTTTTCTTATCATTTCTCATATGTCTTCTTTATTTACATTGCAAATTGTATCCCCTTTCCTCATTTCTCCCTCGAAAACCCCATGATCCCATTCCCCCTCCCCTGCTCACTAACTCACGCACTCCTGCTTCCCTGTCTTGAGATTCCCCTACACTGGGGCATGGAGCCTTAACAAGACAAAGGACTCTCCTCTCATTGATGACCCACAAGGCCATCGTCTGCTACATATGCAGCTGAAGATATGGCTCCCTCCATGTGTATCCTTTGGTTGGTGATTTAGTTCCTGGGAGCTCTGGGGGTACTGGTTGTGTCATATTGTTGTTCCTCCTATGGGGCTGCAAACTCCTTCAGCTCCTTGTGTCATTTCTGTAGCCCCACCATTGGGGAACGTGTGCTCAATCCAATGGAATGCTGATAGCATCCACTTCTGTATTTGTCAGGCACTGGCAGAGCCTCTCAGGAGACAGCTACACCAGGTTCCAGTCAGTAAGCACTTGTTGGCATCCACAATAGGGTCTCTGTTTGGAAACTGTTTATGGGATGGATCCCCAGTTGGCACAGTCACTGGATGGCCTTTCCTTCAGTTTCTGCCCCAAACATTGTCTCTGTATTTCCTCCCATGAGTATTTTGATCCCCCTTCTAAGAAGGACTGAATTATCCACACTGTGGTCTTCCATTTCTTGAGCTTCATGTAGTCTATGATTGCATCTAGGGTATTGCGAACATCTGGGCTAATATCCATTTATCAGTGAGTGCATACCATGTGTGTTCTTTTGTGATTGGGTTACCTCACTCAGGATGATACTTTCTAGGTCCATTCATTTGCCTAAGAATTTCATGAAGTCATTGTTTCTAATAGCTGTACTCCATTGTGTAAATGTACCACATTTTCTGTATCCATTCCTTTGTTGAAGGACATTTGTTTTGTTTTGTTTTTTCCAATTTCTGGTTACTATAAATAAGGCTTTTATGAACATAGTGTAGCAGGTTTCCTTATTACATGTTGGAGCCTCTTCTGGGTATATGCCCAGGAGTGGTAGAACTGGGTCCTCAGGTAGTTCTAGGTCCAATTTTCTGAGGAAACACCAACCTGATTTCCAGAGTGGTTGTACCAGCTTGCAATCCCACCAGCAATGGGGGAGTGTTCCTTTTTTTCTCCATCTTTGCCAGCATCTGCTGTCACCTGAGTTTTTGCTCTTAGCCATACTGACTGGTGTGTGGTAAAATCTCAGGGTTGTTTTGATTTGCATTTCTCTGATGACTAAGGATGTTGAACATTTCTTTAGCTGCTTCTCAGCCATTTGATAATTCTTAGTTGAAAATTCTTTGTTTAGCTCTGTACCCCAATTTTAATAGTGTTATTTGACTCTCTGGAGACTAAGCTCTTGAGTTCTTTGTATATATTGCATATTAGGCCTCTCTCAGATATAAGGTGGGTAAAGATCTTTTCCCAATCTGTTGGTTGTAATTTTACCCTACTGACAGTGTCATTTGCCTCAATCCTTGGGAATTGCCACCCTCAATCCTTGGGAATCAGAGTCTCAGACAGATGAGCATAGAGTCGGCAGGAATGGGGGTGACAAACAGACACAGACATGAGAGAGTGTTGGCTCTGAATGTAATGTCCAAAGAAAACCAGACTTTTTTATACAGAAGAATTATAAGAAAAGCCAGGTAGACACATCTTCCAAGTTACAGTGACACAAAACAAAAGGAATACATACAACAAAAGATGACAGAGACCAGGCCAGTGTTTACCACTTAAAATGGAGCCAGTTTTATGCTCTGATGCAATGCTAGTCTATTGTTAAACCCACCACCAAGGGTTCTTAGTAAAAACCTGATTATGCTATTCCTTTGGGCCTAGTGAAGAAACAGGTCCCAGGGGAATTCCCTTCCACTAACTTTTTCATGGTTAACCCACTTATTTGCTAGGCCATCTTGTATTCCCCGTTTTGGGTGAGACTGGGCTATTGTCCTAAGTAATCATTATGCAGACCAGCCCAGAACTTTTCTAGGTCTGTTCTTTGTAATACCTAATTAGTTTCACTGTCTCTACTAGAAGTGAATTCGAATGTTACTGAATAGGTAACATTCTTGTTGAATTTCAAGCTCACCATGGGCTTCAAGGATTTTCTAGGACATTGGAATGCTAGTGGAGGCTTACCTATGCCAAAAAAGAATCTTTAAAGGCACTTATAAAACAATACTGAAAGAGAGCATACAGCAGACTAACGGGGTTATGACCAGGGTCTGATTATACAGGCTATGAGAATGCCAAGGTTCCAGGAGGCATAGCTTCCTTGAAACTCCTTTTATCATGAGTGCTTCCAGGTCTTTCATCCAGTCAAGTAGACTGCATTGGAGTGGGCATAGCAGGTCCCATTTGTCAATTCTTTATCTTAGAGAATAAGCTATATTTGTTCTGTACAGGAAATTTTCCCTGTGACCACGTGCTCCAGGTACTTACCTACTTTCCTTTCTATTTTCAGTGTTTCTGGTTTTATGTGGAAGACCTTGATCTACTTGGACTTTAGCTCTGAACAAAGAGATAAGAATGGATCAATTTGCATTCTTCTACATGATAACCTTCAGTTGAACCAGCACCATTTGTTGAAAATTCTGTCTTTTTTTCCACTGGATGGTTTTAGCTCCTTTTGCAAAGATGAAGTGACCATAGGTGTGTGGGTTCATTTCTGGGTCTTCTATTCTATTCCACTGATCTACCTGCCTGTCACTGTACCAGTAGCATGCAGTTTTTTAATCATAATTACTCTGTAGGATGGCTTTAGATCATGGAAAATGATTCCACCAGAAGTTCTTTTATTGTTGAGAATAATCTTTGCTATCCTAGTATTTTTGTTTTTCAGATGAATTTGGAAATTGCTCTTTCTAACTCTAGAAACAGAAATTTTGGAATTTTGATGGAGATTACATGGAATCTGTAGATTGCTTTCAATAAGATGGCCATTTTTACTATATTAATCCTACCATTCCATGGGCATGGGAGATCTTTACATCTTCTGAGATCTTCTTCAATTTCTTTCTTCAGAGATTTGAAGTTCTTATCATACAGATCTTTCACTTGATTAGTTAAAGTCACGCAACGTTATTTTATATTATTTATGACTATTTTAAAGGGTATTGTTTCCCTAGTTTCTCTCTCAGCCTGTTTATCCTTTGAGTATAGTAAGGCCACTGATTTGTTTGAGTTAATTTTATATCCAGCCACTTTGCTGAAGTTGTTCATCAGGTTTAGGAGTTCTCTGGTGGAATTTTTTGGGTCACTTATGTATACCATCATATCATCTGCAAATAGTGATATTTTGAATTCTTCCTTTCTAATTTGTATCCCTTTGACCTCCTTTTGTTGTCGAATCGCTCTGGCTAGGACTTCAAGTACTATATTGAATAGGTAGGAAGAGCATGGGCAGCCTTGTCTGGTCCCTGATTTTAGTGGGATTGTTTTAAGATTCTCTCCATTTAGTTTGATGTTGGTGACTGGCTTGCTGTATACTGCTTTTACTATGCTTAAGTACAGTCCTTTAATTCTTAATCTTTCCAAGACTTTTATCTTGAAGGGGTGTTGGATTTTGTAAAATGCTTTTTCATCATCTATTGAAATGATCATGTTTTTTTTTCCTTTGAGTTTATTTATATAATGAATTACATTGATGGAGTTCCATATATTGACACATCCCTATATCCCTAGGATGAAGCCTACTTGATCATGATGGATGATCGTTTTTATGTCTTCTTGGATTTGATTTGTGAGAAATTTATTGAGTATTTTTGCATCCATATTCATAAGGGAAATTGGTCTGAAGTTCTCTTTCTTTGTTGGGGCTTTGTGTGGTTTACATATCAGAGTAATTGTGGCTTCATAGAATGAATTGGGTAGTGGTCCTTCTGTTTCAATTTTATGGAATAGTTTGAAGAGTATTGGTATTGGGTCTTCTTTGAAGGTATGAAAGGATTCTGCCCTAAACCTATCTGGTCCTGGGCTTTTTTGGTTGGGAGACTATTAACAACTCCTTCTACTTCTTTAGGGGTTATGGGACTGTTTTAATCATTTTTCTGATCCTCATTTAATTTAGTATCTGTATAGAAACTTGTCAATTTCATCCAGGTTTTCCAGTTTTGTTGAGTATAGGCTTTTGTAGTAGGAGCTGATGAATTTTTTTTTCCCCTCAGGTTTTTCATTTCTGATTTTGTTGATTTGGATACTGTCTCTGTGCCCTCTGGTTAGTTTGGCTAAGGGATTTCTATGTTTTGGATTTTTTCAAAGAACCAGCTCCTGGTTTGGTAGATTCTTTGTATAGTTCTTTTTTAATTCCTACTTGGTTGATTTCAGCCCTGAGTTTTATTATTTTATGCCTTCTACTCCTCTTGCTTTTATTTGCTTCTTTTTGTTCTACAGCTTTTGGTTGTTCCCTCAAGCTGCTAGTGTATGATCTCTCCATTTTCTTTTTGGAGGCACTCGGAAATACCAGGTTTCCTCTTAGTATTGCTTTCATTGTGTCCTATAAGTTTGGGTATGCTGTGAGTTCCTTTTCATTTAACTCTAAAAAGTCATTAATTTCTCTCTTTATTTCTTCCTTGACCAAGTTATCATTAGATGGAGCATTGTTCAGCTTCCATGTGTATGTGGGCTTTCTACTGCTATTGAAGAACATCTATAGTCTGTGGTGATCTGATAGGATGCATGGGATGATTACACTCTTCTTGTTTCTGTTGGGGCCTGTTTAGTGATTGATTATTTGGTCAGTTTTGGAGAAGTTACCATGAGGTGCTGAGAAGAAGGTATATCCTTTTGTTTTAGGATAAAATATTCTATAGTTATCTACTAAATCCATCTGGTAAGCTTCAGTGTGTCTCTGTTTAGTTTCTGTTTCCATGATCTGCCCATTGCTGAGAGTGGGGTGTTGAAGTCTCCTACTATTATTGTGTGAGTTGCAATGTGTGCTTTGAGTTTTAGCAAACTTTCTTTTATGAATGTGGGTGCCCTTGCATTTGTAGCATAGGCGTTCAGAATTGAGAGTTCATTTTGGTAGATTTTATCTTTGATGAATATGAAGTGTCCTTCCTTTTCTTTTCGGATAAATTTAGGTTGAAAGTCAATTTTAGTCGATATTAGAATGGCTACTCCAGCTTGTTTCTTGGGACCATTTCCTTGGAAAATTGTTTTCCAGCCTTTTACTCTGAGGTAGTGTCTGTCTTTGTCACTTTGTCACTGGGTTTCCTTTATGCAGCAAAATGTTGAATCCTATTTATGTAACCAGTCTGTTAGTCTATGTCTTTTTATTGGAAAATTGAGTAAATTAATAGTAAGAAATATTAAGGAAAAGTAATTGTTGCTTCCTGTTATTTTTGTCATTAGAGTTGGGATTCTTTTCATGTGGCTATCTTCTTTTAGGTTTTTTTGAAAGGTTACATTCTTGCTTTTTCTAGGGTGTAGTTTCCCTCCTTTTGTTGGAGTTTTCCACTTATTATCCTTTGAAGGGCTAGATTTGTAGAAAGATATTGTGTAAATTTAGTTTTGTTATGGAATACTTTGGTTTCTCCATCTACGGTAATTGAGAGTTTTGCTGGGTATAGTAGCCTGGGCTGGCATTTGTTTTGTCTTAAGGTCTGTATGACATCTACCCAGTATCTTCTAGCTTTCATAGTCTCTGGCAAGAAGTCTGGTGTAATTCTGATAGGTTTGTCTTTATATGTTACTTGACCTTTCTTCACCTTACTACTTTTAATATTCTTTGTTTTGTGCATTTGGTGTTTTGATTATTATGTGACAGGAAGAATTTCTTTTCTGATCCAAACTATTTGGAGTTCTGTAGGCTTCTTATATGTCCATGGTCATCTTTTTCTTTAGGTTAGGAAAGTTTTCTTTCATAATTTTGTTGGAGGTATTTACTGGCCCTTTAAGTTAGAAATCTTTACTCACTTTTATACCTATCATCCTTAGGTTTGTTCTTTTCATTGTACCCTGGATTTGCTAGATGTTTTGGGTTAGGAGATTTTTGCATTTTGCATTTTCTTTGACTGTTGTATCAATGTTTTCTATAGTATCTTCTGCACCAGAGATCCTCTCTTCTATCTCTTGTATTCTGTTGGTGCTGCTTGCATCTCTAACTCCTGACCTCTTTCCTAGGATTTCTATTTTCAGAGTTGTCTCCCTTTGTGATATCTTTATTGTTTCTACTTTCCTTTTTAGATCCTGGATGGTTTTGTTCAATTCCTTGACCTGTTTGGCTGTGTTTTCCTGTAATTCTTTAAGGGACTTTTATGTTTCTTCTTAAAGGTTTTCTACCTGTTTTCCCTTGTTCTCCCGTATTTCTTTAAAGGAGTTATTTATGTCCTTCTTAAAGTTCTCTATCAGCATCATGAGATGTGATTTTAAATCCAAATCTTGCCTTTCTGGTGTGTTGGGGTATCCATGACTTGCTGTAGTGGGAGAACTTGGTTCTGATGATGCCATGTAGCTTTGGTTTCTGTTGGTGATGTTCTTGTGCTTACCTTTCACCATCTGGTTATCTCTGGTGTTAGTTGGTCTTGCCGTCTCTGGCTTGAGCTTGTCCCTCCTGTGGGTCTATAAGCCTGTGTCAGAACTAGTGGGAGACCAACCTTCTCCTGGCAAGACCAGTGCACAGAGGGCTACAGGACACCCTACCTCCCAGGTGCAGATGGAGGCAGTAAGGACCCTGTCCCAGCTGCTCTGCTGAGTCTGTGGCCTATGTGTGCCTGACTGGTCCAGCCTTAAACAGTCCGTGGAGAGAAAGTGGTGATGACACCTCTGAGTCTGGATGTAAGAGCACTCCCTGGAGAAAAGCTCTCCCCTGTCAGGAACCATGCTTAGAGGGCTGCTGAAGAGCCCCATCTCCTGGGTGCAGATCCATATAATTCTTATAGATGTGCAAAGTTCAATAGAACAAATACAAATTGAAAGTTCACTGAAATATGCTTGTAACTAAACTTTTAAACTAAAGAATTACAAAAAATATATATATGATTTTAAAAATTTTTCTATATCACAGGAGAAACCTTGGCAAGAATGTAAAGATTTCCTGGTAGTTTATCTGTGCATTAAAAAATATTTGATTCACATCTCTGAGTTAGGAGATAAGAACTGCTAACCTTCATGCTTTTGAAGCACTTAATGTTCTGGAGAAATGTCCTTGAGCCTTAGAGATCACTTTCCCTCCTTTGTAACATGTACCTATGTCAGTGCTTAAAAAGTTGGAAAATTTTCAGAGACTAATCATTTAGAGCCAACAATAAAAATGAATAGGTGTATATCTGTGTGTTAATATATATTTAAATTTTTTTCACATTATTACTATTTGGAACATAAATACACAATGTCAAACTGAAGTCTAGATATAAGAAAAATTAAATATACTTTAAAATTAGTGGTTTTTGAAGCAACGTAACAGTTTTTTAAAATGGCATAATCATAAAATATTGAACTACTAATATATGAAATTAAATAGTGTTACTGTGCCTAATTAACTATTTTAACCAGTTGTCATCCTATCAAAAAAATGTAATACATAAGGAAGTTGATACAGCTTCCAACACATTTTAGTGGGTTCTTTGTTTCCTTTCATATATAAGTGGCTAGGACAAGAAAAAAAAAAAAACAAAACAAACAAACAAAAAAAAACAAACCTCCCTAGCTTTACTGTGATTATCATGAGAATGCTTAAATTAGTATGTTTGTTTTCTTGGGAGTTATGATGTAGCTCTACTGATCATGAGCATTCAATAAGTGAGCAGTGTTCTCTCTGAGAATCAGGAGGTAGAGAGGATCTAAGATGAAATCCAAGAATCTTAAAAAGTTAACATTTTAAGCAGTGCATCAGTAAGAGGCAATACTTGTTCCCATGGAAATGGAGAGAATGGTCACCAAAATGAGTGTTGCACACATGGCACCCAATATGCAGGACATGAAACCTGAGGAATCTAAGAGCCACTAACAGAAGAAGGATGTAGGTGATTGTGGTATTGACTCCAAATATTAGGAGTTTCCCAAATTAGCTACAATTTTAAAAATTAAAGAACTCATCAATATTACTAGCATTTGCTCTTCAAATATTAATATTAAGGACAAGATCTAATTTAAGAAAAAAATGTAAACAATTTGGAACAATTGCTATCCAAACACATGAAAAAGTTATATAGCTCAGTAATCAGACAGCAACACAAGTTAGAAAAAATTCAAAAGGTATGAGTAGATATTTCACCAAAGTAGCTACATACATGAAAAAAAATGTATATGACTGGTTTTAGAAAAACAAAAATATGTATATGGAATAATGCATGATAGTACAAAATATGTACAATTACTCTTTGATAAAAATACAAAGATAATTCAGAAAGTTGTATGAGAAACTACCCACTAATCAGTACAATGGAAAGACTGAACATACAAAGTTAGCAAAAAACATGTATTAACTAACCTTCATACACTGCAGTTAGAACACAAACTAGTAACTTTAAACCCTAAAACCATATTATCTGCAAAGTATGATTATAAATGTTTATTTAAAGACTTCCATATGATCATGTATAGCATCTATAGTCATAATAACTAAAAAATAGAGGCAATTGAAAAATATTCATTCAACTATTCAAGGAAAAGGAAAAGAGAAGTACACCCTGGAATGCCACTCATAGTTCAAAAGGAATAAATGCCCACTACATATAAGCAAATGAATAAGTCTCAAAAGCCAGATAAAAGAATGGCGATACAAAAGACTGTTGTTATGATTTGGTGGTAAGACATCCCCCAGAGCCTTGTATGTTTGCACACTTAGTCCCCAGCTGTGGCAGTATTTCCAGTGGTTGTAGGAGTTTAGTACCCAAGGCTTTGCTGCCTGGCACAGCTTCTAGCTCTGATTAGTCCCACCCCAAACTCTCCACTTCCTGTTTCCTGACACCATGTAACCAACCCACAACACAAGCTTCTGCTGTAGCACCCTTTCTGACTTGGTGAACTGAAATTCTTGGAAACTGAGCCATGATAAATTGTTCCTTCCTTAAATTGCTTCTGTCTGGTATTTTTCATTGAAACTAAAGAAGTAATTTAAACACATATTGTATGCTTCATCTGTATGTAACTTTACAGAGAAAACAGCAGAATAGTACCAAAGACGATCAGTGGTGGTGGGGATGAGGGCGACGAGTGCAGTCTGTACAATGCCAGGAAGGTACTCGAGAGAAGATCCAAACCCCATAGCTACAATGGACTTACACCTATTTAAATTTGATAAAGCTCATCATATTTAATATTTAAAGAAGAAAAACTGGAAGCTACAAATTATCACTTAATGATACTGCTAAAATGCTAAAGATAAAAAACATATTTATTTTGGTTTTATAAATGAATATAAATAGAAATTCACAAGGTGTAACTTGAGAAAATGAAGACATTTAGCTGATAATGAGTAAAACATTAAACTACAAGTAGTCAATTAATGGGCAATTCCTAACTATATGCTCTAAATTCCATTTAGTCAAAGAAATAAGTGATGAGAGCCACCATCAGAGTTTTCTATTAAGTAAACCCGAAACAGGAAATCATGAGTGAAAGAAACTCTAGTAGCATCTAGATGCATATTTTTAGATGAGATGTCAAATATTAACAAAAATCGTCACCCAAAGGAAATATATTCTAAGACCTTTATTGTAGTCACATTTTAAACTCTGGTACCAATGACATTATAATGTTAACAGAACTCATTTTCACTTGAAAGGATGCCATTCAGTTGTGAACCTTCTGCATGGCATGCACAATGGAGTACAAGTGCCTTGTGATAAATATTTTTTGTTCTTTTTAAAAAACTGTAAATTGAAAAAATTCTTTAATTAGAGTTTGAAATCCCCTTCTGCATATTTGCAATATGAATAGGTATTCTATGAAAGCTATTTGCTAAATTACTAGATACCTAGTGTCTTAGTCGTGGTTTCTATTCCTACACAAAACTTCATGACCAAGAAGCAAGTTGGGGAGGAAAGGGTTTATTCAGCTTACACTTTTATATTGCTGTTCATCAGCAAAGGAAGTCAGAGCAGGAACTCACACAGGGCAGGAACTTGGAGGCAGGAGCTGATGCAGAGGCCCTGAAGGGATGCTGCTTATTGGCTTGCTTCCTCTGACTTGCTGAGCTGTGTCTCTAGCTGCACATGTAGCAGAGGATGGCCTAGTAGATAATCAATAGGATGAGAGGCCCTTGGTCTTGCAAAGATCATATGCTCCAGTACAAGGGAATGCCAGTGCCAGAAAGCAGGAGTGGGTGGGTTGGAGAGCAGGGAGCTGGAAGGGTGTAGAGTGCTTTGGGGATAGCATTTGAAATGTAAATGAAGAAAATATCTAATAAAAATAATTTAAAAAACAATGAACAGAAGAATACCAGCCCAGAGATGGTACCACCCACAATGGGCCCTCCCAACCTTGATCACTAATTGAGAAATCCTCAAGGGAGGCTCCTTTCTCCGTGATAATTCTATCTTGTGTCAATTTGACACACAAAACCAGTCAGTACACAAAGTTAATGACAAAGGAAAAAAAAAAGTAAACTAGTGTAAAGTCTTAACAATTTTTTACTTCCTCCTAAATTAATAAAATGTTAACTCATTAGGGATTGACATTTATTTCTGAACTTGACTGAGACTCAATTCTGTTTCATAGCCACTGAATTGTGAACACAACCTATCTACATTTAGAAAGTCATGGCATCCAACTTGCTGGTGTAATAGCCTACAGATGTTT
The DNA here is from genome assembly GCA_902729485.2 of Mus minutoides. Classification (NCBI taxonomy): domain Eukaryota; kingdom Metazoa; phylum Chordata; class Mammalia; order Rodentia; family Muridae; genus Mus; species Mus minutoides. Next base: position 669,765 of record LR750276.1, read on the forward strand.
CAAGATTCCATATTTTTTACAGGAAAGGATTGGTGTCCTGGGACAAATGCTCATTTTCAGAAGGGTATTTGCCTAAGGACTGTCTTTGAAAATGGGACAAAAGTCAAACTTGCTTAATGCCCATAAGAAAACATTTAAGTTTCAAATGTCAGTGTTTTCTCTAGTAACCCTAATAACTATTGCTACAACAGGAGATGCCGTGCTCTCCTGTGTCAACTGTTAGGATAGGATTTTAGAGAAATGGAAGAACTATGTCCTGGGAACTGTTTTCCCTGGAGTTACTCCTCTGTTCTTTGATGTGGAAGTCTTGAGTCCTCTGACAACTTTCATGAAGCTTTAGCAAATTGATACTGCGAGCTTACGAGCAGGGAATGCCACATATTTCTTATAGTGTTTGCTCCCATTTCATTTCTTAGAATGAAATTTTTCTGAGATTATAATACAATTCCATCTTTTCCCCTTCTCTTTCCTCCTTTCAAAAAATTCTATATAACTTCCTTGCTGTTTTCAAATTCATGGACCATTTTATATATATATATATATCACATTACACATATAATTTATAATTACATTATAAATAATATATATATATATATATATATATATATATATATATATATATATATATATTAGTGCTTTTGTAAGAAATATGGAAACTCAAAATATTTTACCCCTTCAGACTGGTTGCCATGAGCATCTAAATGCAGATAGATAGATAGATAGATAGATAGATAGATAGATAGATAGATAATATATTGATTGATAGGTAATTAGGTAGATAGATGATAGATAGATAGATAGATAGATAGATAGATAGATAGATAGATAGATAGATAGATATGCTATTCTCTGAAGAAGTGTATTTCTTGGGTTCTAAGCACCTCTTAGTTGCCTATAAGTAACCTTTGATTAGGGTTGAGGACTCTTGGGCTTGTTCTAACTACATTAGTGTGTTCATTGTTGTTGCCTTTGTATCATGTTCAGGCAGTCTTGTTGGTGAGTTTAACTTCTACATTGTTACAGTCTTAGAACAAATTCTGTGTTCCTCCTTTCTTAGTTTTCTAGTCTACAAGCAGAAGTGCCCACATTTACTTTATGCAACTGTAAATTAAACTCAGTCATTTTATTGAAAATAAGACCTAGTAAATTCATAACCAAAAATGTTCTATATTAATATTACATCTTCAAATGAAAGGGTTTATAGAAAAATTAGTATTGCAGGGCTAGAGGAGAGATGTCTTATTAGCTAAGAGCATTGTCTGTTCTTCCAGAGGGCTGGGGTTCAATTCCCAGTACCCACAAGGCAGCTCACAGCTATTTATAACTCCAGTTTCAGGGGATCTGACACCATCACACAGACATACATGCCAGCAAAATATTAATGGATATTTAAAAACTTAAAAAAATAATTTTTAAAAAATAAACATTAATATTTTTATGTAGTTCAAATAGCATTACAGATAAAAATATGTTAGAAATGTGAGCTTACTTTTGCCTTAAATATTCAATACTTTATTCTTTCTGTGCAACTAGATTAAGTCTTAATGATTTTCATAAAATGAGTATTTTTCATAATAACAGCACAAATTTTGAAGTATGTCAAAGATAGTGTCAGAAAAGAAAACAATAACGCTTCCACAAATAGCCTTTTACCAGTTTAAATAAGTGTCAGTTTAGTAAGCATGTGTCGTCTTAAGAACAAGAGTAGATCGATGTGCAACCTACTTATTTGAAAATTGCTGGTTTGGAAACTTAACTATGACATGTACTTAGCAAAGCAGTCATTAGCAAATCCAGTTTCTGAGTCAAATCAATACCATTGATAAAATGCCTTCAGAAGAACATGAACATTGTTTGCAATTTTGAAAGTGGTACTTTTTGTAAGATAATGTGCCCTTCACCTCATTGGAGGAAACACTAAGTGTATCATCCGCCCCACAATGGCAGGGATGACAATTATTAAATTGGACTTCTGAGAGAAGAAACCTGTGTTTATCAATGACACTTCAATATCAGCACAATTGCTTTCCTGGGAGAAGAATGAAAGGCAGCCCTCAGCCGTCAGAGCCTGAGCAACAGTTAGGCCTTTCAAGACTTAAATCTAAGGGCTTTATTTTGAAGCATTTTAAGAGGCAGAACATTTTATACACATACACACACACACACATATATATATAGATATGTATTTATTAGAATCTTTGGTATAATTAAAGGCACAGATAATCATTCATCACAATTGAATAATGCTAAGCTTCACATTAAAAGCTCTATGTGTAACAAAAAATATATTCATGTAACAAAAATTTGTTCTCCATATAAATATGTAGATGCTTTCAGATAAAACAATAGAATAAATATTATTCTGAATTCTTGATTGTGTGGAAATAAAAACAAGACATTTAGTATTCCTCATTAAATCTATGTAGTCTGGCCCATTGCTATACATTCTATACTAATATTCTATACTATATAGAATATATACTATATAATATGTGTTACTGCTTTGCTTCTCATTTGTGACTTTAAGTGACAAGGTAGTAATATAAAAAGTGAAATAAAAACCTGGGTAAATAGTTTTAAATTTTGTGGTTTTACTCTAAATACTGTATATAGAATAGAAAATGCATTTGATGAAATTTCAACCTAATCCACTAGATCTTTTTAAATAGAAATATATGGCTATCTGTGCTAATATAGTTAATTCTGAGGTTGAATACATAAGATCAGTGGGGAAGACAGTTGAGAAAAGCATTAGCCTGAATTTTATCAGTGAAAATTGAAAAGAAAATATGCTAGGAGCTCATACATAATGTTAATCTTCTTTTCCTGTGTGATGTTTTTATACTGAACATATTTGGACTATGCACATGAACACTATTTGATTCCTTTGTACTTTAGAAATCTTATTAGATATTTTTCCTTTACTCTGTTAGCCCAAATTTATAAAGAAGCAAAATTCAGCTGACTTTTATATGAGGTGACATAAAAGCAATCGATAAATCAACTTTAAAAAGCAAAGCTTGGCACAGCCTCCAAGCATTGATTTTCATGATTAGCATTTATTTAGGAAATGTAATTTTTTGTTCAACTAGGAGCTTTCCTACCAGTTCTAGTAACAACAGCAGCAACAGCAGCAACAACAACAACAAAAAGCTAATTGGTTTCCTCACTTTGCTAAGACACTTACTTTAATGGAGAACGGGGTAAAATGATTACATACATGTTGGTATAAAGCTTGGCCATTCAAAGAAGTGAGCAGATCCAAGTATAGCTCTTCTGCTTATTACTTGTATTATCTGGGATCTACTAAACTTCTCTGAGATCTTAGGGGGCCAGAATAAAGCATGTAAAACCAACCCTGCCACAGGCCCTTCTGCCATTAGCAGGCTGTCAAGCTGTGAGAAGCAGGCATCACTCCTGTTAAAGGGGAGATAAATTTCTAAGCTGCTGAGACCGAATGGGCTAAGAGTGACTTCTCACAAGCCTTTTGGTTCTCAGATGCACCCAGGGTGACTCTCAGCCCACAACTGTTTCTACAACCCTATCTATGCAAGGGCTGGCCCAGGCCCTAGGTAGAGACAGATAAATGGTCTTGCCTGATGATATTCTGACTTTTACTTTCATAAGAAGTTTACTGTAGAGAGAATGGAAAAGAACTTAAAATCAGCACGAGTTAGGGGAGAAACTAGCATGTTCAGAGAATAAACTTTGAAGGATTTCAAGACAATGAAGAAAAGATGGCCTGTAAGAAATTTAACACATGGTACAATAGGGACTGCAACTTGGTCTCAGGGTATGTGCACTCCCCCAGGGTCCCTGGAGGACTCTCCAAGAGATCGTGGGACCACTGGTGAGTGGAGCACAACAGCTGTTCCAATACAATCGCATGGGACTTGAAACAGCCTCTGAGAGGCAGACAAACAATCAGACCAGAGCCAACTGGTCCCTTCCGGTCACCACCAGCGCCTGTTCACCTTAGGTGCAGGGTCTGTCTACTCCCCCACGGTCCCTAGGGGAATCACCACGGTGATTGGGACCACTTAACAGGTAACTCCAAGCTCCTCAAAGGAGACACCAGTCCCAGGAACTGTAATACGCCCAGGATATTAGGACAACAGTATCCCAGGATATCAGGAGGTGGATCATTCCAGTATTCCAGGGCCTCAATGGAACATGACTGCCAAGAACCCAGACAAACCCAGAATATCAGGTTCACAGGAACCTACAATCAAAAGATCATAGTGAAAGCTGGACTCTGAAGAGTCCAGAATCAACTGGGATTATAAGAAGGACAGGCTCTAATCAGATATATTGAGGACAGGAAGCACCTGAGATAATCAGGTGGCAGGAGGCAAGCATAAGAACAGAAGCAACAGAAACCAAGGTTACTTGGCATCCCCAGAACCAAACTCTCACACCATGGCAAGTCCTGGATACACCATCACACAGGAAAAAAACAGACATGGATCTAAAGTCACTCCTCATGATGAAGATGGATGACTTTAAGAATGAAATACAGGAAAACACAGGTAAACAACTAGAAGCATTTAAAGAGGAAACACTTAGAGAGTTACAGGAAAACAATACCAAACAGGTGACAGAATTGAACAAAACCATAAAGGACTTAAAAATGGAAGTAGAAACAATGAAGAAAACCCAAAAGGAGATAACCTTGTAGATAGAAACCATAGGAAAAAAATCAGGAACCATAGATACAAGCATCAGCAAGAGAATGCAAGAGATGGAAGAGAGAATCTCAGGCACAGAAGATTCTATAGGGAGCATAGACAAGACAATCTAAGAAAACTCTAAATGCAAAAAGATCCTAACGCAAAATATCCAGGAAATCCAGGACACAATGAGAAGACCAAACTTAAGGATAATAGGAGTAGAAGAGAAGGAAGACTATCAAACTAAAGGGCCAGCAAATATCTTCAACAAAATCATAGAAGAAAACTTTCCATACCTAAAGAAAGAGATGCCCATAAACATACAAGAAGCCTACAGAACTCCAAATAGACTGGACCAGAAAAGAAATTCCTCCTGACACATAATAATCAGAAGAACAAAGGCAATAAATAAAGACAGAATATTAAAAGCAGTAAGGGACAAAGGTCAAGTAACATATAAAGGCAGGCCTATTAGAATTACTCCAGACTTCTCACCAGAGACTATAAAAGCCAGAAGATCCTGGACAGATATTATACAGACACTAAGAGAACACAAATGCCAGCCAAGGCTACTATATCCAGCAAAACTCTCATTTACCATAAATGGAGAAGCCAAAGTATTCCATGACAAAATCAAATTCACACAATATCTTTCCACAAATCCAAGTCTTCAAAGGATAATAACAGAAAAATACCAATACAAGGACAGAAACTACACCCTAGAAAAAGCAAGAAAGTAATCCTTCAACAAACCTAAAAGAAGACAGCCACAAGAACAGAATCCCAACTGTAGCAACAAAACTGACAGGAAACAACAATTATTGTTCCTTAATTTCTCTTAATAGGAATGGACTCAATTCCCCAATAAAAAAGACATAGACTATCAGACTGGCTACCCAAACAGGACCCAACATTTTGCTGCTTACAGGAAACACACCTCAGGAAAAAAGACAGACACTACCTCAGAATGAAAGGCTGGAAAACAATTTTCCAAACAAACGTTCCAAAGAAACAAGCTGGAGTAGCCATTCTAATATCGAATAAAATAAACTTTCAACCCAAAATTATCAAAAAAGACAAAGAGGGGCACTTCATATACATCAAAGGTAAAATCTTCCAAGAATAACTCTCAATTCTGAATATCTATTCTCCAAATGCAAGGGCAGCCACATTCATTAAAGAAACTTTAGTAAAGCTCAAAACACACATTGCATCTCACACAATAATAGTGGGAGACTTCAATACCCCACTCTCATAAATGGACAGATCTTGGAAACAGAAACTAAACAGAGACAAAGTCAAACCAACAGAGGCTATGAAACAAATAGATTTAACAGATATCTACAGAACATTTCATCCTAAAACAAAAGGATATACCTTTTTCTCAGCACCTCATGGCACCTTCTTGAAAATTGACCATATAATTGGCCACAAAGCAGGCCTCAACAGATACAAAAATATTGAAATTGTCCCATGCATCCTATCAGATCACCATGGACTAAGGCTGATCTTCAATAACAACATAAATAGCAGAACTCCAATATTCACCTGGAAACTGAACAACATTCTACTCAATGATACCTTGCTCAAGGAAGAAATAAAGAAATTAAAGACTTTCTAGAGATTAATGAAAATGAAGCCACAACATACCCAAACTTATGGGACATAATGAAAGCATTCCTAAGAGGTAAACTCATAGCTCTGAGTTAAAAAAAAAAATCTGGAGAGAGCATACACTAGTAGCTTGACAGCACATCTAAAAGCTCTAGAACAAGAAGATGACCTAGTTGGCCATCATTGAGAAGAGAGGCCCCTTGGTCATGCAAACTTTATATGCCCCAGTATAGGGGAACACCAGGGCCAATATGTGGGAGTGGGTGGGTAGAGGAGCAGGACGGGGGATGAGGGAGGGTTTAGGGGACTTTCAGGATAACATGTAAAATGTAAATGAAGAAAATATCTAATAATAAAAAAATAAAAATAAAAGCTCTAGAACAAATGGAAGCAAATTCACCCAAGGGGAGTATACTGAAGGAAATAAGCAAACTCAGGGATGAAATCAACCATGTGGAAACAAAAATACTCAATAAAATCCTCACAAACTGAATTCAAGAACACATCTAAATGATCATCCATCATGACCAAGTAGGCTTCATCCCAGGAATGCAGGGATGGTTTAATATCCGGAATTCCATCAAGGTAATCCACTATATGAACAAACTCAAAGATAAAAACCACATGATCATCTCTTTAGATGCTGAGAAAGCATTTGAAAAATCCAACACCTATTCATGATAAAAGTCTTGGAAAGATCAGAAATCCAAGGCCCATACCTAAACATAATAAAAACAATCTACAGCAAACCAGTAGCCAAAATCAAACTAAATGGAGAGAAGCTGGAAGCAATCCCACTAAAATCAGGGACTAGACAAAGCTGCCCACTTTCTCCCTACCTATTCAATATAGTACTTGAAGTACTAGCCAGAGCAATTAGACAACAAAAGGAGATCAAGGGGATACAAATTGGAAAGGAAGAAGTCAAAATATCGCTATTTGCAGATGATAAGATAGTATATATAAGTGACCCCAAAAACTCCAACAGAGAACTCCTAAACCTGATAAACAGCTTCAGTGCAGTAGCTGGATATAATATTAACTCAAACAAATCCATGGTCTTTCTCTATACAAAAATTAAATGGGCTGAGAAAGAAATTAGAGAAACAACACCCTTCACAATAGTCACAATTAATATAAAATATCTTGGTGTGACTCTAAGGAAGGAAGTGAAAGATCTGTATGATAAGAACTTCAAGTCTCTGAAGAAAGAAATTGAAGAAGATCTCAGAAGATGGAAAGATCTCCCTTGCTCATGGATTGGCAGGATCAATATAGTAAAAATGGCTATCTTGCCTAAAGGAATCTACAGACTCAATGCAATCCCCATCAAAATTCCAACTCAATTCTTCAATGATTTAGAAAGGACAATTTGCAAGTTCATCTGGAATAACAAAAAACCTAGACTAGCAAAAACTCTTCTCAACAATAAAAGAACCTTTGGTGGAATCACCATGCCTGAACTCAAGCTGTACTACAGAGCAGTTGTAATAAAAAATGCATGGTACTGATACAGCGACAGACAGGTAGATCAATGGAATAGAATTGAAGACCCAGAAATGAATCCACACACCTATGGTCACCTGATCTTTGACAAGGGAGCTAATACTATCCAGTGGAAAAAAGACAGCATTTTCAGCAAATGGTGCTGGCACAACTGGCGGTTATCAGGTAGAAGACTGTGAATTGATCCATTCTTATCTCCTTGTACTAAGATCAAGTCTAAGTGGTTTAAGGAACTGCACATAAAACCAGAGACACTGAAACTTATAGAGGAGAAAGTGGTGAAAAGCCTCGAAGATATGGGCACTGGGGAAAAATTCTTGAATAGAACAGCAAAGGCTTGTGCTGTAAGATCAAGAATTGACAAATGGGACCTCATAAAGTTGCAAAGCTTCTGTAAGGCAAAATATACTGTCAATAAGACAAAAGGGCCACCAACAGATTGGGAAAGGATCTTTACCAATCCTAAATCAGATAGGGGACTGATACATTATATTTATAAAGAACTCAAGAAGGTGGACACCAGAAAATCAAATAACCCCATTAAAATATGGGGCAAAGAGCTAAACAAATAATTCTCAACTGAGGAATTCTGAATGGATGAGAAACATCTGAAAAAATGTTCAACATCCCTAATCATCAGGGAAATGCAAATCAAAACAACACTGAGATTCCACCTCACATCAGTTAATATGGCTAAGATCAAAAATTCAGGTGACAGCAGATGCTGGCGAGGATGTGGAGAAAGAGGAACACTCCTCCATTGTTGATGGGACTGCAAGCTTGTACAACAACTCTGGAAATCAGTCTGGTAGTTCCTCAGAAAATTGGACATAGTACTACTGGAGGATCCTGCAATACCTCTCCTGGGCATATATCCAGAAGATGTTCTAACTGGTAATAAGGACACATGTTCCACTGTGTTCATAGCAGCCTTATTCATAATATCCAGAAGCTGGAAAGAACCCAGATGTCACTCAACATGGAATGGATACAGAAAATGTGGTACATTTACATAATTGAGTACTACTCAGCTATTAAAAACAATGAACTTATGAAATTCCTAATCAAATGGATGGATCTGGAGGGTATCATCCTGAGTGAGGTAACCCAATCACAAAAGAACTCACATAATATGTACTCACTGATAAGTGGATATTAGCCCAGAAACTCTGATTACCCAAGATACAATTTGCAAAACATATGAAACTCAAGAAGAATGAAGACCAAAGTGTGGACTCTTTGCCCCTTCTTAGAATTAGGAACAAAGCACACATTGAAGGAGTCACAGAGATCAAATGTGGAGCTAAGATTAAAGGATGGACCAACCAGTGACTGCTGCAGCTGGAGATACATCCCATAATCAGCCACCAAACACAGACACTATTGCATATGCCAGCAAGATATTGCTGAAAGGGCCCTGATATAGCTGTCTCATGTGAGGTTATGCCAGTGCCTGGCAAACACAGAAGTGGAAGCTATTAGATGGAACACAGGGTTCCCAATAGAGGAGCTAGAGAAAGTAAGAGCTGAAGGGGTCTCCAACCCTATAGGTGGAAGAACAATATGAACTAACCAATACCCCCAGAGTTTGTGTCTCTAGCTGCATATGTAGCAGAAGATTGCCTAGTTGGCCATCATGGGAAGAGAGGCCACTTGGTCATGCAAACTTTATATTCCCCAGTACAGGGGAACGCCAGGGCCATGATGTAGGAGTGGGTGGGTAGGGGAGTTGGGCGAGGGGTGGGGGAGGATATAGGGTACTTTCGGGATAGCATTTGAAATATAAATGAAGAAATATCTAATAAAAAATGAAAAAAAAAAGAAATTTAACACATTGTACTTTTTTGAAAAGAGAGATGGTTGAGCTGAAGGTGCACTTTGGTCCACAGCACAGATATCTTCTGCTTATTCATACCTGCTATTTTCTTAATCCTTCCTCAGCCACATCAGTTAAAATCACATCTGGGGAAGTTGAGAAATGAAGTCCTGCTTTTGAATCCCCAGCACCTTTGCAGTAAGCTGGGTATGGGCACCTGTAAGATCAGCAGTGGTGGTGAGGACAGGAGATCCCTACAGAGTGGGCCAGCCAGTTTACTCAGAACAACAAGCCTCTGGTTCAGCTAGAGATCCTGGGTTGAGGCAATAAGCCACAGAGAAACATAGGAAGGATATGATCTCACTATACCTCAGACAAACATAGGAAGGATATGATCTCACTATACCTCAGACAAACATAGGAAGGATATAATCTCACTATACCTCAGACAAACATGAGGTGCAGAGACAATTGTGTGGAGTGGTAAAAAGAGTGAGCTTACATTCACTGCCCAAGCCACCACATACTGTGAGACTGACCACACAGACCATCAAAGGAAATAGTCAGTGATAAAAGGATCTCCAGGTAGTAACAGCCAGGCACAAAGGATGACAAGAGGCTTAAGCCAATCCTTTCTGTCCTTTTGTTCCCTTTCTTCTTTTTGAATCAGTTTTACATTTCAAATGAAAAGGCAATCTCTTTAGCATGTGATTAAATGACAGACACAAAATAATGGGAAAAGGAATTAATTTAATAAGCCTGATAAGGATGGAGAGAATTTTCTGTTCTGACCCAGTTTATGACTATAGAGATCTTCAATTTCAGATTCCTCTCTACTGACTATCTAAATTTCATTTTCTATTGAAAGCATGAAAAATATTATTAGGGGGACAAACCATCAGTAGAAGACACATTTTTGAGCATTAGAATCATCACATGAGTGGATAAGGAAGAACCATATCTCAGAAAATCGATTACCTGCAAAGACCTTGAAGTTAACATTCTCTTTTTCAATCACCCTCCATTTCATTTATCCTCTCGTACCCACTGGGACGATCCATGTTTTCAGACCTGCCTGGAACAGTACATTGCTCTTTCTGAACTATATGGAAGCATAAGCACGTTTGTGGTCATCATATCTTTCTTCTCTTACTATGGTTATTGTACTATGTATAGACTCACTCCCATATCATAAGATAATATCTATGTTTTGCTCATCATTGGTTATATAATTTGGACTTTTAAAAATAGGGTCAAAGATTATACTTGATCAACTTTCTCATCATCTTTAGTATGCTGCATATTATTTTTACCACAAGAGCTCCCCTTAAGCTCCCAATCTGTATCCATTCCATTCTGCAACCCATTATGATAAGCTCATGTCTGATTAGAAGACTTAGTTCTGAGTGGGTCTCTTAAACAACTACCTACTGTCACCAACATTTCCTTGCTCGGGATATATCCAACTTAAGCCTGTTAGACAAAATAAAACAAACCACTTAATTCAGACTAAACATTTCTAGGATTGGATGATAAATTATAATTTCATCTTACTTATATATCTTATAATATTTTTTGTTCTTCCCTCTCAACAATGCATAATCAATTTTCACAATGCACTGCATACTATACATACACTATTTCATAATATGTTATTTTTATAAAGTGAAGAAAATTGTCGAATACAATGATTGAATGTAATCAGTTTGCTCTGGTCATAGAAAAAGAATTTCCTGTGACCAACATTATAAATATCTAAGGATTAAGACCTAAACCAGCATGGGTTGGAAGGGCAATTGCATTTGGCATGGCTTCAAAAACATCATTTCAGAAAGAAAAATCCAATTCAATTTTCAGAATGTCTGGTTAAACCGATCCATGGCAGGTCTATATAATCGATATCAACCACCACTTCTCTTGGCAGCATTCCTGCAGTGACTTTTTTTCCAGAATTGTTCACCTCTCAGACACTTTCCATTGTGTTTTATGTAAATTATTTTGGCTTGTCTGCTGTGTATTTTTATGTTTTAGCTTTTACTACAATAAAGAATTTCACAGAGGCATTACATTATATGTGAAGGAGCAGACATTTCTTAATCCTTATCCACATTTCATATATTTCTGAAGTCATTTTTAATATTACTCTGTGCTACCATAGACAGTTCTAACTATTTGATGACTTTGCAGGTCATTTCAATGATTCAAAATGAGCATGTCTATCTGTATAATGCACCTAATTTTCCATATTGTATTGACATGCAGTCTTACGGCATAGAGGAACAGCTCTAGATATTCTTTGAATAATTGAGTTGTTGTTGTTGTTGTTTTGGTTTTTGGGTTTTTTTTTTTTTTTGGTCCACGGCCCATTCAAGAACATTCTATCATCAGGTGAACAAAACCTGAATCAAGATGCATGGCTGACAAGTCCCAGGATGGGCTGGCTCTTGCCTCTGCCTGCCTTTCTAGACCAGTCTCATTCACACTTTGCACAGTTGACAATATTCACTTCAGAATGGCCTCTGTCAGGCACTCTTCCCCTTTCTGTCTGCAAGGCCCTGTTCTCAGCAGTTCATAGATCAACTTGCTTACCATTCTCATTCTCCAGCTCTGCACTTGAGTATCACCTCTAAGAGAAGACATCCCTGGAATATACTGCGAATGTTTCCACGAAGCTCCTGCCACTGTCATCTCTTCTCTACTCCTCCATGATTTTCTTCGCAGTTCTCCCATAATTCCCATTTTCTCACATAGTTATTTTTCTACCAATTAAGAATCATGTGTCTCCATTTCAACCCAGAATCCCCACTGCTGTTCACAAAGGAGATGATGAAAGAATATCCATTATATGAACGACAGCCCTTAGTAAGAATGATGCAGGTAGTGTTTCTCAGTTTAACATCTTCCTGCCTTGTATTGCAAGCCATTAGTGTTCTCAAGCTAGCCCCTGGTTCTCCCTGCATCAAAGGCTCTTAACTGGATGTCAGGAACACAGAATTAAATCAGCAAAACTGAAGTCCTTATGAAAGAGTGTGGGAAAGAAAGATGTTACTAGGGCTGGGGAGAGATTGTTTAATCCTCATGACTATTCAGTATCTAAACAAAGAGATTAATAACAGTGATGACCAGAAGTCTCTAACTATAAAATGCATATAGTAAGATATCCACAGGTAATAGTAAAAGGAAACAAAAATCTGCAATGTGTGTAGAAGGTTGCATGAGCAATATCACACGCAAGAGTGTAACATGTGGCCAAACATTTGAATGCTGCTATGTACAGAGAGGGAGATGAAGCACCTGAAAACCTCACAGTTATTTCATCAGGAGTTCCGGATTAAAACCTCATATCTAAAGGGGGTGGGGAAGAAACAAATTTAGAATGGACCTTTTATGCCTGGTGACTCTCAGATCCATTGAACCTCTTGTTAGTCTGTGTTGTGAATTTGCTTAGCACTGTTTGATGTTCGCAAGATAACTGATTATGAAAATCTGATTTGATCATGCATGGCAAATCTATTGCATGGCATTAGATTTCTAAGGGAGTTTGAGCTGGTGTCCAAGAACTCATTTGAGTGAGAAACAGGGAAGGAGTTTGCTGACATTTGGTATTTTTATTTCATCCAGGCTGAAAATGTGAAACTCTAACCAAAGAATTTTAAAGAATATCAGCTCTAGTATGCTGAGTGGTAGCTACACACAGGACACTCAATGCCCCAACATGAGACTTGTTTCAATCACCTATGGAGACCTGAATTGTTTACCATGATCATCAAAGTTATAGACAGGATTTGGAATCACCATGAAAATGCACATCTGGGCTTATCCTTGAGGGATTTTTGAATGAAGTCAATGAACACACATAGAAAGATAAACTTTAAATGTGAGAAGTACCACCCCAGGCTGGATTATAGAAAGGAGAAAAGGGCCTTAGCCAAAGCATTCATCTCATGCTGCTTCCTGACTTCCTCCTGAGACCATGAATGACTATTCCTGCTTGAAAAAAAATAAACCTTGCTCCTTTAACTGTGTCTGTCTCCAGTGTCACAATCACAAGGCTAGTAACTGATTCAAATGCATTGGCAAATGAACATTTTTTGAGTGGCCATGAACTAATTAAGAAAGGGATCTTCTGCCTTCTTTCCGTCATTATCAGAGAAGCTTCCTCCTGCAGCAGATCAGAGCGACCATGAGACCCACAGCCAGAAGTGCAGACAATGAGAGAGACCTTGGAACACCCAGCTCTAAATGAGATGTCTCCATCAAATCCCTCCCCTCAGGGCTCAGGGAACTTCCCAGAAGAGGGGTCAGAAAGAGTGTAAGAGCCAGCCAGAGGAGTAAAAGACACCAAGAAAACAAGCCTGTCTAAATCAACATGACTGATACCCAAATGAACTCACAGAGACTGAGGCAACATATAGAGGGCCTGAATGGTTCTGCATCAACTCCTCTGTCTACATACTACAGCATCCATTTTAGTGTGTTTCTGAGATTACTGGGTGTTCCAATGAGTTGGTCTCTCATTCTTATACCTTCTCTTGGACTTTTTCCTTAATCTTGTGTTGGTTTGTCTTGTACAACTCTGACATGTTGGTTTTTATTAAATCTTATTTTATTATGTTTTATGTTGTTATTATCCCTTAGAAACCTGTTTGTTTTCTGTTGCGAGACAGGAGGAGTAGATCTGGATGCGAGGGGTGGTGGACAGTAACCAGGAAAGGTAGAGGGATGGGAAACTCTAATCAAGATGTATTACGGGAGAAAAATCCCTATTTTCAATAACAAGAAAAAAAGCAAAAGGAATCTTTTCATACATTTAAAGGTCATGAGAAGACTCCTTCCTATATAACCAAGGTGGGTCTTAAATTCATATATATTTTGAATTTTATACAACTATATTATATATAATATATAATATTCATATATTATATACAATATAAAGAGTAATATATTATATATTTATATATATAAATTACATAGTAATTTTGTATATATTCTTAGAAGAGGAAGAAGAGGGAGATTCAACAAACACTGAAGAGACTGAAGTTTTGCTATTGCAAGTTAATTAATGTGCACATCTAACAAACGCTGGGGGATCAAGGAGTAGTTTTCCCTTAAGCCATCCAGGGCAGTGCAGACTCTCAATACCTGGAATTTTTACATCTATTATTCAGAACTATGAGACCGGAGGTCTCCATCTTTTACAAGACAAAAGTTCCTTTATACCCAAGTTCTACCTCAACCCAATTAAATTATGAAGTCCTGGAGTGGGTTAAAATATCCTGAGGTCATGTTTTTGCCTCTTAGTGAAGTCTGAGTACACATTACTACAGTTCACTTTCCTATTCCAGACATATTCTTATTTTTATGAGAGAATCTTCATTCATAAAATCCAAAAGTATCGCTGACCTTCCATAATAATAAGGCCCAATACCATATTTTATTTAAATGGAGAATATACAATACAGCATAGAGGTAATGATGATGCACATTGGAGATTTCTGCATCGTTTAAATTTGTTGTAATTTCTATCATGATAGGGAAAGATTTTCAACACTTCCCCAAATCTAGAAAAGTAGATTGAAGACCCAAAAGAACAAAAAGCATCTCTATATCATCATTTTGCTGTGAATATAGTAAGTTCAAATTATTCTGTAGAGTAGCATGAAAAATCTGGGTGTTTTCTTTTTTTAAGTTTAGTTTTCAATAGTTTTGTTTTTTTTTTTTTTTCTCTCATCCTGATCAATACTGAATAAATCTAGCTATGGTAAGAGAAATAAAGAAGTGGTCATAACTTTATGTAGAAAGAGGAACACATCTAAACCCCATCTTTCCTTTTTAACCTGCCATCAGAGGAAATGCAAAAGGTCACCTCTTCATCTGTATTTCTTAAGGAAGGAATTAGTCATATATATTATTACCTTGGCTCCATTCCCCAAAGAATAAATGAGGGATGAACTACACTGAACAAAGGCACATCATTACATTCAGAAAGCCATTTGCTTGCAACAGGAAATCAATGTAGAGCAGCCTTACAACATCATATGACATTAAATGTCTATAATCACTTTATTCTGCTTAAGTTGTATAGATGTGTTCAGCCAACATTCTCCTTCTTTAATCTCTTCCTAGTAAAACTCATCTCCTTGCGCAACTGTGAGGATCACTTAGAAATTAATAGCTCTCAAATCCCTATCTCTATCCCTGGCATCACTCTGAGCTCCACAAGCCATATGGCTCAGTGTTTAAGTGTGACTAGAGAGGTCAGGGAATCAGGATCGATGTGTGTGACTCCCAGCCACCACTCAGAGGCCAAAGAATTTATCTTAAATAAACCTCACTTTCATCATCATTAAGCAGAAGAAAATGCACACTGCCCAGAGCCTGGAAACAAGTAGTGAAAAAATGGTATAGTCACTTCATTATTATCAGGTCTGGACGGGGAAATGTCCTAGGAACCCCTTGAAGGCAAACTGTCCTAAGCTGAAGTTATTATTCATCACAAATACTTGATTAATTTCTGTGACATTATCACACTCAGTGCTCTATTCAGCTCAATCACCCTCCCAAATATGTGATCTTTGAGAGTCGTGCCCATTTCCTCTTCTCTCATTTCCCATCATTTCTCAGTTTTAGCGTTTGGGGGTACAATTTAGAAATAAAATTATGCACATTGAAGTGTAGACTATCATTATATATACATAAAATATCTGTATCCATCTAGTTAATTTACACATCTATCACAATACATAGCTAGCTACCTCTAATTTTTTTTTAAATATGCTTGTTCTTAGTTTATTGTGGAGAAAGTTTAAAATGTACTATCTTAGCAAATGTCAGGTATAAAACATAGTGCTATTAACTATTGTCAGCTTATAATATGAAACGATCAGAACTTAATTCATAAGTGGAAGTTTGTATTGCTCACCCCAAACCTCCCAAACTTGCATCAACTTCCTGGAAATAACCTTTAAGGTTTTTTGTTTGTTTGTTTGTTTGTTTGTTTAAGATATTTTCTTTATTTACATTTCAAATTTTATCCCCTTTCCTCTTTTCCCCTCTGAAAACCCCCCATCCCATCCCTCCTCCCCCTGCACACCAACCCACCCACTCCTGTTTTCCTGTCCTGGCATTCCCCTCCTCTGGGGCATTGAGCCTTCACAGGACCAAAGGCCTCTTTTTCCATTGATGTCCAACAAGGCCATCATCTGCTAGATATGCATCTGGAGCCATGGACCCATCCATGTGTATTCTGTGGTTGGTGATAAGATTTTGCCTAAGAAGTTCTATTGCATGTAGTTTTTGGTTTTTGGATTTTTTTTTTTTTGCACTCTAGATTGTCTTCCCCCACCCCACCCGCATTGACCCTACAATTGTACCATACCTCCTCCCCACCCACCCCACCCACCTCTGTCTCCATGAGGATGTCCCCACCCTACCTACCTGACTTCTAAACACCCTGGGGCCTCCAGTCTCTTGAGGGCTATGTGCATCATCTCTGATTGAACAGAGACCCAGAAGTCCTCTACGGTATGTGTGTTGGGGGGACTTGTATCAGCTGGTGTATGCTGTCTGGTTGGTGGTCAAGTGTTTGAGAGATCTCAGGGGTCCAGATTAATTGAGATTTTTGGTCCTATTCAGCTTCTTTCAGCCTTCCCTAATTCAATAACAGGGGTCAGCTGCTTCTGTTCATTAGTTGGGTACAAATATCTGCATCTGACTCAGATGTTTGGGTCTTCCAGAGTGCCCTCATGCTGGCTTCCTTTTTGTGAGCGCTCCATAGCTTCAGTAATAGTGTCAGACCTTGGGACCTCCCCTTGAGCTGGATCCCACTTTGGGCCTGTTGTTGGACCTTTTTTTCCTCAGTCTCCTCTCCATTTTCAGTCCTATAGTTCTTTCAGACAGGAACAATTATGGGTGAGAGTTTTGACTGTGGGATGGTAACCCTCTCCCACATTAGATGCCCGGTCTTCCTGTTGGAGGTGGGCTCAATAATTTCCATCTCCCTACTGTTCGGCATTTCGTCCAAGGTCCCTCCCTCTGAGTCCTGAGAGTCACTCACCTCCCAGGTCTCTGATGCATTCTAGAGGGTCCCCCCAAACTCTTACTTCTCGAGGTTGGAGGTTGCCTGTTTCCATTCTTTCTGCTGGTCCTCAGGGCTTCAGCCCTTTTCCCTCACCCAATACCAGATCAGGTTCCACTCGCCCACCCCTGTCCACTTTCCTCTCAGGTCCCTCCCTCCCTCTCCACTTGTGATTGCTTTCTTCTCTCTCCCAAGTGGGACAGTGGTGTCCTTGCTTGGGCCTTTCAGCTTGTTGGTCTTTTTTAGTTCTGTGGACTGTATTTGTATTCTGTACTTTGTTACCTTTGCCCAGGACTGTGGCCGAGCTTCTAGGCCCTCCTGAGACCCTTTTGTTTTTCCTGACCTTAGCTCCAGAATCATCCACCACCAGCCCTCACTTGGCTTCCTTTTCCATCCTCCTTTACTCTGGGAAAGGTCATGCTACCATCTCCCACCCGAGACCCATGAATCTGCACATAAAAGACATACCAACAGCTCTGTTATTTTAACTTACCTACTAGGCATAATTTCTGGGTACAGATAACTCCTACCTGGAAAAACATGCCCTTACCAATTAATTCTTTTATGTTTTTCCTCCTGCCCTAAACTTAGTGGCTAGCTCCACCTAGCCCCTGACAAAAGTCTTTGGCCATCCCACCTTTAGTGGAGATGCTAGCTCCCCTGAGGCCTTACATGATTCCTGCATCCTACCTTCTCCAAAGCATGGCAGGAAAAGCTTCTCTCCTTCCTTGCATCTGCCCTTTCCTCCTGGGACCCAGAATTCCTACCTTTACCTTCTGCTCAGCAATTGGCCTCTAGCCTTGTTTATTGACAAATCAAGAACCAATTGGGGATCAGGGTTAGCATCAGAACCTTCCCTTACAAATTTCAACTTTTTCTTTTCTGTTTGTTTTGGATTGCACGGATATGGTGAACAAACACAATGAAATGTCATTCCATCGAAATAAATGTCTCCATTAGCAACAATATGGATGCACCTGAACAATTTTCATTACCCGATGTAAACCAAAGACATGCATCCTATTCCTTTCCCTTTGTGATGACTTCATCAATACGTCTTCATCCATTGTTACTTCCATGACCCGATTCCAGGTCATTGTGTCTTCAGTATGACAACCTCCTCATAATTGGTCTCTTTTGACCTCCCATTATTGTCTAATTCTTCCAAACAGTAGATATGAAAGTGGTGCTCCAACACAGCCAGGTATCAGGTATCCTACCTAATAACTCATTCAAAAATATTATTCAAAGGCATTCATTATAAATTAATTTTTATTTTTTCTGAAATTAAAATATAATGTAACATTTCCCCCCTTCCCTTTCCTCCAACACTTCTGTTTCTCTCTTAACACTATGGTCTTTCTTTCTTTAACTGTTGCATTACATACACAACAAACCATATATATATATATATATATATATATATATATATATATATATATATATATATGTATGTATCCTAAATGTGTTTATACAACCTACTTAGACTGTATAAATGCCAGAGAAGCAATACCCATAAATTCTTGTCAACATGACTGACAAACAAGACCTGAAGGACACCAACAGACATACTAACATAGAAAGAGGAATTTTATTAGTCGGGAGTTTTATTGGTGGGGAGGGTATTCAACTCTAGACAATGAAATACAGGAAACTGAAGAATGCTAAGAGCAGGATCATAGTTTCCCCATAAGTAGAGACTCACAATTGTTTAGCAGAGGGTAAGTGGTCAATTCCAAAATCAAAGACTTAAAAGAAGCTTGAGGCTAGACCGCTGAGTAGTTAAAGACACATACTGCTCCTCCAAAATTAAGCTCCAAATAGCCTAAGTAGGTCTTCACTATGAACTTCCCAGGAGGCACTAACACTAATTCAACTTGTGAAGAATGTTATTATTAAGAATCATTTGATTCTGTGGGGTTTCTTGAAGATAAATATAATAATGTGCACATAGCCTGCAGATGTACCTAGGAGTAAATAAAATAAAATACAAGTAAAAGCAATATTAATATATGTGCATATGTTTAATCTTGATACTATGCTCATTTGTGTTTTTAAACTAAACATTCATTAATTCTAATACTTTTAATTAGTTTTTAAAACATTGTCTCATTTGTATTTTTCATCCAAGTTAAGCTTTTGTGGGACTTTGTTTTATAAATAGCTAATACTGATCAACAACTTAAAATTCAATGTAAACCAACATGACCATTGTCCTAGCTTCATTTATGTTGCTAATATAACAACAACAACAGAACTGACAAAAGCAGTCCAGGTAGAAAAGGGCTTATTCAGCTTTCATTTCTAGGTTACAGTCCATTATAATAGAGAAGTCACCATAGCAAGGGCTCAGAGCACCTAGTCATGCTGTGTCCACAGACAAATACAAAGTAAAAGAAATACATATACCTTTCCTTGCTTAACAGATTAGTAGCCAGTTTCTCTACTCTTATGTAGTTCAGGGCTGATCCCATTCAGCATAGCTCTTCCTACATCAGTTAACAAGCATGACAATCTCCCACAGACATGTGCACATCCCA
>LR750275.1:0-55024 GCA_902729485.2 Mus minutoides
GTGTGTGTGTGTGTGTGTGTGTGTGTGTGTGTGTGTGTGTGTGTGTGTGTGAAGCAGGAGTTACGTGAATGGAAAACATAGTAGAGGCAATGTTTCATTCTTCTCTTCTGTGGCCTGATTTCCAGAGACTTCTAAGTTACTGTGATGTGCTTACGCTGGGAAACACATAAAACGCTTGCTGTTGGGCTAGAGGTAGAACATGTGACCTCCAGAAACTTCAGACTTTACCAGCAAGGCTGCTGGCCCTTGGCGCTCATCTACCTACATATGATGGAGAAAGTTGCCAAGGGGGCATTTGAGACCCGTATGTCAGAATGGACTAAAGGGCATGGTCTATCATTACACTCAGCACATGGTGGCCTTACATCCCTGGTGGGCTCCATGACACAGGGCACACTTCTGCCACATTCTGGCAGCTCGGTCTTCATGCGATGTCTCCTCACTGCTCTGGGATGTGTTCCTGTTCAGGTCACTATAGAACATACGCTGCCTCTAAGAATCCGAAGCCAGAGACTGAATTTGGGAGGGCTGCATGCTCTATGATGCAGAGGTGACAGTCATCTCCCTCTCCTCCCCCTGGCTGTGAAGCAGTGACTATGCTGGTGAAGAGGAAGAAGACATGGTGGCTTGTGCTTCTCAGCGCACCACACACACACACAAACCAAGCCTCACTACTGGGCACTTGTGAAGGTGCCCTCTGCAGGCAGCTAGGGGAGTGCCTCTCCCTGCCCTGCTACTGGGCATTCAGGCAGCCAGGGGAGCTCCTCTCCCTGCACACTCCATTTTTACTCACCCTGTGCCACACGCAAGTTCTCAAGCAGGAAAGGTCAAACCACAGCCCCTCCCTTGCTTTCTTTTTCCCTATGGCTCTATTTTTAGTTTAGGAGAGACCCTGTCCTCTGACTCATGGTCTCACTGACAAATATGCCCTTAACAGAACAAGCTAAATGAAAGGGTCATTCTCATGTCACGCTCCTGTGAGTCAAAGAGGCCCTTGTGACTGGGCCCTTTTGGCTATTTTGCACTAAGCTCTCTCTGAAACCATATTCTCTGGACACTTCTGCAGGCCAGATCACTAGGGCCAAATAATAACCACATACACACACATACTCATATGCACACACATATACACAAAAACAAGCACAGCCATACACAAAACATATACACACTCATACATACTCATACACACACAAATATACACTCATATACATACAGATATTCATACACACATATGTATTACACACATAATGCAACACAACATACATATATACTACAATTCACATACACACCATACAAACACAGCCATACACAAAACACATATACACTCGTACATACTCATACATACATACCACACCACATAATGTATCACATACATAATGCAACACAACATACATATATATCACAATTTACATACATATCATGCATACAAACACAACACATACATAACATACAGCACACACATCAAACTAAAAGTATTTTATTAAGCCTACATGACTCTGCTTGGGAAGAATTCCCATGGTGGAAGTGTCCAGAGAGAATAGGGAGTCAGAGAAAACGAAGGTGAACTGTTGGCTTCAGCTCTCAATACCTGCATTGCAGAATCCATTGAAGCTGAAGGTCACTTGCACCTCTTGAGAACAAATGCTGGCCTCCTTCTAAGTTTTGAGGTTGGCTGGACCAGTCCTAGGTCTGAACCTGTCCTTGCTAGCCTCGGATTTAATCTTAACACATCGATCCCTGCTCCCTTCTCGTCAGCCTTTTGCTCACTGGTCCCTCTGTAAGAAATAAAAGTTCAGGCCAGTGAGGGGCTTGGTCCACAGAAGGATACTGTTGAGAAGAGGAAACCTGAAGAAGGGAGTATCTAATGGAAGCACTCATTAAGTCAATGCGAATTTTACCTCAAATATAGTCACAGGTTCCTGGATTCTTCTTTGCCTTACATCTGATTTTGGGTGAGAATCTCCAGAAACACGAGCTTCAGGAAACCCTTCATCTTTGTAAGTTAATTGTTACACATATCTTGTTAAGGTATCAGAAAGCTGATTAACATGGATATCTCACATGCCTATTTACCTGTAACTTTTTTAATAGAAAAAAAAAGATTAAATAAATCTAAGAATTAGAGACCAGAGGCCAAACCAAAGATATTAGAACCTTCAGTGAGCTTCTGTTCTCTGTGCCATCTGTCGTAACAGAGCAGATTCTTGGTTCTAAGTATCACAGATGATCATGTGAACATCACGTATTTCTGCTAAGCTTGCCCATGAGTTTGTACCATGTCCCTAACAGTCCTAGGAGATACAAACTATTGTCTTCATGTTTCATTTGTAAAAGTGAATATACAGAGATAGCCAGACTTTCTTACAAGCACCAACACTAGCATAGAAGTCATTTCCTGTCCCAAATCCACCCCTAGCTAAGAGTCCTTTCACCAGGCTGTGTAGAATAAATATCCATCAAATGAAGGGTTAATAATTCCCATGGCTCTGAGTTTATAGAGGATCAGGATATGAGTGTGCCCCAAAATTATAAATGTGAAAAATCTCCCACACTCTTCCAGGAACACCCCTCCCCTCAGCTTTCCTTAGAGATTGCCCCTCATGGTCAAAGAGACCAACAATGCAGGCATGAGAAGTCCAATCCCACAGCTGGCTCACCTGCCCCTCTCTTTCCTTGGCTCCCATGGAAAAGAAACCCAATCTCCCCATCTCAGCTTTGTGCTCCTGGGAGCTTTGGTCCCAGTGGTTGATTGGATTATCTTTATTGGTCTTTCTGCCATTATTAAATCTCTGGGGACGTGAACCAGATGTCCCCATTTGACCAGCCATTGTAGTTGTGTCCAGCAATGACCAGCTGTTTCAGGCTCTGTTCACAGACTGTCTCATTTATCTTGGATTTCTTAGTGCCAGAAGCAAGCTGCTGGAGGAGAAAGGGATGCTCCTGACCTCAGGAGGAAAGTATGAGTCAGGAATCCAGGAAATGCCACAAAGCATCGCTTTCTTCCCAGCATGCACCCTCTCCGCCCAGCTAAGCCTTCGAGGTATGCTTTGTTTTCCTTCCTTTAAGAATCTGATCCAGGCATCTCCCCTTTCAGAAAAAGATTTCCCGATCATCTCTGAAAAATCTGTTGCATTTTAAGGTTGATCCATAGAGGGATTAGCTTTGGGGTTTTAGTTCCACATCTTTAGCGAATCGGGGTAGCACAGCTGGATGGACATCTTAGCTTCACACATCACTAAGCTTTGGGTCCAGGAAATTGTTAAGGACGGTCAATGTTTCTTGTCTCCTCCCTCCCTGCCTGTTACCTATTTCCAAGACTTGAGACAAAGCACCACTCCAACTTGAGTGGGAACAGAGGAGCTACGCCATGGCCAACAGTGCCAAACTTGTGCGGAGGCGTTGGAAAGGAGTGTACGCCGTCTGAGCCATCAGGCACGTGTGTCGTGATTCTGACTGCCCATCTGTGGGTTAGATCATCTCGTGATTATCAGAGACATGGAGAAATACTTGCTACCTCTATCCAGAACTGAGGTGCATCACCACCACTTATATAAGCAACCTGGAGGGTGGACTCAAATTCATGAGTCTAATCCAGGCCAAGATAGTAATCTAGACTGAGTTTCTTTGGAACTTGGTCTTGTTACAGATTTTTAACAGACTGTCCCATACATGAACAGAATGTCTCTCCTTTTGAAATAGTGTTTGCAATATTTTTGAACAACCTGTATAGGTTCTCACCCTTCATGAAGACCTTCTTATGTCATTTTCCGTAGTCCTCAGCACCCCGTGACCACCTCTGGATCTGCTGTATGATGAATGGCCAGAGTGGAACTCCAAGTTAAGACTGTAGCTGTTTTAGTATTACTTTACCATTATCCTATCAATCTTTCTAAAGTATGACAAATCTTATTTATAACATGAAATCCAAAGACTAGGGGAGTTGTAAAGGGCTCACTAAATGTGTAATTATGCTTCATACTATAATGTGGAAATTGAAATCATTCTGTAGAAAAGTGCTCAAGACTCTGGGAAGGAGCCCCAGATACAAAGTCGGGTTAAGGACATGAGGCATATGCAAATGAGTGAACCCAACCTCTTGTATCACGGACGACTCTCACAAGTGGAAAGTCAAATGAGAGATATATAGCACCCAGAATAATACATACCAGAAAGGTCAGAAACAACTAAAATATACCCACAGCAATGTAAAATGTCCAATTAACACCTCCCTCTGTAGAGACATGTGACTATTCTGTCATTGGAAAGACACTGGGCTTCTGAATTTCAGTAAGTTCTGCTTATTGATCTAGGTACAGGTTTGTAATGAGGTGTTTTCTTCCTGGCCCCAAGCCTCCAGAATAATGACTCAGACTCAAAAAAAATTTACAAATAGGACATATAGCTAGGCTCATTCCCTAACTAGCTAATACTTTTACATAACCCATTTATATCAATCTATATTTTTCCAGGTGCTTATCTCTGCTCAGATACTATGCATCTGTCTCCTCACACCTTCCCTGAAACTCTTCCTGTTCCTTGCTCTATCCCAGAATTCTTTCTGCCTACCATATGTCCCACCTTCTATTAAACCCTTTCCTATAGGCATTTTTTTAATTGACAGGTAATGCCTCCATATAACAGACAAGATATTCTCTATACATAGGTTAATTTACTGTTATCACTTTCTTAAAATGAAACTCTTACATTTCATTGGTTATTAATTGACAAATAATAATTATGTTTAATGGAAAGGATTTTAAGTTGATACATGTCTATGATGTGTAATAATTAAATCAGAGCAATTAGCATCCCCATCAAAAATATCTCTATGTGATACAGCATTTCAACTTTTCTCTAAATATTCTGACAGGTATAGTTAGCTATAGACTGCAGCCCCAGTGTGCAATATTACACTCTATGGTAGTTTGGATGAAAAAATGTCCTCCATAGGCTCCTGTTTTTGAGTAGTTGTTCCTCAATGGTGATGTTGTTTAAAGAGAAAGTGCAGCTTTGTACAAGGAAATGTGTTACTAGGGATGGGTTTTTCCAATCTTTTCTACTTTACAACCTTGCTCCATTCCTGTTCTCTCTGTGTGTCTGTCCATTTATGTGTCTGTCTGTCTCTCTGGCTTTCTCTTTGTCTCTACCTCTCTGTCCATCTCCCTGTCTCTATCTCTGTTTCCCTCTGTTCCTCTCTCTATCTCTGTCTCCCTCTGTCCATCTCTCTATCTCTGTCTCTGCCCATCTCTCTGACTCTCTCTATCTCTGTCTCTATCTCCATCTCCATTTCTCTCTCTCCTCTCCCCACCCTGCTTCCTGTATGGAAGAAAATGTCATCAGCCACCCTCTTCACCACCAACTCCTCCCCCCCAATGCTTGTCGCTATCCCCTCTTATCCATGGTGGACTATAACCCTCTAGACCCTTAGGTCCACGTAAACTTTACATCCCAGGTTTCTTTTAGTTGGTGTATTTTTTCACAGCTACAAAATACAAGGAGTAGAATAGTGAGAACCAGGTCACACTTACCCCTGTCCAAATGGCTTATGATCTGAGCAATGTTACCTTTAAAGGAATCCAGGCCTTTATCCTAGGATAAGAAACATCACCATAAATCATAGAGTAGAGCATAGGGAAGACTTGGTCCAAATGCAGATACCTGGTGAGTGACCATTGGGAAGTCAGACACCATAGGTACATTAGTGTCTCTTGCTCAAAGGGTCCAAGTGTCTAAATTTGGTCCCTATTTTGTAGACTTATGAAGTTACTGAAATTAACCCTTCTTATCCACTTCCTTCCACTTTATTGTGTGTCAACCTCAAGGTCTCATTAGGAAAACATTCTACTACTGAACTTCATTCGCAGTCTGTGACGTCATTGTGAGACAAGGTCTCACTGTGTAGCTCAGTCTGTAGTTGAACTTGCTGTGTAGCCCAGGCTGGCCTCCAAGGCATTGTATTCCTACCTCAGTCTCTTTAGAGTGAATAGTATAAGTTTGCCCAGTTAACAGGCTGCATTTTAAATGTCCATTCATCCATCTGTGCAGTTCTTGGTTGACCGCACATCTTGGCTGGAGTGGAAGGCATCGCAGTAACCGAGGACTTTTAATTATCACCGTCATACATTGATCCTACTTCCTCTGGATATGTGAGACCAGTGGGATACATAGATTATATAGGGATTTTTACTTTCAGGGTTTTTTTTGGGGGGTGTTCATATTTTCCCATACAGTTGTACTAGACTACATTCCCACCAACAATGTTCAAAGCTTTCCACTTCCTGCACCCTCTTCAGCTTTACTTAGCATCTTACAGCACTGTTGACTTACATATCTCTGATGATTTCTAATGTCAAGAGTTATTCATGTGTTGGTTGGCCCTTTGAAAAACATCTATTTAAACCATTATCTCATATATTTTTTTATCAGTTCTTAGAGATTTCAAACATGCATACAATATATTTTGGTATTTATCCCCATTCCTTCCCCTAATTCCTGCCAGTCCAGCCCCCAATCTCTACTTCTTCCAAACTTTGTGTATTGTTGTCATTATTATTTATTATTATTACAACCACCTGCCAAGACTAGTTTGTTCTGTCTAAGTATTCATGGTGTGGGGTCATCCACTGGAGCATGGTTGACTCATCATGGGGTCACAGCATCAAAAGAGCAGACTATTCCTCCCCTGGAAGCCATGAACAGTCAATAGCTCCTCATTTGGTGTGGAAGTCCGTGAGCTCCTTTCTACTCTGTGCAGGAATGTTGACAGACAGTTTGATCTTGCAGGTCCCATACATACAGAAAACCACAGCTGCTGTGAGTTCATAAGCATAGTCTTATCGTGTCCAGAAGATGCTATTTCCCTCTAGCCCTACCTGGCTCTTGTCAGACTCCTCTTCCAAGATGGTCCCTGGGTCTCAGGGTAAAGGAGTGTAGTATAGATATCTCATTTGTAGCTGAGCAAACAAAAGACCAACAAGTTGTGAGTTTCTGTATTAACTGCCATCTGTACCAAAAAGATGCTTCTCCAATGAGGTCCAGGAACTGTTTTAATCTGTAGGAATAGATATATGAATTTAGAGGAAAAATTCATACTATGTCCATTTACCAAAAAAATTATAGTAGACTCATTCCTAGGTCCCATGAACTCCCCAGTTGTCGGATCTTAGCCATATGTATAGTACCAGGTGTATATTTCCCCTGTACATCAGGCCTTAAATTTAATCAGAAAGCAGTTGGTTATCCTCATGACATTCATTATTATCATCACCTTAGGTGATTCTTAGCAGGCTGGTTGTTACTGCAGTTCAGAGTTTACAGCTGGGTATGTAGAATGCATCCTTCTCAAGTTGTTGTTGTTCAGGGGTTTCTGGGAAATCCAGGACTACATAGGATACTGCCATGGCTATTAGTTGCTTACAGAACTTGATGGTAAGACCTTATTACTGAAAGCACCACATGCTTAGATCACAGCCCATAGAGAAATTATGTTGGTACTTACGAGGTCTATTAGTCAGGGTTCTCTATAAAAAGAGAACTTATAGAACCAATATATAAAGATGATAGATTAGATAGATTATAGATTGATTGATAGTCAATAGATAGATAGATAGATAGATAGATAGATAGATAGATAGATAGATAGAAAGAAAGAATATATAGAGAAATAGATTTTATACATATATGTATATATATATATATATATATATATATATATATATATATATATATATATATATATATATATATATATATATATATTATTAGAATGGCTTGCAGGCTGTGGTCCAGCTAGCTAGTCCAACAATGGTTTTCTATCAACAAATGGTCCAAGAGTTCAGTTGTTTTGTCCATGAGACTGGAAGTCTCAATTGGTCTTCATTATATGACAGAATCCTGACAAAGTAGGCTCGAATGCTAGTGAAGAAATGGATTTGCCAGGGAGCATGAAAGCAAGCAGACAAAGAGCGAGCCTCTGTATTCTCTGTCCTTTGTATAGGCTGCCAGCAGGTGTGCCCAAATTAAAGGCACATTTTCCCACCTCAAAAGATCTAGATTAAAAACAAAAGGGTCTTCCCACTTTGAATGATTTAATTAAGAAAAAAAATATCCCTCACAGGTGTACCCGGCCACTTGAGTTTTAGTTAATTCCAGATGTAGTCAAGTTGAAAACCGACAGCCATCACACTAAGTAAGCGTCCCCGCTGCATAGTATTGAGGCATTATCCATACAGCTGAGGGGAAAAAATGAACCATGTATTGAGGCATTATCCATACAGCTGAGGGGAAAAAATGAACCATTTATATGTGCTTTTCCATTGAGTTGTTTCCTCCTTGAGAACTCTAACAGTAACTGCTCCTCAGGGGGATAGCTTGCAAAACTCACCCGCCATTCTACGAGCTGTGTGCTTCCATCTTCCACTCTGTGTGCTCTATGTTGGCTGTTTGTTGTTCTCTGACCTGTGCCAACGCGTCTCCGTGTGGTGGGATCCCCGTTGTCTAGTTGTGGGTTTTTAAACCTGAGCTTTGGGGGGTTTATTAATTTTTTTCTCTGTCATAATGTCTTCAAGTTTTCTATAGTTTCACACCAATTTGGGAAGGTTTTATGATATCCATGGATCTATCCATTTTGCCGGGTTTCCTAATTTGTCGGAATGTATTTGTTTAAAACACTCTCTGATTCTTCATGTGCTGCGGAGTGGGTTGTGATGTCTCCCCTTTTCTCTCTGTTCTTGTTCATTTGACCCTCTTCTCTTCTGTCCTGCTAAAGCTGGGTAAGGTCTTACTTGATCATCTTTAAAAGCCTGACTCTACACTTCATTGACCTTCTGTATGTTTTTAGTCTATGTGATCTGGGCTCTGGTCTGCATTACTTTCTTTTGACTAAGTTGAGTCTCTGTTGGTTCTTGCTTCTCTAGCTCATTGGGTTCCACTGTCATATCACTCACTTGGAGTGTCCCCTCTTTTTGTCGTGAGTATTACTATAAACTCTGTTCATTGATATCCATTCAGAGGCTTTCTTCATACTACTTTTTAAAAATCTTTGTCAACTAGGATATTTCAAAATACCCTATTTTTAGCTCCCCCATCTAGTCTAGCTTTGAGGCTTTTAATTTTTATTTTTTAATTTGAATCTTAGTGTTCTTCAATCACAAGGTTTTGTTTGCTTATTTTTACTAGTTATACCTCATTGTTAAATATCTTGTTCATATAAAAAAACCATTTTCTTATTTTCTTTAAACTATCTCCCATATTCTTCTGTTTCTCTGTGAATGCCTTTACAATAATTCTTACTGAGTTTGGGGAATTTTTTTTCATCTATTTGAGTTGGGGAGAGAAAAGGGCATATGCCATAGAATGCCTGTGGAGGTCAGAGTCAATTTGGGGGGGTCAGTTCTGTCCTTTTACCTTTATATGGGCTCTGGGGATTAACCTTAGGTCACCAAGCTTGGCAGCCAGCACTACTACCTGCTAACTCATTATGCTAGGACTGATAGGACTGTGTGTGTGTGTGTGTGTGTGTGTGTGTGTGTGTGTGTGTGTGTGTGTGTGTGTATTTATACATGGACACTCCACAGCATGCTTATAGAAGTTAGAAGAGAACTTTTAGGAGTCAGGAAGTCAGTTCTTCAACTATGTGGCTTCTGGGAATGGGTTTTTAGTCTTGGCAGCAAGTGCCTTTCCCCACTGAGCAGTCTTGCTGGCTCATTCTTTTGAATTATTTATTGAGCATTTTGTGTTGAAAGTTTTCTTTGGAGCCCATTGCTGTGGAGTTCCTGTGACCTTACTGAGGCTCCTGTCACTTGCCTTTTCGGTGTTTATGGAGAACAACCTCCAGAAAGTGGCAGCAGCAACTCTACAGCGAGGGTGCTGGCCAGTACCTGGTAACCAAATGGTAAGTTACATGGTGCCTCCAGTGTGACACGCTGCTACCATTAACCTATGACCTCAACCTAATTGTGAGCAAACCTACTATGGATCAGATAGAGGGGCACCCTACAAATACTTGACCGGTGTTCCTTAAAATTGCCAAGGTCATGGGAAACCAGAGAAGGCTGGAGGAGACAACAGAAATGTGATCATTAAATACAATTTGGCTCTGCCATTTGACCTTGGTACCGGAAAGGACACTCACTAGAACCATGGGATCTGATTTCAGTCTGTGTGGTTAGTTAAGAACAGCACAGACATTCCCACCACTTGGATTTGACAAACATCCATACATAGCTGTCTGCTGTCTTCAAGACATTAGTTGACACTGGGGAAAGTTCCAGCCCTATCAATCATATTTGAAACTTTCCTGTAAGCAACTAAAATAATTAAATTAAAATTTAAAAATATATGTCTGTATATTGTATGACCAGTGTTATTTAAATACACTTACAAATGCTCTTGCACACACACACATACACACACCAAAAGAGAACACAACAGTGCATTGAACACAGTGTGGGTTAGCACATGCCATTGTCTCTATGAATAGTAGGGTTGCCTGGGACATATACCTGCCTGTCATTCACCATCTAGACATCATGCCTCCTTCTCTTCCTCCCTTCCCCTTTCCCAGGAAGCATTCTGAATTGTTTCAGGCATAGGGCCCAGTGGTTTGATATGCACAGCATAACAGACTACATGCAAGTGTGAGTTTAGAAGTCCACTGTCTGTGGCTGCAGGGGAAGAGAAACGGGTGTGATGGCTCCTGTTAGCATGCTTCCTCCTGCAAGGAATATGTGCCTTTGCAGGAATGCTCCCTGTGGGGCATCTAAGGGCTCCTGCAATGATGTCCAGATGGGAAGAGCCCCAGAACAGACACCAGGTCTGCTCTGCCTGTCACTTGCTGCATGGCAGATTCCGCTGATGGAGGTCAGCACCCAGGAGGGACTCTCCTGAGCACTTGGGACAGGCTGGAGGGCACTTCTCCTGGAGAGACAGGAAGCATCACTTACTTGTGACTCTGAGTCCCTGGAGCCTCTGACATCCATTATAAAGGCATCAAGACCCCTGGGTCGACACCCACCACTAGGTGTAGTAACCATCTGGATTTCTCTGCTGCCTGAAGGACAGGAGAAGTATAGCGGGAACATCCAGACTGCTATGCCTGGACACGCCTGGTCCCCAGCTGATTCTTTGGGAGCAAGAGGTGGCTGAATACATTAAAGAGTTCTGGTCAATGGCCTGGCTAGTTCCCCAACATGGGCAAAACTCTGGGCTGGTGCTCTTGATTTAAGTTGGTGTAGGATCCCGTTCTTCCCTGGTCTACAGGTTGGTAAGAGGCATATATACCATGTCCCCATCTCAGTACAGCACATGGCGAGTCTTCTTGAACACACATCTTCTCGTGTTTAACCGGGAAAACTGAATTTTCTGTGTGTGTCTCGTCTCGGGGCCTTAAGGAAGCAACCTTCAACAACATCATTGGCATGCCAGCATTCCCACGCGCATGCGCATGGACACAGCCTGCAAGCATGTGGCTCTGAGGGAAAGACTTCAGCCTTTCCAGCCCTCCCGCTAGCCTCTCTCAGTAGCCACAACTAAAAATATAGCCCATGAAAAGGAGTCTCTTTCCAGAATAAGGATGTGAAGGCAAATGTCACTGCATTCACAGCAGCAGACCTCTAATTCCCAATATAGCAATGGGAAGAGGCCAACTCCACCACTGCACCCCACATGCAGAGCCTCAGAGCCGGAAACAAGGACTCCGCAGGAAAAGCAAGAGATCAGGTTAGGTGTCCATGGCAACCGAGAAGCCAGACAGAGACAGAGCTCAGCAAGGAATGGGCTTGAGGGTGTGTACTTCAGACCTTGTGTTTGTCAAAAAGAAGTTCTCTTGTCAACCCTGCCTGAAGAAACTCTGTGTGTGGCTTTGTCTCCCCCCTCCCTTGCAACCCCCACATCTTTACTGAGAAAAAAAATTTGACAAGTAAAAAAATTGTTCTGGGATCTTGTGTATGCCTTTAAGGTGGCACTCAAGTATGTATGCCTTTAAGGGAAACTCTCAGGTGTGTATGCCTTTAAGGGCAGCACTCCGAGAGGACGATATGTGGGTCTCTTGAGTTTCTCGGACTGTACTTTTAGTATTTTGGTTTTCTCCTTACAGCCCTGAGAGAACTTCTCTCAGCTATAATCAAGTTTTCTGCCTACCTGTGCATTCATGCTCAGAGCTAGTGTGTCCATCTTCTCCACAGAGGAAACCACTTAGACCAGAGTCTATGCCATAGACTCTTCCCCCGACCTCAATGCCATTAAACCACAACGTTTTGAGCAAAGCATCTCGTGAGTGAATTGATTCATTCATTAAGCATCTTGACCTCATGCTGCATGACAGATGCTATGCCAGGGATCCTGCACTCAAATGGAGGTGGGAGGGGGGGTTGCTAATTGCACAAACTACAATCACTAGGAAGGCATTCTCTGTAGAGATGATCTTGCTGCCACCTAGAGGCAGGAATGATGCAGGACACCTCTGGAAAAGGTTACAAGCTTCAGGGTTCCTCAACGTGTAGTGATGCCCAACCATAAAATTATTTTTTTTTACTACTTCATAACTGAAATTTTCCTACTGTTATGTATGAATCATAATGTAAATAAATGATCTTTCTGATTGTCTTAGGCAACCCCTGTAATGGGATTGTTTACTAGTGAGAGCAGTTGCGACCCACTGGTTGGAAACCATTGGTCTAGCAGCTGAAGAAAGTCTTCAGAAAGGACTAAGTCTAGAGGTTTGGGTCCTGGGAGCATCAGGCTGCCTCTGAGCCTCCTGCAGAGGCAGAATGTGGGCAGCACAGACCTGCGGGTAGCTGTGGCCATACTATGGTAGGTGGTGGGGGTGCTACTTACAGAACCAATACTAAAGAGACTGGTAGGGTCACCACCCTGAAGCTGCAGGGCAGATGGGAGCTTCCTTCTTAGATAATTTGTGGCAAAATCAGCAGAAACCTAGTGGAAATGAAACCTACATGATCAGCTCCAGGACACAGACAAAAAGGGGTGGGCTGGGGTTGAAACTGGGGGAGACAAAAAGAATTTCCAGGAGGTGAGAGATGGATGAAGCTAAACAGACAGAAGTGGGCCAGGGGAAGGGCAGCATAGGATGTGTGACTGGAGACTGGTATCCCTCTATGTCTGGAGTTCAGCCTAGCACATGAGAAGGCCTCAGGCGGTAGAGGAGGGCAGGAGCTAGAGAGGAGGACAACTGATCTGTCAATGTTGTCAATTTCCGGGATATTGTATAAGAGGGAGTAGTTATCCTGGCCAAACTAGGGACACTTTGGTTTGGGTTTAAAATCACAGCATCTCTGTGGCTGGATCTTTGTCTTCAGCCTGACTTTTTTTTCCGGAAAGGGAGGCTCTGCAGACCTGGAGACTGATGTCACTATCATTTCTTTAACTGTAGCAGGGGATGGAAAGAGCTGAACCATATAAAGGAAGGAAGGCTGAAGACAAAGAAAGCCAGAGAAAAGCCAGTGTGGCACAGAAAAACTCAGAAGGAGACAGAAAGGAGTCCATATTCTAGTCCTGGCTGTCAGCTCTAACCCTCAAAACAGCTCTCTGGTCCACATGCTGAGAGAGGGTGTCTTTAGGGCCTGCCAGAGATATGCCGTCTTCTGACCATGTTAGTCAGCTTTCCACCACTGTAACAAAATACCAGACAGAATCAGCTTATGAAGAGAGAAGGGTTGTTTGGGCTCCCTCTTTTTAAATCTTTGGTCTGACTGGTTTGCAAATGTGGTGGAGCAAAACCCCAACAGCATGGCCAGGAAGTGAAGATAAAGTAGTGATTGGCCTGAGGTCTTACAATATACTTCCCGGGCATGTCCCCCATTTGTAAGAGCTTCCATAAAGCTTCCCTATCTCTTGAAGACTCCACCACCTCTCATTGGCGGCACCTTGAGATGATGCCTAACCTTAATGCATGGACCTTCTAACCAACTGGGAAAGTAAGGCCACAGCACTGTTCAACTCGCTCAACTAGCAACATACTTTGAAAATAAATATGAAGAAAGAGGAATTGTGAACTTTTGGTCATTGTGTTTTGGGCCATTGCTGTGGTTATCAGAATCCTAAGGGTAGTTCTGTGGCACTATGAACTTGTGATAAAAATGAGTAAGGTCAGGCTTGGCACACACAGAGCAGAACAGTGACCATGCACAGAGCAGTGACCACACACGGGACACAGCAGTGACCACGCACGGGGCACAGAGCAGAGCAGTGACCATGCACAGAGCAGCAACCATGCACTGGGCAGAGCAGTGACCGCTCACGGAGCAGAGAAGCGACCACACATGGGGCAGAGCAGCGACCAATGCACGGGGCAGAGCAAGCACAGGGCAAAGCAGCAACCATGCGTTGGAAATCGGTAAGTGAATGATCAACACTGAACACATCTCCTCTGTATCAGTTTTCTGTGACCTGGATATCCTGAATTCACCCACCACAACATATTTGTCAATTTTTGACTCTGACCCACCAGATGCTTAGACTCCTATGCTGAGCCCACTGCCACATTGTGTCACAGGCTGCTAAGCCCAGCTCTTAGAGACAAAGCAAGAGGAACTCTGCGGTCAACATCATTTACACAGAAAGTTCCAAACTGCCAGAGATAGACAGAGAAGAGAAAATCTGTCTCAAAAAAATGTTTTAAATCAAAACAATACAAAACTTTTTTCTTCCTTGAAGACAGTTTGGTTGGAGAAATGGCTGCAGAACTGCATTCTCCCAGCAGGTGGCACCCGAGGAACGTGTTTGGGATTCAGGCCACCCGTCAGCCCAGTGGGCCTTTCTAAGGCTTCTGTGTGGGACACAGGTCTACCCTGACAGAACTCCGGACAGAAGGCCTGAACACCGCATACCTGGTCATGAATGGAACCAAGACATAAAAAAACAGTCCAGCTTTGATACTCGCTTGCCGGAGGAAGCTCTAAGTTGTGAGGCTTCAGATGCGGCAGCTTCTTAGCAGGCTCCCAGCCAAAAGCCTGTTTGGGAAAGGAGATGGGGCGGCCAGTCTCTCCAGAACGCTGTCCTTGCAGCCAAGCTCCAGCATAGTTCAAACTCTTTATCAATGCGTATTAACTGTGCAGAGGGGCCCATGCATGTTTGAGAAGTACTTGGCCACACTCACCCCTCTGTTGGTACGTATTATATACTCCCTCCCCCTCGCCATTTTCTTTTCTGTATCCCTGGCAGTCTCCACTTCAGTTTCATGCCTTCTTCACCCTTCCCAGTTTCCGAAAAAGATGGAAAGGCAAGTAACATTTGCCTCTGAGGTCTTTTTTCATGCCACATGATAATCTGTAGTTCTATTCATTTTGCTAAACATCTCATTCATCTTTACAGTTAAGGAAAACTCTACCGTTCATCCATCCCCAGCCTGTGGCCCAAAAGAGATATGTGTACAGCCCAATTTAAACTCACAGAACTACCTAAAATGTTATGAGATCGTTTGGGTGATTTTTTTATGCACATAACTCATTTTCATGAAATTCTGTATAGACTACAGTGTATGCATGTGTGTATCTATGTGAAGGTGTGTGCATGTGGGTATAGTACCCACAGAATCCAGAAGAGGGCATCGGATCCCCTGGAGCTGAAGTCCCATGCTGCTGTGAACCAGCTCCTGTGGGTGCTCCGTGGTGACACTGAGACTCCCTGCAGTTACCTTGACCTGGTCTCACTGTAAAGATGTGGCATGGTTAAGATTTCTACTCTAGCTTGATCTCACCTACTGCCCTACAGAGGCTCCAGGTGTGAGCTCGGTGTGGATATGGTGGGGGCGGGGCTGGCCAAGAGGGGTGGATAAGTCATGACCCCTACAGGACCTTAAGAGAAGACAGGAGGAGACTGGCAGTTGACTGAAGAATGGCCCATGTTCTAATGCTATGATACCGGTTGATAAGCCTATTAGCAGCCTGGGAAGTCACCAGGGGAGGCTTTGAAAATATAAGGAGAAGCTGTTGATTCCGGGAAGGGAGAAGAGTCTGTGTCATAACAGCACTGTGTGCAGAAGGGAGGGGAGGGCAGGTGCACAAGAGGATGATGGGATAGGCTTTGAACTGTCGGGAACAACAAAGGCAAGCTGGGTACCACACCACGCAGGGCTGGGCTTTCGACAAGGGTTGTAAGGAACAGGTTTGTGCCGGTGTGTCTGGGAGGCCTGAAGAGAAGTGCGATGGAGAGAAGTCAAAGGCGATGGAGTCCAGCCCCACTGGCCACGCGATCCAGAGTGCTCTCCGCACACTCAACAGTGGACCTGAGGCAGAGAGAAAAGGCAGAGACGGCTGCTTCTGTTTACAAGAGCCAGGAAGGGATCAGAGACTTGAGAACTGCCCAACAGAGGCAGCTAGCTGCAAGTCACACACACAGATTCATGGAACCTTGGACGGGAGGTCTGATAGTGCAAATGGGCCAAATACAAGCAAACCTTCACAAAGCCGGAGCAGCTGGAGGTGGGGTTCTGGTGTGGTGAGTTCTGGGGTCACATCAGAAGCTGCTTCTCTGCATTTTTGGATTAGTTACCCTATCCCGACAGCCCAGAACTGGGGGTCTCAGCTCTCATTTGACCTCATCGCAGATGAACGCTCTCTAGGGAATTCCCTTCTCAGAGAATGGAGGTTAGGTGGGCTGGCTTGTCTTTCATTTTCTCTAGACTATTCCTTAACTTACAGAAATTGAGAACTTTGTCATGTGGCTGTGGTGGTTTGAATAAGAATGACCCTCCCCCCCAAAGCTCAAAGAAGTGTGTCACTGGGGGGTGGGCTTTGAGATTTTAGAAGCCCAGTCTCTCTCCTCCCACTCTCTCTCTCTCTCTCTCTCTCTCTCTCTCTCTCTCTCTCTCTCTCAGCACCGTGTGAGCTGCTGTGCTTCTTGACTTGAGGATAATGAACTAAATGTCTGAAAAACTGTAAGCCAGACCTGATTAAATGCTTTCTCTTATGAGTTGCCTTAGTCATGGCAATGTTTCACCACAGCAATAGCAACTCTAACTAAGGCAAGGCCTTCGAATAAGCAAGAAGACCAGTTAGTTATTGGACATGGGAGGCTCAGACAAAAGGCAAGTACAGGGGTCACCTTCTCTTTGATACCTTCTCTGTTCTCCAGACATGGAAGCCTGACTGACTTCCTCTCCAGACTGACTTCCAGGATGACATTGGAATAAGCCTGGGACGAATTATGTCAGCCTCACAGCTGGCCTTTGCAGGCCCTTGATTTCCTCTGGTTACTCCCATGATGCCTCTCTGAGGAGGGATGTCGTCTCTGGCTCCCTCTCCTGTCAGCTGTCACACGGCTGCTTATCTCTGCTGACCTTTTCTTAAGAAGATTGATTTGCCAGGACTAGAAGTCAAAACATTGCTCTGTATTGATCTTACTGACCATGACGTTATTATCTCTGACCCATCAGGCATGTCAGATGGCTTTTATTATTGTACAAATAACTGAGTGCCCACAATCTTTAAAATGTGCTATTTTACAGAAAGTCATGGATGAAGAAGAGACCTCTGTGCACCTCATGGGCTTGGGGGTGTTTTATTTGCTGTGCTGTCCAGCAGAGAAAAAGAAACAAAAACAAAAACAAAAACAAAATATTTGTGCTTCTATTCTTAATTTAGCTAATTATAACAGATCGTGTGCCTACTCCATGTCGCAGCTGAAGAATGAACTGGCTTCTACCACGTCACACCTCCTTCCTGTCAGGCTCCTGTCTTTCACTAGTTACTTCGCTTTATGCTTCCCATACTCATCTTTGTGACACTTAAATTATTTAAAGTAGAACTCCTGTATTAGGACAGACTTTAAACGCTTAGATTGAGATTTTTAACTTAATCTGGGACAGTATCTGTGTAAGCCTCTATAGGGACTGAGAACTCCGAAGTGTTGACCCTTTCCTCTGGTTCTCAAAAATCCCAAATTCATGTGCTAGTTCTCCACTGCCAAACAATAACCACATCCCATGCAGCCTAAAAGGAAATTTAGTATCAACAAGGCCTGGGGCTTCCATTTTCTAAGTAGCCAAACACATTAACAATCTCTGGAAGAAGGAAAGTTCCTCCAGATAGTCTCAACCCTCGCTCTGCTTCCTTCAATGTTTCTGATTCTCAGTTCTTTTGTCATTGACACAGCTTCTGGATTTATCTCCTAACACAACAGACAGCTGAAACCGGGGCTACTGAGATCTGTGACTGCAGATGAGAAAGGAGCTGTTTCTACTCATTTGTCCCCAGGAACGTCACCAACCAGCTAGTAACCTCTGGTTCACTCTGGGGAGCCCCCCCCCCAATAGGAAACAGCACACACAGACAGACCCACACCAGACCCAGCTCACCTGGGGCATGCAGCACTGGGAAGAGGGAATGAGTGAGGTGAGACACCAAAACTTCAGGCTGAAGCCTCTTAGAAATGGTGCCCTCCCCCGCCCCAGGGGCTTGGCCCTCCCCTCCCTCTTGAGCTGGATACAGAGAGAAGAAAGGATGCCTGGGAGCTCTATCTCTGAGCTCAGCATCAGCATAAATTCTAGGGAAGAGTCTCGAATAACAACGAAGCGTCCTCTCCTTATAATCAATAAATAGCTTCCTCATCTAAAATGGAACTATGGAACTACACCTCCCGGGGCTTAGTTACAGGATAGCGTGGGCTAAGCTAATGCAAGCATCTACCTTAACATAGAGAAATGCTCACTAAATAATACGAGGTTTAGAACTCAAA
Organism: Mus minutoides; assembly: GCA_902729485.2. Classification (NCBI taxonomy): domain Eukaryota; kingdom Metazoa; phylum Chordata; class Mammalia; order Rodentia; family Muridae; genus Mus; species Mus minutoides. Next base: position 18,694 of record LR750275.1, read on the forward strand.
TGTGCATTTATACTTACATGAAAGAAGGGGGTAAATCCATGGAGGTCATAAGTAATGATGTAATTGAAAGCTAGCCCTACTGTCTGGTGGCATCACTGACGTAGGCAGCAAACAGTACACAGCCTCTACACAGTAGTAGCCTGTACTAAACCAGGATCTTCTATACAAAGAAATATAAATCTGTGAGATGGAAAACCATGCCAGGAAGTTTGGTAAGGTAGAGCAGGTGGAGACCCTGCAACTCGGTGGGCACACACCTAGGGTTTAGGCGACTCCCTGCTCCCTGCCAGACTCCTGACTTGGAACACGTGCCATGCTTCTCACAGAAGAAACATGTCCTATGGCCACGTAGGCTGAAGACAGAGTCCTCCATGCTACTGAGATACCTACAGAGCTTACCAATAAGCTTCCCTTCCCAGACATTCCTCCCTGAAAAATATATTTACTCTCAGGCCCACCCTGAAAAGTTGGGTATGATTTTATGCATCCGTTTTCTGCCATGACGATTAACTGTTTAGAACCATGGACTGTCCCTTTGTCAAGATCTACCATGAGGAGCCATGAAGAAGACCTTCACCTACAGATAGAGCTGCAACCTAATCTGCAGCAGACCTCCCTGCACTCCCAGACACAACCATCAAGCCTGCCTCCACCAAGCTGAGGACAATCATCCCCAATGGGAAAAGCTGGAGCTCCTCTTGTCCCCAAGCTAGACGCTGTCCCCAGCCCTGAGGCCCCCAACTCCATTCTCTGCTCTTCCCAGTGGTGCCTGGATGTCCAAGAGTAGGAGGATCCCAGGGGCCCCAGGCTTGTCATAGGCTTGTCATAGGCTTGTCATAGGCTCCCAATCCAGCTCCAGTTTTCCCCCACCCCCCAGTCCTGTCTCAGCACTTCCCTACAGCCCAGCATCCACCCCAGTGTGGCGTGTGTGCATGCGTGTGCGTGTGCGTGTGCGTGTGCGTGTGCGTGTGCGTGTGCGTGTGTGTGTGTGTGTGTGTGTGTGTGTGTGATTGTGAATCTCTAATTCCCAGGCAATTCTGCTGCTGCTGTACCATTGCTGTCCTCGTTGAGAACAGCCAAGTTTAAAAAGTACTTTGCAAACTTTGATGGGCGTGAAAAGTGCCGTGTAGCCTTTTACAGAGCAGATCCTGATTCAGTGGGTATGAGCTACAGCCTGAGGTCTGTAAATTTTAGCAATATCCCAAGTAGTCATAATATTGCTATTTGACTGTCAAGTCTTAAGAACCTATGTGAGTATGCCTTGCCACTTAGGTGTACATTTTTTGTAGAAAAAGATGAAATAGCAACTATGGGCACTTAATTTTAGAATTTGTTTAATGTGGTGCTAGAGAGCTAACCCAAGGTCTTGCTCATGCTAGACAAAGGCTCTAGAGGTATGCAATAGCCCCAACCCAGCTATGACTCTAAAACTGGCTGTGCCCACCTTTATCACTGGTAATTATAGTTAATTATTTAGGAAAGCCAGCACTGGGCCTGCTGTATCCCTTCAGGAAGCTAAGGGATGCTACTATAGAGTGACCTAAGAGTTGGCTGATAGTGTAAGAAGAGTCAGATAGTGAGACCTAGGTACCACAGGGGTCAATCCAAACATGTCCAGGCATACCTAAGTATGGGATCCATGGAGAATGTCCCGTACTGGCACCAGCTTAGAACACGGTTCTAAAATTGGCCTTTCTTCTCTTGGGAAAGTCAGATTCTTTCCCAACGGCTTAGTCCAAGGAAGATTGGGAGAGAGGGAGGGAGACAAGTCTTTCCATGGGCCATTACCTTCTGTGATGGATGACGTTCCCTTTGGGACTCCATTTCAAGCCAGAGTCCTAGTCTTGGCTGGAGCCCAGGCTGTCTGGAGCCTGCACAGTGTGTCAGATAGGGAGGGCACCAGGAACCAGCCCTTCTGCTGTGTCCCCAGCACCACGTCTGGATTTCTAATTATAACCCTCTCTTGCTCTCAGGTTGTGTGTCCACTTCTCACAGGGCTTCCTACCTTCATCCTCTCCAGGTGCATATATTTACTGGCTTGTACAATGTGCGCAGAACCTCCCTGACCCCTGATGAAGGAGCTGAGACCCACAAAGATATAGTGAACACTTGGTCATAGGGAAGCATCCAGTAAATGGCCACCCTGGTGTTTCTATTTCCTACTATTCTATTTCCTAACGAAATATTCTAAATAGGAAAGCTCCCTGGGAATGCCTTTCCTAGCTCCCAAAGGAGTATCCGAGGTTATAGGCCATAAATACTTGTAGTGTTGGCATCTAGATTGCAATGCAAAGTTCAGCTCATCAGATCACGAGCAGGGATTCATAGGGACTTCCTCCATCTTCTCTTAGGTCCCAAGAAGAGTGAACAGATCCAGAGAGTTTGGAGGTCCAAAATTGAGTATATTGAGGGCCATGACAGCTGAGGGAAACATATTTACAGGGAAAACCCTGGAACTACTAAAAGCCACCTAGTTCTTGGCACCACGCTGAGGAAGAAACAGCCACAGCAACACCAAGTAGGAGCTGAGGTCTGCTGTGGGTTCACACCGCTGTGGGTCTTTCATCCAGCTTTCTTACTGTTCTGAAGAGTGGAGTGCTAGCACACTAAACTTGGGTCCCCTCTGCCACTTTACAGCACAGACACAGGTCAATCAAATCTAAGTCCTGGGTTTGTAACTATCTACACAAGATTTGAGCATGTTAGGATGACAGAAACCTTCGCATTTCTGTCACAGATTTTTCACTGTTGGAGTCCTCAGCCTGTATGCCATTCTCCATCAAAGCTATGACTGTCCCCAGGCCAGGTCTTGCTTACTTACTGTATTTTTCTCAACTTGTCTATATTGAACACTTGCTCTCTGCATCTTTATTAAGTACACACTTTGAAAAGCACAAGGAATGGAGGACGCTGGACTTGCAAACAGTAGTGAAAACACCCACCCCATCATTCCCAGGAACACTTCTCCTTCACCTACAGTCCTCTGACAGCATCTAGACTCAGATGAAAGGTGTTCAGAGTCACATGAGCTCAAGTGTGGGATTCGGGAAGCTCCTGATGGACGTGGTTTAGGGCTTCCTGGAGAAAGTAGATTGACCCCTGTTATAGACCAACCTAACCCAAGGAGTTTATGGCTACCCCCATATTAAAGAGAAAGTCTTTATCACCTGGGAGAAAAGGTTTATATCTTTCACTGAGGGACCCTCAAATCCCTCGGTCCTATTGGGAAGCACAGGAGAACTATATAGATGTCGCTAGACACTGATCTATGCCTGAAGGAGGACCCAGATATTACTAACTAACTTCAGTTTGCCGGGGGGGGGGGCTTGTTCTGAAGAGTCTCTTCTGCAATCACTGTTATGTTCCAGAAACAAGAAGCCTGACTGATTGCCATCATTTAATAAGAGTCAACGCTGTCACAAAGCAGCTTCATGATCAGTCCTTGGACATGAATCAGCCAGACCAAATCCTGCCCATTATTGCATGGCTCTGCAGACTCATAGTTCCCCAGTTCTGCTCTTTCCTTGTGAAGTCTCAATGTTCTTATGAGCTTCTGGAACATGGGGTTGAGGGTGCAGGTCCTCTTGTCCTTTGTGAATGTGTCCATACCAAATAAATCCCCCAAATGTTCTTACTACCCTCCTATTAGGTTGGTTGGGGCCAGTGGCAGAGCCTGGTTCACTGGAACCCCCTGAGCCTGGTTTCTGCTTACTTTATATACCCTTATAACCGAAGGCAATGAGGGAATCATATGGCATGCTCTAGAAGGTCCTCCAGATATAAAGCTATGGCAAGACTTGGCCAGAAGTTGAGGGAAGGTGTTACCTACTCCTCTCCAGGAGAGCTTCATGACATTGATGGGGGACATATTTAAAAATCTTAGCAATGATGGCATTGCTTTATAGCTTACCTTGCCCTTAAGCCACCATAAACTCATTAGGCTCCCAAAAATCATGGAATGAAAACTCACAGTTGACATCACTTTGGGGGAGCATGGGGGTGGAAGAACTGGAGTAGGTAGGCTCTCAGGTCATCCAGGCTGGCCTCAGACTCACTAGGTAGCTGAAGATGGCTTTCAACTTCTTATCCTCCTGCTTCTGCCCTCCAGAACCTGGGATTACAAGTGTGTAGCACTGCATCTAGTTGTATACAGTGCTGGGGATGGAGCCCAGGGCCTCAAGCTTAATAAACCCACTACTGACTGAGCTACATCTTCAGGCCACTTCACCTCTTCCTGTAGGACATAAGATATGGAGATGTTAAAGAGCATATAGTCAGTTCTCTGCTAAGCTGGGGCCACAATTCCAGTCCTCTGATTGAAAGTCTAGTGGGAGAAGACCATCTCAATTGTACCACCCTTTCTTGACCTCCCAGTCTGCTCCAGGTAATGATAAATGCACCCCCTCTAAGAAGTATGTAGCCCAAATTCCATGGGTTAGTTAGGTTCCATAATGAACGTCAATAGACTTTCCCAAGGCAGGCGGACTGTACTCCACAAATGTCGACAGCAGAGATCTCTGAAGAAGGTCCTGACTTACCTATCTCTTTAACTCCCAGAACCATCTCTCAGTACTGTGCAAGAGGGTGAAGAATATGAGTGTGTACTAGAGAAAACACAAACAGATCTAGACAGACAATGCGGCATTGAGTTGTATTTTTGCAACTAGCCTGAAAGATCTTAAAAGGAATGTCGTGACAATGAACAGTGGTTCCACTATGTTAAAATAAGACATCCTGAATGTGTGTTTCACTGTTTGCAGTGCCCTCAGCTACCACGTCCCTGAGGACCAACCTAATTTGAAACTCAGCCATACCCCCTCCTTTACGATTTCAGATTCCTCTGACAGTCATGTCCGCTGATTATCCTCTGCTCCAACTATTGACATTAGCCAAAGTCCTGGCAAGCCCTTTATCCCTAAGTAAAACATGTGTTTTCTGAGTGATGTGTCCTCTGGGTATTTTTGGTTCAACTAAGCCCTTTGTGTGGCATCTGTTGCTCTCTTAAACTCTCTCCAAATAAGAAACATAGCTGCTTTTGGGATGGTAAGGTTGCCACCTAAGTTCAGAGAATGGAAAGGTGACTAGATTCACATTTGGACCGTTCTGGTGTCAGGAAACATATCCTGAGACCCTTAAGCATTTGGGGTATTGAAGGATTACTGCCTGGGGCAAACCCAGGTCCCCCACCAGCTTCTGCTTCAGTCCCCTCCACTCTGCTCCAGTTCATAGCACTGAGTAACCAATTCATCACTGGGCCATTGGTGATTCTCCTCACCCTTGCCCCTGCCTGTTCCCTTCCGACCTCTACGGAGGCCAGTGGTGGAGCTCACTAGGAGTTGCAATGGGCAGAGGAGCTGAACATAGAGTGCGTATTCAGCTGCCCTGTTCCACAGGTAATCTTGGCTCAAGGTAAAAGAAGAATGGTAGCAGTATTCTGAGTTACTTTTTGTTTATTGCTTTTGCTGTTGCTTTTGCTATGCATGTATGTATGTATGTATGTATATATGTATGTATCTCTGTGTGTGTATGAGTGTGTATGTATGTATGTATGTATGTATGTATGTATGTATGAGTGTGTGTTTTTATGTATGTGTGTATATATGTATGTCTCTGTGTGTATGAGTGTGTATGAGTGTGTGTATGTATGTATGTATGTATGTATGTATATATGTATGAGTGTGTATGTATGTATGTATGTGTGTATATATGTGTATGTATGTATGTGTATGAGTATGTATGTATGTATGTATGTATGTATGTATGTATATTATGAGATAGAGTAGGATGACCCAGAACTTTTGATCCTCTCCAGTGCTAGGATAATAGTCGTGCACCACCTCGGCCTGCCGACCCATTTTTAAAGGTGGTTGAAATAATCCTTCCATGGGAATCAGAGAGCTCTCTGTGGGCCTTACCTTTCTCATTCCCCAAATGAGAACACCTCAAATGAATCCTTCAGAAGTATACTCTACGCACTGTGCATACGTGAGGAAGGAAGGCAAGATGACTCAGAATCCCGCCCTCACCCTAACCCTGTCCACAAGGGATACTACCTGGGAGTGTGAATGCACTGCCACCGGGCTCTCTGAAGACAACCCCATCAAGGATGCTTCCACAACAGTAGTACCTCTGGGAACTGCTGCCATCTTCTGGACACTAGGCAGCTTTCTTTCTGTCCTCCTGTCCCTAGACTCATGGAGAGGAAGGAAGAACATCTTATGATGGCTCCCATGTGGCCCTCAGATGTCTTATGATCCTGTAGAACTACCACGGCTTACTGTCACCCCTTTAGGAAAGCCAGGGCTACCCTGTCAGGCCCTGCGTCTTGCATATCCAGCCACTCTCAGGTCAGTCTCTTCCTTATCCTCTCTCCCTCTTCTCTTCTTTCTCCTGCTATTCCCTTACCTTCTCCAAATCTTCTGCCTTCTCTCTCTATCTTCCTTTCAACCTCCCTTTCCTCTTTTCTCTCCCTCTCCTTCCCCATTTGGGTGATCACCCATGCTAAGCATGCACACCTCTGACAGGAGAAGCCCACAGTACCTTCCTGCCCAATCATACGATACATGATGGCAGCAGTCCCCTTTCTAAGTGGGTCACTGCTGCCAGAACACCTCAATGTCCTATCTCTGATGCCTCCTCAGGCAAGCACAGCCTGTCTTTCTCCAGCTCTTTCTCTCTCTGCTCCATTGAGCAGCCCAAGGCCAATCAGAACAGGCTGGCATACAAAGTTGTGACTGGGCTAGGAGCAGACAGAAATGACAGTAGGCAGAACAAAAACCAGGTTACTGGAATCAGAGGAAAGAGATCAGGGTCAGACTTGGGACCCAGAGGTGACCTCACCTTCACCCCTATCTCTGTGATATTGGTGTAAGACATAGAAAACATAACTTTCATCTAAAGTTAATACATAACTTATTCTGAGCCAACTGGAATAGATATGATAGGGAACATGGACATGGGTGGTCCTGAGTGTCCCTGGAATTGATTACGTGACTTTTTTATACTTACAGAACAAAAGAAGGTCACATATCAAGATATATGCCAACCAGGCAGTGGTGGCGCACACCTTTAATCTCAGCACTTGGGAGGCAGAGGCAGGCAGATTTCTGAGTTTGAGGCCAGCCTTGTCTACAAAGTGAGTTCCAGGACAGCCAGAGCTACACAGAAAAATCCTGTCTCAAATATATATATATGTGTGTGTGTGTGTGTGTGTGTGTGTGTGTGTGTGTGTGTGTGTACCAAATACATTCAGATGAGAGGGTTTTAACAAACAGAAAAAACTCTGTGACAGGTTATGGGTGTTGTCTTAGTTGAGATTTTGATTGCTGTAAAAGGCATCATGACCATGGCAATTCTTATAAAGGAAAATACTTAACTGGTACAGTTTACAGTTCGGAGGTTTAGTCCATCATTATTGTCATTGTTCTAGAGAGTTCTACATCTTGATCTGCAGGTCGCAGAAGGGACTGTCTCACTGGGCGTGGCTTGAGCAAGTATGAGACCACCACAATGACACACTTCCTCCAACAAGGCCACACCTCCTAATAGTGCCACTCCCTATGGGCCAACCATTAAAACACATAGGTCTATGGGAGCCATTCCAATTCAAACCACTACTGTAGCTTTTTGGTGACAGTGCTTCTTGATGACATTCTCAGCTTTTGAGGTCGTGAATGCCTCATGTATATCCCAAAGGTTTCATCTGATAGTCAAAACTTGGTTAGGAATAGAAGTGGTAACTGTTATTAATGGGGCTGAAGATAGCCCAAGAGCATTTTGGCTCCCCATTTGTGATACTCCAACTCCGTATAATAACAAAGTTCTAATCAGTTAATCAGCTTGTGGAATCCTCAGTGCTGGTGTGGAGTTGGGGTTTGGGGGAACCAGTTCATACTGCTATTTAACATTCTGGTGTGTGAAATGAGGGGCTTGATTTGAAAACCTTCTAAGTCCCAGCCAACTCTGGACTATCAGAAAGCACCGAGCAACTTGGACAGGCTGGTGTCCCCTTGCTCATTGGCCTCCCTTTGTGAGACGCCACAGGAGGCACACACAGAAGTAACCGTGGAGGCCAGGCCTTCCAAAGCCCCAATGTTGGGCTTGGTGACAGCCACTTAGGGACTTCTAATCCCACCCTTCCAGTGAGCTTATGGCTTACATTCTTATTCCTGTTTTACAACCAAAAAAGGCTAAGTCAGTTAGTTGAGGGGTTCCCACCCTAAGTGGAGGCAATGATTACTCATAAATGGAAGTCCCCATGGTTCCAAACTCCATGCCCACACCTGGATGACTAGTGGTCCAGAAGCACCCCTCAGAAGGACCACAACACCCTGCAGGCATGAGAGTCTCACACACACACACACACACACACACACACACACACACACACACACACATGATCATATAATTACTTCTCCGTTGCTGTGACAAAGCAGGTGACAGTTTAAGGAAAGCTGTGTGGTGGCTCGAAGCTTAGATGAGATCTTCTTATCATTGAAGGAGGAGGGGTGGTGGAAGTGTGTGACCAGAAGGCTGGACCAGGAGCAGAGAACGCTAAATAAGCATTGGAGCCTGCTCTCCTCTTCCAGAAACATGCTCTGACCCACTTTTACCAGCTAGGGTCTACCTCATTGAAGTGCCACAACCCTCCAAAAAACAGCATTGTCATCTGAGGACCAAGTGTTCAAACTCATGACCCCATGAGGACGTTTCACATTGAAACTGTAACTTGGTAGTTAATAATTCATAGTAACTTTCTCAGCTGAAACAAGGGAAGGCACAAGGAGGAAGCCTTATAATTTTAAAATATGTGTATCTACAGGATAGATAAAAGGGAGTGTTGTGTCAAACAGTAGCCATTAGACTCACTGTCTATTAGCAATTCCATATACACAGGCAATCTTAGGCATTCAGTGAATAAAGTCTGAACTCTTTATCCTCAGTGGCTCTGAGAATACAAATGATAATCACATCTCTAGCCCTGCTGGTTCTAGCATCACCCAGCCTTGGCCTCTTGCCATAAATAAGCCCCCTTTCACTTGTAGGAAGGAAGATTCTCCTCAGGAGGCAAGTGGCTGGAATTTCCCTGAGACCCAGCTCCTCCATCACACCTCCGTCCCCCTGAGATACAGCTTCCCAAAACAGAAAATGGGTGGCCAGAAAACTCACACTGCACATCAGCAAGGAGATGAAGGGTGCCACCGCTGCCACCTTTCCTCCTCACCCCTGCCCCTGTCGACTGATGTCTGAGCATCACCACCAAGACAGCTGCCTCTTGAGATCCATTGCCCCACACCTGCCTCCTCACTGCCTGAGTGGCTCTGCCTCCTCAGCTCCCTCCCTGGAGACCCGCAGAGTGGATGCATAGCAACCAGAGTGATAAAGAGGAGGAGCCAGCTGCCTGACAGCAGACCCGCTTCACTGTGTCCCCTGCATGGCCCTGAGATAAGACTGAACTGAGCTCAAGGAAGTCACAGAATGTCCTTGTAAAGTGGAGGAATGTCGTCCTCAGGGATGAGGACCTGCAGAATTGACATTTCATCTTTGGAAAACCTTGGCGAATTTGATTTTTGAACACATCTTATTCTCATATCATCTTTGTTTACTGGGAAGGCTGTGTTCCATATTTTATACAAAGAAAACTGAAGCTAGATACAAGGTTCAATTTATTTCAGACGAATGCACACACACACACACACACACACACACACACACACACACACACACACACACACACACCCAGGAGCAGCTTCTTGCCTTCCAACCCCATCATGGTGGCTTTCTCTGGGGTATCAAACTGGAGTCTCAAAACAGATTCCTTTTTCTCACTTGCATTCTTTGAGTTTGAGTGTCGAATATCCAGCTTTAGGGAGTGATCCGTTACCCAAAAATCCTCTAAAACAATCAGAAATAGGACACATGAACAGCCCTTTCTGTCCTTTGTTAAAGAGATAATGCCAGCCTTGACCGTGACGTCCTTTATATAAGTCACCAGCAACTTCTGCAGTTGAAAATCTCTGCCTGAGGCCCCAGTCATTGCAAACCCTCTGCTGCTTTCTCTGCTGTGCTCAGTCATCTGCTTGAAGGTAGGAACTTCCGTGAGCATTTTCACTATGAATTAGGTGTGAGTCTTTGCAGTGCTGGGCTGCGGTACTTCCACACTGGGCATGCGCTACACTACTGTGATACAGTCATAGCCAATTAGGTGTTTTTTTTTTCATCGGCACTTTTAAGATAAGGAAGCATGCTTCCAGAAAGTCCTCAGCCTGTTCAGGTAGCCAGCTTCCCATGCCAGCAGGGTTTCAGAGTCAGGTCTAGGATATTCCCGTGACTAAGCCTTTGGCAGACTCTCTGCAAGGTTTTCTAGGCCTATGTCAATGTGATTATGTCTAAATTTTATAATGTTTTCAGCAGTGATTTATGACCCACTTCTGTGAAAGACATTATTTCCCTAGGTAACACAAAACAAACAAAGATGACTGAGCTGTGAGGCTAAGCCTGTGGCTCGTGGAGGACATGAGATTTGCATATGTGTACTCACAACACGGGTGTGCGGTTAAAATATCACGGGAGGCAGGTGAGGGAGGTGTCTCTCATGAGTGGGGGAACTAAATTGTGTACAAATAAACACAGGCCAGTCTCAGTAGAGAAAGGCACTTCTGCTGACAAGGGCTACTTACACAACCATAGAGACGTAAAGAAAGCTTCTCACATGTCTAGGCCTACCCCCAACCTCACCACAGGCTTCCCCAAGACACCTCCCCATGATGCCCACAGGTGATACTGGTGAACCACTGTAGCTAGGGACCTTTTACCTCAACAGAGTGGACAGAAAACTATTAGCATAAATATTATTCACCACAACGCTTTTGGGGCCCCTTTCATAATGAGCAACATTCTTTCTGAGGTATAAAAAGTGTCAAGCTTCGTCAAGCTTCACTAACAACTTCCTGAGCTGGGTACATGCTCAAAAGGGAAACACACACTACCTCCAAGTTCATGAGACCCACATACAGGTCACAGCTGTAACACACAAGAAAGCCCTGCTTATTGCCTGCCAGCTTGACACTACAATTTAAGTTTCCCTAACATGGAGATCAGTCAGAGGATATCTGAGAGCTCAGAGGGTGGTAACAACTGCCCAGAGGAAAGGAGCCCCTTGAAGAAGATGATGATGATGAAAGACAACCTACATTGGAACAACGTGGCTTCATATAATTTTGACAACTTGACAACTAGAGTCCTCTGGGAAGAGGAACATCCACTGGGGAATTGCCTCCATCAGACTGGTCTATGAGCACGTCTGAGCAACATGTTTTTGATGAATGTTTGACATGAGTGAGTTCAGCCCACTGTGTGTGATACCATTTCTGAGCAGCTGGTCCTGGGTTGTATAAGAAATGAGCCTAAGTGAACCATAGAGTGCCAGTCAGTATGCTGACAGTAAGCAAGCCATGGTTTCTGCTTCAGGTCCAGCCTTGAGTTACTGTTCTACATTCCTGCAATGATGGACCATAACCTGTAAGCCAAATAAGCCCTTTCCTCCCCTAGGTTGCTTATGGTCATACTATTTGTAACAGCATCAGAAACCAAACTGGGACACAGCCACTATCTTGTACATCCCAAGTCATCATACCAACGAGAGAGAGAGAGAGAGAGAGAGAGAGAGAGAGAGAGAGAGAGAGAGAGAGAGAGAGAGAGAGAGTTCTAAAGAGCCTTGCCTTGGTAATTATATATGCTTGCTTAGAAATGGTACATATAATTTTGCTTCCACAGAACTAGTCACATGGCCCCTGCATGCTAGGTATGATGCAGAAAGAGTGATCCTCCCCAGAAGGGAAAGAAGGTCAGAAACAACAGGGATCACTGCTCCCAACCAGTAACTGAGAAGTGAGATTATTGGGATATAGAGGCTACCCAATGCTCAAGTTTCTGGACATTATTTCTTCCTCTAAGTCCATGGTTTGACTATGATTTTTCTTCCTGGAAGAACTTTAGTGAATGAAATTAGTTCATTTTCTGAGTCACTAATTCCTGGGAACTCAGATGGACTGGGATGGAAGAATCCAGACACTTCCTTCAGAAGAAAGAATCCAGAGACCTCCTTCAGAAGGAAGAATCCAGAGACTTCCTTTGGAAGCCTCCACCATCAAGATTCTTCAAGGATGGATGACAGAAAAGGCTCACACTTTCCTTCCCTAATAAACACACACCACCAACACACACCACCCCATGATAAGATATATAGATATAGATATAGATATAGATATAGATATAGATATAGATATAGATATAGATATAGATATAGATATAGATATAGATATGCCAACATAGGCTACACAGTGAGGAGACCTTGTTTCTCGAAAGTTAAAACAAAACAACAGCAGAAACTTACATTGCAGACCCTAAGTTTGGGACACTCCTCCACAGGAGTATGTAGTGGCATTCATGCCGGCCTACAAGGCAGCACCAGGGACTCTATGATTGTTCCCTCTTTACCATTGAAGGTGCACCAGGTACAGAGGCCTTTCCAAATCAGCCAGTGAGACCTCACCTCCCTGTAATCTTCTCCCTCCTCAGCCTGCTTTGCATCTAAGCCTAGCAAAGTTTCTGGCTCTCAATGAGGTCTGTGATTGACACCTGTTTATAGAAGATTTGAGAAAAAGTCAGAGGCTACATGGCCTTTACCAGCAAAGAGCAGCACTTAATAAATACTTATTGAACAAATGAATTGGTCTCCATTGTGACATGGCAAGAGAGAAGGAGCTTAAGCTTCAGATTAATTCAGTCTCCAGCTCCAGGGGCAGATTGCTTGGAATTAAATGCTAGATTTGCAGCTTTCTTCTAATGAGGCGCTCTCTCTCTCTCTCTCTCTCTCCTCCTCCTCCTCTTCCTCCTCTTCCTCCTCCTCCTTCCTCCTTCTTCTCCTCCTCCTTTTTTAGTTCTGAATGATTCTTACAGTTCTGCCACCCATGGATGAGGAGTCAACTAGATAGAATATACAACACTTAAATTAGTCTCTGACAGATATAAGTGATTTATGAAAATGTTCTAACTACAGTTGCTTATAGATGGTGGGTACATTGTGTACATTGTGATCTGATATCAGAGCAGACTAGAAACAACTCAAAGAGGAAAGACTGGTTTTGGCTCACAGTTTGGGGAATACAGTCCATCATGGTAGAGAAAGTATGGTGGTGGGAGTGGCTCTTGGTGTGGTGGCAGGAGCATGACTTTGTTCATCTGGGAAGAAGAGGGAGCAAAGAAAGGAGAATACCGGGGCTCAATGGTCAGCTAAGGTTTGCCCCTTTTGGTCTGAGACTCCAATACATGAGATGGTACCATTCACATTAAGGTCGGTCTGTCTTCTTCAGTTAGTCTCATCTGTAAACACTCTCAAGGACATCGCTAAAGGTGTGCTTCACTAATTCCAGGGATGTTCATTAGTCCACTTAGGCTAGCAAACCAGCGACAATTAAGCGCTGCTGTGGGGAACTGAAGCAGCAGCTTTGATTCTGTCCTTTGCATGATTCAAGGAAAGAGGTTACACTTATCCATGGAGGCAGATTAGAAAGTTAAGATTTAAATTTTTTTAAAAAGACGCTTCAAGTAGAATTGTCAAGAGAAAGCACTGGCTATATTTAGAGACATAGCTAGAGACAGGGTAGCACAATTACCATAATTGACATTGAGATTGTTAAAGGAATTTGGGTGAAAGACCAGGGGAACTTTGACTAAACAGATCATATGGCTATAGGACTAGGAAAAAAAAAACAGTAGTGACTTATTGTATGGCCTATCTCTCTGAATTTCAACATTGCATCCAAATTAAAACCTGTTCTAACGGGGGAAAGGGATGTTGGGGAGCCTCACTCGGGTGATAAACAAGAGTTGAGTGACAGCTCACAAATGGAAAAGACTAGAAGCTTGGAAGATTCTTGAGGTCCACTGATGACAGCGTATAAGAGAATAAACAGCTGCTGAGGTGCAGCTGACCAGCTCAGTGTAGAAAGGGATGGGTGTCAGGGCTGTGAAGCCACCTGCAAGCTGCATAGAGAGCTTCAGGGTTGCAGATTGAAGAAAGTGTTGCTTTGTTGGTGGGCTCTGGGTGGTCTGGCTGCTTTTGAATCATCTCAGCTCCTAGTGAGTAACCACTCACACAGAGTCCTGTTAGCAACCCCAATAAAACGCCCATTGGTTCATCAAATTGGACATTGGTGCAATGATTGCTTTGGTCTGTCCTGGGCCTCCTTTCTAGAGTCAAATGTTGTGTAAGTATGTTGAGTCTCCCGAGGTAAAGTGTGTCACACACACCCTATTTGAGTTTGAGGGGGAAAAAGTGCCTCCAATTGTATACAGGTCTGAAACAAATTTCACATTGTCTGCTAAAAAACAAATAAACAAACAACCCTCAGACACTTGCCTTAAAAAAATAGTCCAGTGTAGTGGTTAGAAGGTGCATGTGTGTGTGTGTGTGTGTGTGTGTGTGTGTCTTTGTGTGGTGGCTAATATTACCAGTGTGACAAGATCTAGAATTATCAGAGTGGCAAGGGAGGAATTCTATAGATTAGGATAAGTAAGGGAGGATGATGACCCACTCTCACTGTGGGCTGCCTAGAAAGGAAAGCAAGCTGAGTTTAAGCATTCATCACCCTCTGCCCCGTAACTGTGAAGGTTGCAGGTCCATTGGCCTCCTGCCTCCATGCCTTCCCTGTCATGTAAGACTGGATCTTTGAACTGTGTGTCTAAATAAACCTTAACTCTGTTAAGTTGGGTTTTGTCACAGTATTTCATCATAACAATGGAAAAGTAACTAAAGCTGTGAAGTGAGAAATTTAGAATAAAAACAACTAGGCTTATACCCCAGCATATCATCCCAGGAAATTAATCCTTTCCACTGAACTTGGTCATGTTGTCTAATCATTCTGGGATCCAGCTTCTTCATCTATACTATAAGAATGAAAGTAGGACACAATCTTCCTGAGGGCAACAGTATCCCTGAGCTACTGCAAAGATTACCTATAAGAATATTGTACATTAATTCTACATTTCTCAAGAATGAGCCTGGAGTGCTCCAATGCCACCTCATTATTAGAGACTGGTGTGAATGTCACTGCATAGGTTCATGGGAGAGTCTGCAAATGCAGGGCCTGTGTAGTCATGAGTGTGTAGATGTTAGTCCCAAATAAATACACCATGAGTTTGTAACACAGACTACATGTCTAGTCAATATATCTGTGGCTTCGTTTGCTTTGGAAGGAGAGGTGAAATAGAAATTTCTGGTTTATTTTGAGCCTCAGTTGTGACATATGATGTTTTTCTGGAAGCTGTCTTATGAGAGGATGTTTTGTTGGGGCAGACACTTGAGAGGACATGTGATGTTTGGAAAGAGTATAAGTAGAACACAACAGACAACGCATGTCACTTCATAGACAGAAACTCACCGAAGAACTTCTTGTGGTACTCCAACTGCTTCTTGCCACCTTTACAGGCTGTGACAATTCAGTCACGCCTCGTGGTTTCTTCTGAATCTAGCCACTGCTACTGATTCATGTTTGGTGTTTGCAGATTGGACTGAATTGGCACTACTGATCCATGGTTGATGTTTTGGTCTGAACTGCTGATATCCTGACAATGAATATTGGAATCCCCCCTAAAGATCTACTTCTAAACAAATGCACACCCCCCCTTATCCTATTAACCATCTTTTTCTCCTACCTTTGGTCATGGGATAGGAGGAGGTTGAAGCATTTGAGAACCTTTATTAAAGTAGGTTTTGAAAAATTTAAGCCTATAGAGAGGTAGTCTCAATAAGGGTTTACATAAAATGACAGGAATTGGTCCATGATTTGAATTTATAGATAAGGAATGTGTCAGTGTTACTGTAAGGCTCTGTGTGGAGCAAGTGCTTAGCACTCAGGTAGACCAGATGGCCTTTTCTCTGACTTCCTTCTTCCAGACTGCTGCTCTTCCAGAATGTGTCAGAGTACCTTAGTCACAGGGATGATTTTCTTGTCCAGCTTAAACATAAAAGAATCAGTTCCTAAACTGGCCAGTGGTGACACATGCCTTTGATGCCAGTGAATCTCTGAATCTGACGTCAGCCCGGTCTCCCAGCAAGTCCCCAGACATCCAAGGCTACACAGAGAAACGCTGTCTCAGAAAAAAGAAAAAAAAAAAAAAAGATTCAGTTCCTTCCTGCTAATGATGATGGAGTTCTAACCAGCAATGCAGACTCCCTGGTGTGCAAAGACAAGATGTACTGAGAGATGGTCTAGAAACTCAGCTTCTTTAGGGAGTACTCAGATGATTCTTAGATGGAAACTTGAGCACACTTGGCTCTGAGACAACTTCCAGAGCTGTGGGTTTAGGGTACATCCTCATTATCTTGGTGGCTGAAGGTAATGTACATGAAAGACCTGCTGCCGTACGTGGCGCACAATAGATGCTTGCCACGTGGTGCCTACAGTGGCAGTAAATTCCAGAATCTTGGTGAAATACTAGTATCTCAAAATGGCTTGGCGTCTTCACTCTATTTCCCCCCATGCCTGCCATAGCACTTAGCTCTCTGGCTGGTTTCTTAGAAGTGTTTAGGAGAAGATAGTTTCTGAGTTCTCTAGGTATGTGTGCTGCAAGTTCTCTGGGTGTTGTTGTTGTTGTTGTTGTTGTTGTTGCTGCTGCTGCTGCTGCTGCTGCTGTTTTGGGTGAATAAACAGAGGTACTGGGAGCTGAGTCCAGCTCTGTACTCATCTGACCAGCCATTTTCACGGAGCCTGGGGACACACCACATCATATAACATCACACCACATCACAGCCTTTGGATAGAGTCAACATGTGCCCCCAAGGGAAATTCTTTGAAAGAATTCGTTTAAAAGCTGAAACTCTGTTGAGCTGCCTGGGATCCCAGACAGCTTGCTAAAGGAACCTCTTGGTTGTCAAAACATAACCCTGGCTTTCCTTGGCAGGGGGTGTCAGCCAATATCTCTTGTTGAACAGAGGAAAGCTCCTGGGATCTCAGTGCTAATGTGTGATTAGTAAATGGCACATAGGCCCAAGGGGCTAATGCCGGTGGCAGTTCCAAGTCACTCCTATCTCAAGGCTCTGGACAATTGTAAAGTCACCAATTCCCTTCCACTGACCATGGTCCATATTTTAAAGCATAGAAACAGAATGTCTATGTGCCTTTTTGTCTTCCATATCCAAGTAAATCCTCCTGTACACTAAAAGCTATTTCCATCCCTCCTTCCCGTTTCCTTTCTTTCTTCCTTCCTTCCTTCCATCCTTCCACCCTCTCTTGTCTTTCAGACCCACAACCTTAATGCATCCTTCACCCCACCCATGTGTCTGGTCCCCTGTTGTGACAGGTTCAGGCTATTAGTGAATCCGGTTGAGCCGAATTTGATGGCAGGGCTTTGACAGCAGCTCCCAGGCTTCTTCCTGAAGTTTTATGTTGTCGTCATAACAACAACTCACCTTTGCAGAAGGTTCCCTGCCTGACAAACAGCTAAGTGGTTTCTTTTATTATTCAGCCGTTTTACTTTCTGGTATTGAAGATAGAACCAGGACTTTATTCACTCTAGGTTGGTGTCTGTAGCACAGAGCCAGATCCTAAGACTGGTCAAATTTATTGATGGAGGCATCTTTCTGTATGATGCATGAGCACAGGCAGGAACCATGGAGGAATGTTGCCTACAACTTGCTCCCAGGTTCATGTTCAGCTTCCATTCTTATGTGGCACAGGCCCATCTGTCACCCATGGTTAGCCAGCCCTTCCTTCACCAATTAGCAATCAAGAAGATGCCCCTACAGACATGCCCACAGGCCAGTCTGATGAAGAGACTTTCTCAGTTGAAGTTCCCACTTCCCAGGAGTGTCTGGTTGACAACCTAGATCAACCACATCTAGCATCCTCTTTCCAGTTTGCCTTCTACTCTTAGTGCCTGAATCACAACCTTTTGTGGCCCACCTCCTGGACACAGAGAGCTCTGAAGCTGCTGTACAGGGACCCCATATTCTACATCTCCAGCACTTCATCTCTGCAGCGATTAGGCAGCCTACTGCCAAGACTGGCTTCCTCTATCCCAAAGCTGAAATTCACATTTCCTGGGCTGTTTTGGATATCCTTAGTTGTATTTGATTTAACTAATTCGCACCAGAGTGTGGGCAAGTATTAGCCCTCTAAGGTGCAATAGGAACTTGACATCTCTGTCAGCTCCAGGGCCTGGTTATGAATCTGCTCCCTAAAGAGAATCCTCAATTGAGCCATGGTAATGTTTCCTGGTTAATTGTATAACATGCTCCAAAATGGCCCCTTTGGACATTTATCTACCGTATCTCCAAAATGTGCGCACCCATGCATTCACTGTTCAAGCTCTGCTGAGTTCATAGTTCATTCATGTCTTTCCCACACAAGTCTCACGAATGCACAGTTTCCACTGTGGAGACATTATTCCTTTGTTTCTGACCAGGCTCCCTCATCTCTGAAGTACCTTGTTGTAGTACTTCTCCTCTGCTACCCATAGCCCGAAGGTGGTCCAGGCCAAGCATCAGAGACCAGAGAGCTTTAATTCACTTAATTAAATAACAAGCAGATAATTAAGTAGACTTAATCTCCAACCCAGGCTTCTTCTAGAGATCAGCCCCTTTCAAAGCTGCAGAGCAAAGGCTCTGTCCAACTCAAGGAGATTTCTTCCAGGCTCTGTCCCAGTGGCCACCAGCTATTCCTATCTGAAGTATATTTCCCACTTGCAAAGCCACCCAGATGAACACCCCTGATGTGACGAAGCCAGTGTGGGACACTAAAGTCTGTGTCAAACAAAACTCAATTCAAGGAAGAGTGCTGTGGGGCTGGAGAAGTGGCTCAGCAGTACTGGCTGCTCTTCCAAGAGCCCTAGGTTCGATTCCCAGTGCCCACACGGCATCTCATAACCATCTGTAACACTGCAATTCCAGGGGATCTGAAGCCTTCTTCTGACTCCCTCAGGCAAAACACTCATAAGCATAAAATATCAAAGAAGAAGGAGGAGGGGGGAAGAAGAGGAAGAGGAGGAGGAGGAGGGCTGTAAAAGACTGTCTGCAGATGGCACAGCCAACATACTCAAGAACTCACAGTGTTTGTGGTTGCCTGCACAAAGCCTGCACAAGATGGAGCCTGTGAACATTTCAGCATGGATCAGGATCAGGGCAGGCTAACAAAGCTTTACTCCTACATGAAGAGATATTGGCTGTCAAAGGGTGCAGGGGAAAGGTATAGCCACACATGGTGTGTGTGTGTGTGTGTGTGTGTGTGTGTGTGTGTGTGTGTGTGTGTAGAAATGTCAAAAGCCAAGTCATTTCAGAAATATTTTACATTTTCTTTTTAGCTGGAATTGGGTGCTCAGGTTGCTAACACACACACACACACACACACACACACACACACACAGTAAGAGAAGCATAGAACTCTGGGGCTTCTGACTTTTACGCTGGCTGGTACAGTTTTATCTTGATTTTTACATTCTTTTACAACTAAGATATCACAAAGCTTAAGCTGAGGACTGGATTGTGGTGGAAGGAATAGATTAACTTCACAGAAGGCTCCCTAACATCCTATTTATACTGAAATCCAGCACAGCAGCTGGCACAGAAGAGCTTAGAACATCTGTGGGAACATGGTTGATCTTGGCTCTCCAGGCACTGAGCTACTGCTGCTATTGTGAACTAATCCAATGACCCCGGGGCTCTGAAAACACAGCCAGGGACAGTGGAAGGAAAAGATGGCACCACCATCTCACTCCTACCTCCTCTGAGTGGTCATTAAACGAGAAAACGGGGGAGGGGCAAGCTAGAAAGCCACACACAGTTAGTAAGGTTTCCTTATTTATAGCATGCTTGCCTGGGTTGCCCTTGGCAACCCAGACTCAGTCAGTCCATCCATCATCAAGGTGCTGACTTTCCTAGCTTGCCACTGCTGGCTTCAGCTCCCTCTCTTCCATCCTTGCACCGTGGCTCCCTCTTGGTCTCAATAGCACTGTCCCCAGTCCTTGCTGATAAAAGTTTTATCATTGTCCTTATCAGTGTCCCTATGATTCCAGAAATCTCAGCTCACAAGATATGCTTCATCCACCTGAACTGCATCCTTGGCACGTAGGACAGCGTAAAAGGAAATAGTCAACGAATGTCTGCCATTCTCCCACAGCTGCCTGGATGCCAAAAGCATTAATCACTTACTGTAGAACAATGTTCATACAGGAGCCTGAGTCAAAAGAAGTTGGTGTTTAAAAAAACACAACAAAAAACAAAAACAAAAAACAACAACAAAAAAAAAACATGTGTATGTACCTGCTACTAACACCAGATTAAAGGTATCAGGGTTATAGGAGGGAATGAGCTATATTCTGCTCCCAAGAAGGAATTTGAGCCTGGGTGGGAAAGAGGCAGGTAAGCCACTAGCTGCCCACAGATGCATGGAACACATTTGTGAAAGGAACGCTAAAGGAGGAGGATGGCTGGAGAGATTGAAGACAGCTTCATGGAGAAGATGGATTTGTCATCATGCTCTGGGGGACTTTGAGAGTCAGGCTCACGGGACTAAAGTCAGTTTGAGAGCCCGGGACTGATGTGACAATAGGAGCTGTCCTCTGGAGAGATGGATCTGAAAATCGAAGGCAGAGCAGCCTGGAGACGGGAAGTCAAGGAAGGGAGGCAGGAAGACCATGAGGAGGTGACTATGGTTACCAAAGATGATGCAGCTATCACAGGTGGCATCACAACAGCCAAACAGGAAACAGTGAACAACATCATCAAGGGAGGGGGATAGAGGAAGAGCTTTGTCAGAAAATATCAGCTGCCCTGGATAGATAGTCAGCTTGGATTGCAGCCGGATGCAACTGGTCCCTGGGCACCATGAGACCACGTGCCTTGACAATCGAGGTGATGCCCACTTTAAAAACAGAAGTGGCCTCAGTGGAGGAAAGCTGGGAAGGTGGGTGCTGGACTCTCCTGTGAGTGGCGGGCCAGGTGTTCTGAGGCACCACCCAGGCAGATGCTCTCTCAGTTTCTACCGTAGCCTACCAAGGTGGCAGCCATTACGGCAAAGCTGCTAATCATCTCTTGAGTTTCCAAAGATCAGAGTGTTGTGGAACTTTATAATTCACATCATTACATGCTGGCACGTTATATTACTGGCTCTTGGGGCATCTGAAAGGGCAGGATTGAGTTAAAACACAATTTATATGCATACTAAACAATGGGCCTGAAGAATTATTAAAGAAGTCAGTTTCAGGAGATAAATTATTATAAAAACAAACAAAAAAAACCCACACTCCATTTATTTTTTTAGTATGCAAACTCAACAACTCATTGTGACCTCTAACTATCATATATTAGGGACGTGTCCTATGTCACAAATTGCCACTGTTTTGTGCCTGTGCCTTAGCTCCTAGCTTAGGAGATAAGACACAAGACAAGATGCAACCAGTTCAAAAGGGGGAACGATGGGGGACAGCTGTGGGGTTGAGTGGAGCTTCCCAGGGCGGCAGGACGATGGAGACTATAAGTCAGCTACATCTAAACTGAAGTGTCCTTCACTGCCTTCCAGACTTAGGTCAGCCTGACAAGCCTTTAGACTCAGAGGCATTTGTCTGGGTGCCTGTAACCGGTCTTTGGATTTCAGCTCTGCCTTCCATGGCCCCAGCTCTGGCAATGAGCTCTTCTGGTTGCAGGGGACACGGCATCTCCTCACAGTCCCCATGGACCCCACATTCCTGTCCTGACCCTGTGTTTTGCTAAGCTTCAACCTCTTTATTATCAAGAATCCCACTGAGCCTATAAAGGCTTGAAAGGAAGTAAAGGCACGTTGATTTGGGCTCAACAGGTACCCAGGAGGTGCAGTCCCGGAGAGCTGGAAGCAAGAATGCAAGGCAATGCAGTGCCTCTGGAGGCTAGGCAGAGGCTGCAGCTTGCGGAGAATTTATAGCCTTTTTTTTTTTAAACTTGCACATTGGCTTCGGAGTCAGGGAAATACAATTCCAATCTTACTTTGACAGGTGGTATTAATCACCTCTTTCTGGGCCTCAGTTTCCATCTGTAAAATGGGTAGGACAACCAGATTATACATGAGAGCCCTTCTAGATGAAACAACCCAGGATGCACAGTTTGACAGTGGAAAGGAAACACAAAGGAAGGTGTTTTGTGTGTTGCTTTCTCTGAAGGCCTGAGTGCTGGAGCGGAAGTACTACCCTCATCCGTGTGCAGTGCTTCTGAAGTATGTGCATAGCATGTGCACATAGAGGCTGGGCCAGCCCAAAGGCCTCTCTCTCTCTCTCTCTCTCTCTCTCTCTCTCTCTCTCTCTCTCTCAATTTCTCTCCCTCCCTCCTGCCCCATCCATACACATGCATTTAGAAAGTCCCCAGGGATCACTGAAGAGCATCCCCTGGGCTGCCTGTGTGGTGTCAAGGGCCAGAAGGAGGGCACAAGGCAAACCACATGCTCTCATAGGCTACAGCCTTCCACAGAAAACTTAGGGAAAAGCCTGGATAGGATGTCCAGTGTGACATCGTCTCCCTCTACCCCACAGACAGGTGGCCAAAGCTGACTTTCACTAAGTGTCAGGAGAAAACTAGGTCTCTCCAAACATGTTTTCTGAGCGGGGCACTGCCGGTGCACTGCCCTCTCCATATCAGGACCTTGCATTGGCGATACGTAAAGCTGAATACAGGGAAATCAGACAAACTGCTCTGGGCATCATGGATCTGATGAAACCCCCAAGAGGCAACTCAACGTGACAGCTAAGCCGAAGTGACAAGAATATGCGACTCTCTGGCAGAGACAGATTTGACACTTGTAAAGGTTTATATTTTAAATGGCTATATAAAGACCTACAGCAAGACAGATTTTGCCTCAGCCTACAACACCTAAAACATGCTCAAACTGGTCCCTTTCATAAATGTTGCCAAAGAATACCACCATTGCTGAGCCTGCTGATCCTTAGCAAGATTGAAGCTTGCACTGTGGCCCTCAGTCTTAAGTCAAGACACTATTTCGA
Source organism: Mus minutoides (assembly GCA_902729485.2). Lineage (NCBI taxonomy): Eukaryota > Metazoa > Chordata > Mammalia > Rodentia > Muridae > Mus > Mus minutoides. The sequence goes on from LR750275.1 coordinate 41,719, forward strand.
TGGACCGTGACAGACACAGGTCAGGGACTCCCTTTAGATCACTGCTGGAATTCCTCTTTGAGGTCTCTAGAAGGTGCCGGGTGGCCTAGCCCAAACTCTACCTGATCCTTGACCTTCCATTTGGTTATCCCTAGGAGGGATTTGCTCATTCGCTGTCTTGTAGAACTTGCTTGTTTTACACTAAACTGACCCTTCTCCATGAGTCTGGAAGCCTTAGGTGTTTGGACATTTGTTCCCAGTGTCCCTCTACCATTGGTAGAGAGTAGGCCTACAACAGAGAGAAAAGATCACTTCACCTTCACCCCAGGACCAAACTCCATTGCAAGTGAACATGCAATTTGCAGAGGCTATTCAGAGCAAGGTATCCACCCCAAACCAGACAGTGTTGCATCAGACAGAATAATGCAATACAAACTCTGTGGAGACCTCCTGAGGGACCTGCAGCTTGAACTGTTTGAACCCCCTCCGGGAAGCAGTCCCAGCAGGGCCAACCAAGGGTTCTGGGGATTTTAAAGAGAGTCAAGGATTCTTCTCAAACCCACAGCAGGTAAAGAAAAAGAACAGAAATAGCAAAGAAAAAGGGGGGGGGGGATGCTTGCCTTGCTGAGCACCCACGGCACAGCCCAAAGCTCTGTGTGCACCTTAGCAATGAAGAAGGCAAAGGTTTCCTGTTGTGGGAGCCGGGAGGAAACATCTGGAAATGTAAGCATGACTGAATCCACTTGATTTTCCTTATTCAAGGTGAAGCATGGGGAAAAACGAGGACAGGAAAGAGAGGGGTTGGGGAGGGAAAACTCGTCACCAGGACCAGCCTAGAAGCAGTTGGGACCGCAGGTGGCTTTCCTGGTCTCTGGGGCACAAGAAAAACCACAATGGTGGCATGGGGGGCTGCAGCAACTTCTAGAATCAGAAGAACAGGGGCAGTGAGCCCCCTTGAGTATCCCTGTGCGAGCCTTCTTAGTGGCTGGTCCCCTGTCATTGCTGTGTTGCATGGGAGGGTGAACACGGAGACAGGGAAGCCTCATTAAAGAATCTTGGTCTCTTTTATAGCCCTGAGCTAACATGTCACTCTCCACACATGCAAAACCATCAGTCTTGCTTTCTTGGTTCCTCCGCTCCATCCCTAAGCATGCGTGGAACAGTTTTCCCATTCCCCAGAGACTCTAAAGATGAAGTCCCTTATAAATGGGCCAATACCTTATCAAGCCCCTGGATGAATCTAAGTCCTGAGGGCAGCTCTGTCTGCCTCAGCTAATCCTTCCTATCTGTTTTGCTTTGCAGGAAAGGCTGAGCCCTAGGGGTTACCTCTCAGATCCAATTCCCAGGCCAGTGCTAAATCAAAAACACTAGCCTTCAAGGTGCAGAGATCAGAGGTGACTCCATGGAGCAGGTCTCTGGCAGGTGCCCTGCTTTTCAGCATACTGCAAACTGTAAGCCAATGGGGTCTCTTATGCATTCTCCCTAAGCTTTAGTGTGCACTGAAAACCAGCAGAGCCAGGTTGCCTGGTCCTACTGTCTCCCCAGTAGATCTGCTATTATGAGAACAGTTTTTGAGTAGAAATGACTATGGGTATTCAGACACTGGTTTATTCTATCCTGTCTTATTTAAATCCACAATCATCAGACTTAAATTTAGTGGATTAAATAGGGAGACTCAGCCACAAACCCCTAGGGTCATCTTGAAGTAGGACCAGTAGTACCTTCCCTGGTGAGGCTGCAGAACAAGTAGCCTGCATTCAGTAGAAAAAGCAACAGCAAGAATCCAGACAGCTCAGGAACCCGGAGAGAAATTGCTGTGGGATTATCCCACAAGCCACCCAGTTGAAAGAGGAACAAAGAGATTCATTCTGAGTTGAACGATTATGGGAGCGAACCCACAGTTTGTCCTTTAACTGGAACAATGAAACCTTTCCATACTCGCCACCATGAAGACATGGCTCCTGTAGTAAACAGCCAGGCACTTTCCCTGAGTGACCTTCATCAGACTTTGATCCTCTGAAAGGGCTTGTCTGTGAACATCGGGCTTGCTTCTTTGAGCTCCCTTGAACAATTAACAATTAGGACTTGGGACTTACAGTAAAGGAGACAACCTTGAGAAACCCAGTGCCTGGGACCACAAGAGAACAGCTGCAGGGTGGGACTCATCACCTCTTTCCTTTAGCCCCAAATCTAGAGTCTGTGTTGACAGTAATACACCCACACCACACACAGCCTAGACACAAACAATCCATCTATCATCCTTCTAAGCCAGTGGTTCTCAGCCTTCTTAACGCTTCTGCCCTTTAATACATGTTGTAGTGACCCCCTACTCCCAACTATAGAATTATTTTGTTTCTACTTCACAACTGTAATTTTGCTATGGTTATGAATCACAATATAAAGATCTGATATGCAGGATATCTGATATATGAACCCCCAAAGGGGTCTCCCCCTAGAGGTTGGGAACCTCTGTTTAAGCTCAGTGAGCTCTATTAAAAAGAGGATGCTGGACTAACCTGTGTCCATAGGGATCACAGAAACTGAATCTCCAACCAAGGAGCACGCAGACACTGGAACTAGGTGCCCTACACATTTGCAGCAGATGGGCAGCTTAGCTTGGCATTCATGTGAGTCCCCTAACAGTCGAGCAGAGACTGTCTCTGACTTGGTTGCCTCCCTTGGGATCCCCTTCTCCTAGCTGGGCTGCCTGCTTAGACCTCAGTGGAAGAGGATACACTTAGTCTTGCTGAGATTGGCTGAGAAGGCAGTCCCCTTTTCCAGGAAAAGAAGAGGGGATAATGGGAGGAAGGATTTGTGAGGGCAGGAGTGGGAGGAGAAGGGGGCTGTGATTGGGATGTGGATGAATGAATGAATGAATGAATGAACAAATAAATAAATGGGGGGGGGTGGCAAGATGCTGGGCTTCCTGAGTTTTCTAACCCTGGCAGAGCATTTGCACTGACGACGCTCATACCAGACAGCAAGTGGCAGACTTCACTCATTAACACGTCACACCCTCAGCAGTAAACAAACTAACACTTGCCCCGACAGAGTCACCTTTTATTTCCTGCTATCAAAATGAAAAGAATGAATTCTCAAAAGCCTTCTTCCAACATCCTTAAAATGCTTCTGTGAAGAAAGTCACAGGATATGTTCAAGGGGAATAAAAAAAAATCAGATTTGCTGCTCTTCTAGAACATTCTTAGACACAAAGCACCAATAGTACATCCCAGACTAATGGAAGGCTTGGGAACACAAACCTGAACAACCTCTAATGTCCCTGTCCCTGGGTGTCTCAGGAAATGATGACAGTGGTCATAGTGAACACTTTCATAATTCAAAGTATATCTTAAGAACACACCCAAATATTCTTCATGTGCGCTGCTGTACAAAAATGCACTCGTCAGCCATAAGAATAATATTTGCCATACACAAATATAATCACATGTAAAGTAAATTTGGAACACAGGGATAGGGAAGGCTATGGACTCTCTTGGGATCTGAGCTATTTAAAGTCAATTTTGTTTGAGTTATCCCTCTGCTGGGTATAGAAAACTGGCTATGAATACATCCATCTTACAGTGAATGCTCACCACTTCAACGGCTCCTGCGTCATGGAATGCGATACTTTTTTAAAAATAGGTGACCCTTGGTGCTATGGAAAGAGGAGGAAAAATAGGGAAGTTAGAGGGCAGGAGGGTGGGAAGGGTGAACGGGGAAAGACAGTCAGACATCGGTGGGTGACCAGGTGGGCTTAAATACTCTGTGGTGTAAAGCAGATAAGCAGGCTCAAGGGGAACCCCTGTTCCCAGCTCTGCTGTTGCAAGTCTGCCTGGATCTCTCTTTACAAATCTGTTTCCCGGCTAGTGTCCAGACAGAGGGCATACAGAGACCTTCGCAGGTCCACGTTGCTCTTGGCCTTGAGGTGACACTTTTCTAGAGGACAGCTACCCCTTCTGATACTGTCAGTACTCTCCAGGGAGCCCCCAGTCTTGCAGAAGGAGCCCTTGCTGCAGCTGACCTTCCGCTGACCTCCTGTGTCCAGTCCAGACTCCCGCCTCTGGATACCTTGCTCTTCCTTCAGGGCAGCCTGCTCCTCGTGGTCTGTCTCCCGATGATAGAAGTAATTAAAATTGGAGACGATGACGGGCACAGGCAGGGCAATAGTGAGGACCCCAGCTATGGCGCACAGTGAGCCCACAATCTTGCCCCCTACAGTGATGGGCCTCATGTCCCCATAGCCTACAGTGGTCATAGTGACTACTGCCCACCAGAAGGCATCTGGGATACTGGAGAAGTGCGACCCCTGATTGTCTGCCTCTGCGAAGTAGACAGCGCTGGAGAAGAGGATGACTCCAATGAAGAGGAAGAAGATGAGCAGCCCGAGCTCCCGCATTGAAGCCTGTAAGGTCTTACCCAGGATCTGCAGCCCCTTGGAGTGGCGGGAGAGCTTGAAGATTCGGAACACCCGGACCAGGCGGATCACCCTGAGGATGGCTAGGGACATGGCCTGCTGCCCATTCTGACCACCACCCCCTGGTTGTTGCTCTGCCAGCTCGGTGCCCAGGGTGATAAAGTAGGGGAAGATGGCCACAATATCAATGATGTTCATAATATTCCGAGAGAATTCTGCCTTGCTGGGGCAAGCAAAGAAGCGCACAAGCAGCTCAAAAGTGAACCAGATCACACATGTGGTCTCCACGATGAAGAATGGGTCAGCCAGTGTCCTAGGCAGGAGCGGAGCCACTGTGGGGCCAGAGGAAAGGACACCAGAGCCACTGCCATTAGCCCCTGGGGCAGGGGCTGGAGGCTGCGGCGGCACTGGGGGGTGGCGTAACAGCTCCCGTTCATCCCTGAACTCAGGCAGAGTCTCCAAACAGAAGGTGATGATAGAGATGAGAATGACCAAGACCGACACGATGGCGATGGCTCTTGCCGACCCAGAGCTTTCCGGGTATTCGAAGATAAGCCACACCTGGCGTTGGAACTCGTTGCGGGGCAGGGGCTTCTCCTCTTCCTTGATGAAGCCTTCATCCTCCCGGAAGCGCTCCATGGCCTCGTCCCCCAGCTGGTAAAAGCGGATCTCATCTGCAAACACATCCAGGGAGACATTGACCGGCCTGCGCAGGCGGCCCCCAGACTGGTAGTAGTACAAAATGCCATCGAAGCTGGGCCGGTTGCGGTCGAAGAAGTACTCATTTCTCAAGGGGTCGAAGTAGCGCAGGCGTTTGGCTGGGTCCCCCAGGAGGGTGTTGGGAAACTGCGCCAGGGTGCCCAGCTGCGTCTCAAAGCGCAAACCCGAGATGTTTATGAGGACCCGCTGGTGATGCAGTGACCCTGAGTCCTGAGGAGCCTGGTCCTCCTCCACTGTGCCCAGGCCAGGGTCGCCTTCTCCCTCCTCATCCTCAGCAGATGGCCTTCTAGGCTGTGGCAGGTCCTGAGGCATAGGGGGCAAAGGCTGCCCACCCTGGCCCGCATCCTCGTGTGTGGCACGCTCCCTCGGTGATGTTTCTTTGGACTGATTATTGAGTCCAGCCGTCGGAGGGCACCCAAACTCTCCCCTGGGGGTCTGCACACAGCTTGCCCCTGCCTCCCCTCCTCCTCTGAGGGTCATGGCATTGCCATTCTCCAGGGGCACCAGGGAGATCTCCATGGCCCGGGGGCAGGGGGCATGCTGCGCCCCAGACAACCGATTCCCACACCCCCAACTCACGCTCTGAGTCTCACGTGGGTTTCCTCTCCAGCCGAGGGCCCTCGCTGGCTCTAGGCTGGCTGGGGTAGCTGGCCGGATCCCCTTGGCTGGTCCTGACGTCAAGAAGCTGCTGCCCCTGCTCCCTGCCTTTCTCTCTCCCTCTCAGTGTTCTGGCAGCTGGTTACCAGGCAGCAGAAAAACCTCCTTCTAGCAGATGCAACCTCCAGCAGCCCCTCTCTGGCTGAGCTCCCCGGCCTCCGCCCTCTGTGGCTCCCTCCTCTCCTCCTCCCCCTCCCTTTTCTCCTCTGGGGACGGAGTCAGAGAGTGTCTCTCTGGAGGGTTCAGCTGGGGCCCCAGCAGCAAGGACAGGAAGGGGAGGAGGAAAAGAGCCGGAGGAGCAAGGAACAGGTTGTACCAGGAGTGCTGAAAACTCCCAGGGCAACAGGATGAGAATAGCTTCAGGATCTCAGATCACCTGGGAATGCACTGAAAGCAAGGGGATTCCAGGGGGGTGGGAACTGCTTTAGATGCAAGGGGAAGGCTTTTAGCTGAGTTCCAGTGCGAGAGACTGAAGAAGAGAGTGCTTTGGGTGTTTTTCTTTTAGAGCAGTGCTTCTCAACCTTGCTAATGCTCGGGACCTTTAATACTGTTCCTCGTGTTGTGGTGAACCCCACAACGGTCAATTTATTTTTGTTGCTACTTCATAACTGTGATCTTGCTATTGTTATCGTAACATAAATGGAATTTGCTACTGAAGTGTAATGTAAATATTTTTGGAAATAGAGGTTTGCCAAAAGGATTGTGAACCACAGGTTGCAAACCACTGCTTTATAGATTAACAACCTCTCTCTTCGGGGGAAAAATTGCACTGCAGGGGAGCAGCGAGCTGTGTGTGTGTGTGTGTGTGTGTGTGTGTGTGTGTGTGTGTGTGTGTGTGTATGTGTGTGTGTGTGTGTGTGTGTGTATACTCTGTAACTCTTCCAATCTATCTACAGACCCATTGAAAGGCAGGAGACTGAGACCTCACAGCACCCACTTAAGCCTGTTTTTCTTCATCCAGACATTGGTGATTTGATCTGCTAGTATGGAGCCAGGAGTCTCAACAAGAGAGAAGCTGTCTGGTCTCCTGACTCTGCATTCTTCACCATCCTTCCAACCTCCTCACCTAATCCTCTTTTGTAAAATGCACAGTGAGAAAAGAGAGGGTAATAAATCCTGGTGGAGAATAATTGTGCACGGGAATGCTCTAAGCTAGTGGCCGCATAGAGACCTGTATAAGGAGAAAGGCAGAGGGACTTATTTATTGCTCGTATGTCCAGATCATTCTTGACTTGTGTGTTTCTGTATCAGCTTACTTTGTAAGTACTAGACTACCTTTGATATACAAAGAAACTCAGGCACGGAGAGACTACATTGTATATGGAGGCCACAGAACTAGAAAGTATCAATGCTGGAATTCAAACCCAAGTGGCTGTGTTTGGGGAGCTTGCTTCTTTCTCCTCTCCCCACATCTGGCCTGAGGGCATTCTTCCATTGTAGGGAGCAGAAGAGTGAATAAGATTAAAGATTGAGTTATAGGCTGGGATGCCAGGGTCCTCCTCTACACTCTGGCCTTGTCTTTAGTCTCTGGGGCTGTCATGATCACTAAAAGCCAAGGGGAGGATTTTTCAAGGTCTTTCAGCCAATTCAAGATACAGCTTCTTCCAGATGTTTTTTTTGTTTGTTTTTACATTGCTGGGAAGTTACTGTAATTCAGAGTATCTGATTATATTGTCTATTTTCTTTTCCTGCATGTTGTTTGAGATTCTATTCCAGGGATGTCACCACCTATTGTCTGTGAATGAGTCTACAAATACAGGTGCTTTGGAAACTTGAGGCAAAGTTTGTTGAAACAGCAAAGGCCACACCAACTTGTGTTGCTGCTGGAAATGCAGAGAACGTGATTTCATTAGTGGATATGTACAAGCAGTTGCTGGGAACTGGGTGTGTGCAGACATTTGGCTGCATGTGACTTCGTGTAAATGGTGTTAGCAGATATGCAAAGATGAGGATTGAGTGTGGATGTGACAGGTGACATGTGGGGGTGTCAGCAGCCAGCCTTTCGACCTTGTACTCTCCACTCCACAGTGCCATGGTTTATTCATTCTTCATTTATTAAGGAGTTGAGGATCTAACCTAGGACCTTATACATACTAGGCAAGTTTTCCACTACTGCCTAAAACCTGCAGCCTCCTCTTCCCAGTGAGTTAGGTGGCTCCATGTTAGGTGGTGGGTGAAGTCAGAGATGCAATGCCCTATATCTTGTCATGGAATGGTATATCTTGTGCATACGAAGATGGATATTGATTCAGGTGGGCCACTCTTGAGCCCCCTAGGGGTAGAGTTCTCAGGATCGTGTCTTCCTGGGACCTTTAAGAAGACTATTCCTGGCAGATTAAGAAGATAGAACATAAGCACATTAGTCAGGCCTCCTTCATTCTAATTTTGTTTCTTATACACTTAGACACTCCCCCAGATTTCCTGCTGAGTTGCCTTCAGGTGTCACATGTGGCAGCCACACAGGCAAGCTGCTGAGACCTCCCCCCATCATGAAAGACCTTTGGTTTTAGCTGACTGAAAGGGGAGTTGGCTGACAGCCCCACAGGATCATTAAGATCTGGCCTCTGCACCCGAACCTAGAGTTCTGCTAACAGTCACTGCTCTGGGGCACCACAGAGCTGGCCCAGACCTGGCAAGAGCGAGACTGGCATTGCAGCCTGACTCTTCCTGCCTAAGAGATTCTCACATCTCCCTTCACAAGTGACAGCCCAGCACTGTGGTCTCAAGACTGTCCGTCAGAATGTGGATTCCCATCGCGATGGTCCATCAACATCACTCTCAAGTCCACGTCACATGACTGCAGTGAGTGAGTGTGCTTTTCTTTCCACTTACGGATCTGTAGGAAAAAGGATGCCTTCACAGCAGGGCAGTCTCTGACGTGCTGTGGATCTTAGACTGCAACTCTAGACAAAGCTCCTGGTGGTGCTGATGTGGTGCTGATGTACCTGTCTGGAAGTCACCCCTGGAATAGCAATCTCATTCAGATTAGGTCCAAAGGATGCCTCTCAAGGAATTATTTTCAGCACCTCATTATTTTCCCAGAATAAAATGTACAGAGGGGAAGAAAGCAGGGTGTATTTATAAGACTTCTCTTCTAAGACCATAGGAATCCTTGGCAAGAGTGCAGAACCAAAGAGAGGTGAAGTTATAAGAACAACATTTAAATGAAGGGGACCTGGAAAGTCAGGTCCTCCTGGATGCATTAGAAGGGACAGTGAAAGTCAGAGAAGCAAGTTTACTAAATGCCAACTTGGTTGATCCATTATTCATTGAGAACCAAGAATGGGAGGGTACACCATTCATTAATTTTAGCACTTGGAAGGTAAAGAATGCATGATTGAAAGTTCAAGGGTAACTTGGGCTACATAGCAAGGCTTTCTCTTACAAAACACTTACTAAGTCAGACACGATTGCACATACCTGCAGTTCCAGTACTTGGGAGGTAGAGGTTGGAAGAGCAAGAATTTAAGAGGCCACCCTTAGCTATACAGACAGTTCAAGGCTAACCTAGCCTACATGAGATGGCTAAGTGAAAACTATTTATTTTTTAAATTATTTATTATTATAAATATTATGTGTTTGTTATATTATAAATATTAATTAGTAGTAAGTAACTATTTATTAATTATCTACTATATGCAAGCTATCTCTCCAGGGTGTAGGTAATATATTAACAACCAAGGCAAAACTCCTTTGCAACCTTTTAGTGTAACACCTCAAGAAAGGCAAAAAAGCACTGGTGCCTAATTTTACATTGCATGTTTAATTCCAACTTGGAGAGGTTCCTCACAGAACATAGGGTGCTGTGAGAACAGTGGGTCCCGTGCTCCTTTTGGAACCTAAAGAGGCTTCCCTGAGGTGGTGAGCAGAAGAGGACTCTTTAGGTGGAAGGAAGGCTAGGACTTCAGATTCCAGAAAGAAAATCCCAGGCCTGACTTAAAGACCAGAAAAGAAGTTAATGGAACTGACAGAGCCGACTAAGGAAGGGATCTGGGAGACCGGCCAGCTAGGTAGACAAAAGCCAATTAATTCATGAAGAGCAGACAGGCTATGTCTTCATGATCTCCCCAGCCCAGGGCTTTCCTCCACACTTAGGTTCCTGTCTTGTGTTTCCATTGAAGCAACTGTGTTTCTATGCCTCTATTTCACCTCTCCCACGCTTGACTTGATACCTCTCCTCACTTCCCATCACTTCCTCTAGAATATGCCATTGTCTTTATGCTTCAGGTGTATGTGAGCACCTACATTTGGTTTCAACCACGCATTACTGATCATCTGTCCGTTTATCTATTTTCTATCTATCTATATACCTATCTATAACATATGAATATACAGGTAAATATATAAATAGGTAAATGAGAGAGAGGGGGAGAGGAGGAGAGAGAGAGAGAGAGAGAAAGAGAGAGAGAGAGAGAGAGAGAGAGAGAGAGAGAGAGCATGCACTGAAGACAGAACTTGAACCAGGCCATGCTTTGCTGACTTCTGGATTCTTACAGAACTCTACATCATGCAAGCTCTATGCTGTAAATTGTAATGAAGACACATTGATTGCAGCTGAACTAAGAAGAGAGCAGCTACTCAGTCAGGAGAAAGGGAAAACGGAAGGACAGAAGCAAAGGTCATTTCTAACAATAGGTAGCACCCACAGTGACTGGGGAATTGATAAATGTAAGTGCCGTTTAGATGACCAAATAGGGCAAAGAGTAAATTAGGTTTGCTCTGACCCCCAGCTCAGGTTATATATTACTAAATTATCCATTACCAAACAAGCCACATCAATTTTGTGCATAAAAACATTATGGGTAAAATGACAAATTAGAATGATGGGTTATGCAATTCATTTCTTATTGTTTGAGATATAGTCACTGTGTATTATGCTAATATAATGTTATTATATTAATATATGATACAATCCCAAACATGGAGACCTACATTTTCACCTAGGTCAGGAGAACGCTTCCACTACTGAGCAAATTTTAAATAGAGAGAAGTGGACAGAAATAACATCTGGTTCTAGTTGCAACATAAGGTATTAACTGAGCTATTCCACAGAGGAGGGGTGGTGCACAAAAGACCCTCATCAGAAATGTTTCCATGACCACAGCCTGCAAACAGGCTGGGGAAGTTCTCAGGCAGCACAAGTCTGAGAGCTCAGGCTGCTTCCAACCCTTCCATTCCAGGATGTGGACCAGAGACTGCTGTGGGGTGAGCTCTGACAGATCCCTCAGGCAAACTGAGAGATGCTGGCCTTGGGGCTGCTTCCTCCGCATTCTCTGATCACCTTAGGAAGGAGCTCTTCCATGTTATCCTTCTCACAGGTATGCCCCCATCCTCCAAGTTTTCCTCCCTTCAAAACCTCCATTAAAGAAATCCGTTATTCATTCTTGATCAGGGACACAGTCGCACCCAGATTGGGGATGGCTTCTCCATTTGCTTTAAACTCTTTGATGAAAAATCTTTCTTTCTGAGGAGCTGTCCAGAGAAGGCAGAGCAACCTTGAGACTTGTCTGTCTGGACCAGTGAGAGCCCAGTGGGAAGCCAAGTGTTTAAAGGTCTACCGAAGGATTTCTCCTTTTCAAATAAATAAAGGAAAAGTTGGTCAGTGGGTCCTTAGTAGTTTGAGACTTACTGCTGACTTTGTAACATATACAATTTTGTGCTACCCTACAAAGATATACGATGATGCAGTCTTTGATAATAGAGTGAATGGTGGTACTCTCTTGCCTAATCCTCTGTCCACATATAAAATGACGGGAGGGGAGAAGGATTGCTTCCTCTCCAACCTTTCCCTCCTCATCACCTCTCAATCCTTCAACACCTTGGAAGGAAGCCCTGGAAAAGTGGCCTCCCTTTCCTGTTTGAAAATGCACAAAAGTAGAAGGAAACAAAGCAAGCAAGCAAGCAAGCACACACACACACACACACACACACACACACACACACACACACACACGTCCAATGTGTGCATGCTGGAGACAGATGAAAGATGGGAAACAAGTGGGGGTGTGGGTGGACATGGAAGGAGCATCACAGGAGGGAGAGGGGATAGGGAAAACAGATTATGCCTACATTGACCCAGATTCCTTTTTGGATGGATTAAAGTGAGGCCATTCACAAATTAAGGTTCACATCTGGAGCTTGGCTTTTTTCCCTCCCCCACTCCTCCTCCCTTTCTGCCTCCGTACACAGTGATAATCGCAGAATAAATTCATTAATGGGTTCGGTGCATTTTCAGAGGACAAACAGAGTGTAATGTGACCTAAATATACAGTAGCTGGGAAGTTCACGGAACAGCTTGCCTTGGTGAGTCACGTGTGTCTTGCTTTCTCCTAGGCTTCCCATGGCTGTCTCTCCTCCATTGACAAGCTGCAGGGTAGAGCTGAATCGCCAGTATCTCCTTTTATCTCTTACATCCCACTTTTCCTCTCCCAAAGCACCTATGAAAGTCTTCTGTGAGATTATTAACCAATAGTTTCTCTTGTCTCAGGTTAGAGCTGACGAAATTGTATTTTTAATTTCCCAATTTCAACTATAATTCATATTTTTAAACACTCTTCCTGAAGGCTCAGACCAAAGGCATGAGTTTAGCATATTAGTTTCAGTGACTTTTCCCAGCCCACTGTAGCCCATGCCATGAATTATGCTTTTGAATCAAGGTGAGGCTATCAAGATGCATAAGAAAGCCATTTTATTTAAAAGCAGCTAAGCAAATGTGAGATGTTTTGGCTGTCATATAATTAGCGTTCCTTCTAAGCCTGGGGAAAAAACATGAGGGCTGAACCCAATTTACCGGCGATACTCATTTACTTCTTCTCAGTATGCCCATCAAAGCACATCCTCTTTATTCCGATTTGGCAAAATGTGGGCTGGATCATGGAAGAGGACTGAGGTTCAGCAAAGGTGTCCAAGCAGCTGGAGGCTGAGCTGGGGTGGCCATCTGCTCAATGCTGCTCAAAGCATGGCTTATTGACTGGCAATACCCGAACACAAACGGAGGCTTCCTGGGAAGTCAGTTTCCCAAGGCCATCTCCATCCATACTGCATTAGATTATCTGGAGATGGGCCCAGGAAGCAGTGTTGTAGGAAGCTCCCACAGGATCCTCATAGCCACTAAAGCTAGGGGAGACTTGCTGCTCTGTTGTCTAGAGGTACATAGTGGGCTGGGGCTGGGGTGTGAATTCTTCTCTGCAGGCCTGGGCAGAGTCTGTTTCCTGGTGTGTGAAGTGAAGACCATGTAAAAACTACTTCCCATAGATCTCTCAGTATCAATTGTCTCATAAATCACAGCTTGACACATTAACTGACATGAGTCAATCTGTGCCTTTAACTATAATAAGCAGCCACTGGCCCTAATCAATGTCTGTTAACTGTCCACAGTGATGGATGGTGTCATTAGTGGTCTGACCCCACAGTGCAGATGTGATTGTCTGGGTTAGTGGTCAGTAGGGGAAACTGGATGTCTGGGTATCAGCCTCAGCATGGGGTAAGAGAGACTCCGTGTCTTAGCTAGAGTTCCTACTCCTGAGATACAATACC
>LR750275.1:55137-112327 GCA_902729485.2 Mus minutoides
GATGAGGAGAAAGGGATGCTAACACTTCATGGAATTAAACAGAATGACACAAAACACACAGGCTGGAGTGCCGCTTTGCACTTCTGGTTTTTACTCGTCTTTTTATGTTTAGCTCTGTGTATGCATGTGTGCCTGTATGGTGATATTGAGTGTGAGTGCAATTGCTCCTGAAGGCCAGAAGAAGATATCAGATCGCCTGAAGCTGGGGTTACAGTTGAGTTGACCGATTGGGTGCTGGGCTTTCAGGCCCTGTGCACGAGCAGTATGTGTCCATAACCACTGAGCCATCTCTGCAGCTTCTCCAGTCAGTACTTCTGATCGCTAGTTGCATGATGAGAATAAGTAAAACAAACCTTTGTTCTTGATTTATCAGATGGGAAAGACAGTATTGAGTTTACAGGTTATAGGTGTCTGTGTAGAATACAAATTCATGTAGAATACATGACCGGAACTTTCATCTCAGTGTCTTAGAACACAACCCCTAAGATCTTTGGAATCTTCAAAGGGTGGATTTTTCTGCATAACAATAAATGATTTGAAGGCTGAAACCCATATGATGCTTCCAGATAGGGGCTTATCCCTGGGAAGACTAAGGATGGGCTTGAGAGTTGGTTGTGACTAGGACAGAGGGGCTGAGGTCTGTTGGTCACCAGCAACTAAAAACTTCATCAGCTATGGCCACACAATGAAATCTCTATAAAGATGTCAAAGAGCTGGGTTCGAGGAGTTAGCGTCCTAGAGTGCGCTCCACAGTCTCTGTGCCTTGTCTTGTGCATCTCATATCTCCTCGTCTGCAACTTTTGGATTGAATAGGTAAGTGCATGAATTCCCCTGAGGTCTATGGGTCTTTCTGGAACATAGCACAAGGAGGGGGTTGTGGGCCCTGAGATTCACAGCCACTACTGGATCAGAGGCACAGATAAAGCAGCCTGAGTTTGCAAGTCAGCCCCTCACTCTCTATATCTGACCTCTCCAGGTAAACTGAGTCAGAACTGAATGCTACTGCCAGCACAGTCAATGCTGGGAGGAGGGTGCAGTGAGCAGTCCTATTTTATAGATCTGGATACTAAGTGTTAGCTCAGCTAAGGAGAATGGGTGGGGTTTCTTGAGTGGTAATTGGCAGGACGGTAGTCGCTACTGGTGGTAGGCGTGTCAATGGGGCCTTCTTGAGGAACTGAGGACAGAGGAAAGTCCTTACTGGTTTATTCCAGCTTTCTTTTGTCACGATGCTCGTGGCTAGCTTAAGTAATTGAAAAGCTGGATGGAGAAAAGCCAGTGTCCATGTATGGGTGAATGATAGCCCTTCTGTCATTTCCAAGGCATGGTGGCCTGCTTCTTTAACTGAGACAGCACCATCTGCTGGCTTCTCTCTCTCTCTCTCTCTCTCTCTCTCTCTTTCTCTCTCTCTCTCAGGCTAACTCTAACATTCTGGTAGCAGCTCAGGAAGGGAAGCAGCCCTGAGTACACACCCTCCTAGATGCTCTTCCGCTGCCAGGAGCACTTGGCAAACACTGGAGATGAGGTGAGACTGTGATGTGAGCTAGAAGTCAGCTTCCGGGATGTGCAGCAGCCGCATGCATTCGTCCCCACCGCATGGTGGGTATTTCTAAAGGCACCAACTTACTTAGGAACTTCCTTCAGGAGAACTCAGCCCTTTACCCCATGACCCTCCAGGCACTCACAGGAAACAGGCTTCAACGTAAGACAAGCCTGTGTTAGATGCACTCCATCGTCTACACTCTGGCTCAACATGCAATGACTCTGAGCACCGACTCCAGGAATTCAACTCTAAAGCATTGGCGGGGTGGGGGGGGCAAGGAGTGAGTTTAAAAATAAACAAATACCCAATAATATAATATAGATTGGTGTCTGGAAAACCATTATTTTATACACATGAAAGACACTGAATTTCAGCATGTCCCAGTGTAAGATAAGGACCAGATTTTAAGCTTGGGAAGGTTTTTCTTTCAGAGAATGTAATAGGTATGGGCAGAGGAGTTATTCAGTAAAGTGCTAGCCCACAATTAATCAGATCCTGAGTTGGAACGCATGCAAAAGCCAGGCCTGGTCCCTGTAATCTCCACTCTGGGACAGAATCTACAAGACTTGCTGACCTGTTATTCAGTGGTTTAAGCTCGAGGGCTTGTGAGAGCAGCCCAGGAAGGAAAGCAAGCATAATAAAGGCATGGATTCTCCTGGATGTGCCTCAGCTCAGCTGCCAGGAACACTTTGCAAATGGCTAGAAATGAAATGAGATTGGGTATTAAGATAGAACTCAGCCGCTCTATTAAATAAATAAACACGTGAATTCCCTCGGGTCTAGGGGTCTCTCTGGCACATGGAAGACAAGGAGGGATTGTGGGCATTTGGATTCACAGCACAGGTTTACAAGTTCACAGTCTGGGTTTACAAGTCCCTCCCTCTCCCTCTACTTCTGACTTTGTACGCAGGTAGAACTGGTTGCTACTGCCAACACAGTCAATGGAGGGAGGAGGACGCTGCAAGCCATCCCACTTCTGGACACTGAGTGGTGGTTCAGCTAAGGGACTGTGTGTGAGAGTCAGGGTGGGGAGGTTCCTGAGGGGCAAGTGACAGAGCCAGGGTCACTGCTGGTGGTGAGAGTGTCATTAAGGCTTTTCTGAGGAACTGAGGCCTGAAGAAAGTCCATACTGGTTTGTTCCAGCTTTCTTTTTCCACCATGCCTTATGCCACCTCAAGTCACTGAAAGACTAAATGGAGAAAAGCCAGCATCCGAGGAGGAATGAGTGACAGCCTGGAGCAGACTCAGACCTTTGCAGTTGTCATGGGACTGTCCCCCAAGAGTGGGGCCTCCACAGCGCCACAGTTGGGAAAGAGTTTTCTATCATTTCAGAGGCAGGGGTGACATACACCCTATTCCCCTAAAATAAGCTATTATGCAATTAGAGTAGTAACTCTGTATTAGTCTCTGAGCTCTGCATGCACATCTGTCATGCATACATGTATTCCTAAATACCAGCGTGCACGCGCGCGCGCGCGCGCTCACACACACACACACACACACACACACACACACACACACACACACACGATGTCATGTCATATCTCACCATAGCTGGTGTTTTAAACAGACTAAAAGTGCATGTATAAGGCAGATGTGGATTTTTTAAAAATCTGAGAATTGGATGAATTTAGTAATGAGTTTACATTGACAGAAGCAGAGATTGAGCCCAGCCATCTGCAGGCTAACTGGTCAAATTCAGCAGATTTGAAGAATCCCCCCCCCCAGAAATCTCAGAGGCCTGCTTGAGCTTGCTCACTTGGTTGGATTCAGAATGGTCCCTCCCACCCTGCCACCACCCCCTTTCCCTCTTCCTGTGGCTGATGCTAAGCTGAGGTGCCCTGGGGAAACAACATTTACCCTAATGTGCCTCGGGCATTAGTGTGACCAACCACTGCTAGACCTACATATGTCTTGGCCTTGGATTCCTGTCCCAGTACAACAATCTCACTACTGGCTCTTGGGCACGAATCTTCTGCTGGGAAGGCCACCCACCACCCCCGGAGAGTGTTCTCTCCTGACTTTGAATCCTTTTGTGTTCTCTGAGCAGTGAACTTCCTCTTGGTGAGTTTTGTTGTTGTTGTTGTTGTTCCTACTTAGACAGTGGAATTTGTAGTCACCTTTCCTGTGGGATTACCAGACTTAACAAATAAAAGTATAGTATTTCCAGTTACTTTGGACTGCATGGATACATTTTAGTATAGATGTATTCTAAACTTCATGTGCGACACACTTATGGTAAAATGTATTCATTGCTTGTCTGAAATTCAAAGCTAACTGGTTATTTTGTATTTTCACCTCTCAGCTCTGCCCCCCTGGGTTATTTGCAAATCCACAGGGAGATCAAAGTCTCTTCACAGCTCTGGTCATCTCTAGCAGGCCATGCCATCCTCCGATGTCCAGCAGTGTTTAGGCTCTGGAGACTTCCCTATGTGAAAATAAATGAAGACCAACCTTTCTCACTAATTCCCCTGATCTCTCTGTAGAGGAGTTCTGTACAATTTACATTCAGAGTTCTTAGTGGACTCTGGTGTCTCCCCCTGAGACAGAAGAGCCATTGATCTTGGATAATTTTATTTGTGAATATTTACAGAAGAGACAAGTGAACAAAGCAGAGAGATCCACATACTGACAGAAAACAGTTCTGATCCATGCACATGGCCATTTCTCTCGCCCCAATAACATACCATGGAAACATACAACTGCAGAGATACACATATAGAGGGTGGCGAGCTGGGGGTTTGGGGGAGGGGTAACTGTTCATCACTACATCAGAAACCAAGTAATTTCCCACTCCAAGTCAGATTGCCAGCCATCCTTGATTTCATTCACACCCAGGCCTGTCCTTTACCAGTGGTCATGACCACCAGTTGCAGAATCTGAGCCCTAGAGACACATCTGTTGAAATGAGGTAGGTGCCAAGTACAGCAACCACTGAAAGGAAGGCTGTCCCTTCTATTAAAGGACTGTGTCTAGTAGAGGCAGGAGGTTAGCAAATAGTTACAAATCCATGTGAGAAGTGGGCATGAAGCTGTAATCCACTTTATCCCTCCTCAAGTTTAGAAGGGAGGACATTCTTCATCCAACAAACTGCAGTTCCAGGAATCTGCTGAGAGCTATGCTGTTCTCTGCCAGGATCTCCAGGAGGACAGCTCTGTTAATATTGCTCCCTGGTTCCATCTCGGCATCTTCCAGGGTTCCTTGGGGATGTCTGCTGGTGGAAGCTGAAGAAAAGGATGCTGAGGCCAAAATACATGAAGAAGCAATGGTTGCTTTGGAGTCCATTGGAAAGGGATACTTGGTGAAGAGATGGCAAAAAGCATGAGTAGTGTTGGCCACAAACTGATTCTAGAACAAAGAAACAAGAAGAAAGAGAACAAGAGTATCAGACATCATCCTTAGGAATGACAACACCCTTCCCTGGGTCCCTTGACTAGACACCGTGTCTACAAGCAGAAGGAAGATTTCCCACTGTTCAGGGAAAATGTCAAGGCCCAGGCCATGGTTCTAGAATCTTCCTGACCCTTCTCTGCATCAGCTATACCCATTTGTCACCCAGTTTTGGCATGCTAGCATTGGTGGCAAACCAAGAGACTCACAGTCCCTATGTGGGACATCTCGTACTGTCATCAATACGTGCCTATGATGGTCCCTAAGCCTCCATGCACCCAGGCTTCTGTGTTTGATCAGCAGCCAGGGGTCACGGGATGTTTGTGTTTGGGGGTGAGCTGGCTGAAGCACCCATGTTGCAGATGATGAGAATGAGACCTGGGCACCTGTTAAAAGTTCTCTATCATGCTTGTTCACTGTGGTTAGCTCAAAGAACAGAGGAGGTAGCAACTGAGACAAGTAAGGAGACCAAGGAAGACCCTGGGATAAGAAAGGCTTGTTCCTGGTCAGGTATCAAGACACAGGCATATCCCAAAACATAGCTGAGGATCAGTTCAGGCTCCTGGAGTTAACAGGTCCTTCTCACCTGCCCAAGCAAGGAAGAACAATGCTTCCCCTATAGACAGAACCTATGAGAGGACCCAGGCTGCCAGTCCACAGTACAAGTTCTAAAGATATACACCCAAAACGAAGTGGGTAACAGCCTCCTTACAGCTGGGCACACCCTTGCAAAGCTGTGGATAAAAACTGTACTAAGGTTCTATCTGAGATCTGGCATGAGCCATCTAAGGTCCTGATGGAGGGACTGGGAAGGAGGATGCTCTGTGAGTACAGAAATAACTCTCTCTCTCTCACGCTCTGGGCTGTTGACTGAGCTCCTGGAAGGCCACTTTCCCAGCCTCCGGGAGGGATAACCAGGATGCTCTCAGGAGCAATAAAGGCCTAGCCTCATGACCTCAGGGAAGGACCATCTCAGAGACAAGTTTTGCTGGCACAGAGACACTCATCTCCCAAGCTGTCATTTTGTCCAGCAAAGACCTGCTTCATGAGGCCCTGAACCTCCGAGGGACAGCAACCTTCCCAGCCAGAACATGCGGGACACCAGCCCACCAATTAAAGAACATGATGCTGTAGCAGTAGATACACTGGAAGGGGAGCTGATATAGTTTCTTACAGAAGGAAGACCTGAAGAGGGAGGAGAGAGGGCGTCCATTTTAGGGGCCTTCTTTCTCCAAGCTTGTCTCCTGGAATGTCAGCTATCCCTTTGGAAAGGGTCTGGTTTACTTGTTTTACTTGAAATGCTGAAAAGAAAAACGACAGCAAGCATGTATCTGTTTAGCACCTACTGTATGCCAAGCACATTATATGAATCTAAAATCATTTAAACAATACACAATAGTTGGCAATTTATGTTCCCATGGCCTTCATCTTACAGATAGGTAAACTGAGGCTCCAGAAGTTTAGATTCTTGTCCAAAGGCACACAACTAACATGTGGCCAACCTTGGGTTTGAGTAGTCTGTTTTCAGAGACTAGGATCCTTCAGACATGTTATCCTGACTCCTCCTATATCCTAGGCAAGGATCTGGGTAAAAGGTTCATAAGAAAGAGCCTCTTCTTTCCACACTACCACATGTGAGTTATGATGTTATCAATCCACATGGTCCTGCAGACCCTCTGGGTTCCCCAGCTGGGGTCTCCCCCAAAATGACATGTAAAGATGGCTTTTCTGTTAGATGATCTTTGTCACACATTGCTATTCAGTATTCCATTTCAATTTACTCTAGAATCTAGTTGCTAATGGGTGAGTGGTACCCACCTCTATGCAGGTGCATGGATGAAGAGTGAGGAGACCAAGGAGCCAGGTACTGGGACACAGAGTCTACATCCAGCTGGAGGAAGGTGCCTGCATTGGGTCCCTGGAATGCCACCCAGACCTGCCTGACAGAACTCCATATAGGAGCAGGTGGAGGATTTTTTAAAATTTTTTTCAATTTTTATTAGAAAATTTCCTCATTTACATTTCAAATGCTATCCCAAAAGTCCCCTATACCCTCCCCCATCCCCCACCCTGCTCCCCTACCCACCCACTCCCACATCTTGGCCCTGGTGTTCTCCCATACTGGGGCATATAAAATTTGCATGACCAAGGGGCCTCTCTTCCCAATGATGGCCCACTAGGCCATCTTCTGCTACATATGCAGCTAGACACACGAGCTCTGGGGGTACTGATTAGTTTATATTGTTCTTCCACCTATAGGGTTGGAGACCCCTTCTGCTCCTTGGCTACTTTCTCTAGCTCCTCCATTGGGAACCCTGTGTTCCATCTAATAGCTGACTGTGAGCATCCACTTCTGTGTTTGCCAGGCACTGGCATAGCCTCACACAGCTATATCAGGGCCCATTGAGCAATATCTTGCTGGTGTATGCAATAGTGTCTGCGTTTGGTGGCTGATTATGGGATGGATCCCCGGCTGCAGCAGTCACTGGTTGGTCCATCCTTTTTGTCTCAGCTCCACACTTGATCTCTGTAACTCCTTCCATGTGTGCTTTGTTCCTAATTCTAAGAAGGGGTGAAGTGTCCACACTTTGGTCATCATTCTTCTTGAGTTTCATGTGTTTTGCAAATTGTATCTTGGGTAATCAAAGTTTCTGGGCTAATATCCACTTATCAGTGAGTACATGTTATGTGAGTTCTTTTTGCAAACAACTCAGTGCTATTTGAATGTCACAGCACTAGCACACGCTCGCCCTCTGCTGGGCATAAAGGAGAAGTTCAGTGATACTGCATCCTACTGGGGACAGGGCTAACAAGGGGAGGTCTGCCGTTTACACTGGCTGTTTCTGTGGACTTTCTACTTGCACAATATCTACCCATCTGCAGGCAAATGACCATTAGCTTGGAAAAGAAGGAGAGAAGGTCCTGGTGTGATTACAAAGGGACTTCCAAATACGCTAAGTCGGATCTTTCTCCGTGGGAGGATTGAGTTTGTTGAAAACTCAGATTCTTAGCCACGCCTGTCATCCCAGCTACTGGGGAGACTGAGGCAGGAGGACTAAACATTTAAAGATGCTCTTGAGCGAGTTCAAGGGCATCTTTAGAGAGTTAGTAACTCTGTTTCAAACATAAACAGTAAGAACTGAAGATGCAACTCAGTGGCTGAGTCCCTGTGAGATGCCCTGGGTTCAATCCCCAACCCTGAAAAATCCTAAAGGAAGGAGAAAGGGAAAAATAAAGAAAAATCAAAGCAGATTCTTAGTTGTCACTTGCAGAGCAGAGGCTGAGAGCCTGGGGTAGCTGTTTTTCTCCCTCTAAGACTCTGGCCGGGTCCCATGACTATACACCCATTTCCCACCCAGTGACTTGTCAGGCCTCAGATTGTATTTTCCAATACAGAGACTTCCACTCTGCTTCTGGTTGAAAGAGAACCACTAGAAATAATGATGTGACTGTCCCCTAGCTATGACTAAGCTGTGCCAGCCCCTATAGCAAGGGCCCACGCATCATCTAGTTGAATTTTATTTCTAAAACTTCCCTTTAATGGGTAGATACTGTAACTCAGTTTATGCATACAAAATGAGCACCCCATCCCATTCCCGGAAAAGTCCCATGTCACATGGCATGGAACTTGCAGAGCCAACATCCAAACTGGCAAAACTCCAAGGGAGCCAGTTCACTGTCCTCTGTCTGAAGACCCCAGGATAATCGACTTTTACAATTTTCACTTCTTCTGGAACATACTTTTCTCCCAGCTTCCTGACATGTCCTCAGCCCCAGTCCCATCCCTAGCTCACTGTAGTTGATTGACTAGTAGAAGGAGCTATGGTCAGCCAGCAGTCAGGTGTCATGACCTTGAAGGTGTCATGATTGGGCTAAAGGTGAGGATCAAGTCACAAAGTCACAGAGCTTTTAGTGACACTATAAGAGTGCTCCACTGGGGATCTAACAGGCTGAGCTGAACCTTAGTTTGCATCTGCATCCTCCCTATCCACAAGGAGCTCATAGCCTGGCTGAGGATGGAAGATACCCTCCAACCTCCAAAGCTTGTGCTAAGAGAATGGCAGATACCACAGGTCAGAGGCACACTGAAAATGGAGGCCTGACCTCAACAAATAGGAGGAGACGCCACTTTCTGGTGGAGCAAGAGCATGCAGCACCCAAGCATGGCTGAATTTCTGGGAATCCAATAGGTGGATGGTGATTCCTGCCTAGAAAAGCAGGCCACCCACCAGAGCTGAGGGAGAGGGTGTGGTTTAAAAAGAGGCTGGAGGCTGTTTAGGGAGCATGGCTTCTGCCCTTGCTTCCTTTGGTTGACAATGCAGTGTTGAATGGCTCAACTCTCATCCCCATGAACACCGTTTTGAGCACCAAGTCACACGGATAAAACACCTACCTCCAAGGTCACAGAAACCAAGAGGGCTACTGAAGATTCTGAACAAGAATCTGGCACGGGCGAGGGAGGGTTCACAGAGGATTGGGATGGCGGCAGGGGGAGTGGCTGGCTCTCACAGTAAAATGAAAAGCTCTCTATGGCACATTTCAGGTCCTGTGAGGTATCAATGCCCCCACGTCGTACCATATGATACCAGCCACTCTGCATAGCCCTGTCTTTGAAACCTGGGAGGGAGACAAAAATAAATCATGGAGCAACAGACAAACCAGAGCCCTGTGGTGCCTGTTCCACAGGCTCTGGGTTGGGAGGGGCTCAGAGCAGCAGGCAGAAATGGCAGTGGCAGTGGCATGCTGGGGCCGTGGTGAATTCCACATTGGAATCTGCTGTGTGGCTGCCTGACTCCCCTGCTTCTGGTTAAGACAGTTCACTAAGGTTGGTCACAGGGGTGGAATCGCCAAAGATGACAAAGGGTCTCAGGTGCTACAGTGACCCCCTCCAAGGCCTTCTAACCCTCTGTCTAGACACCCATGGCTTGACGTATCCCTTCGATGTCTCAGAAAGGAAAAGAGTTGCATGGCCCAGAATATATGTCCTAGAAAGGACACCTTGCCCAGATTGTAGGCAGCAGTGATTGTGCCAGCTCTCGAGGGTCCCTTTGGGACTTAAACCACACGGCCCACTGACACCTGGAGAAGGCTGGGAACCAGGAAGGTTCTTAAGTTCTCTGGGAGAGGCATATGTATCAGAACCCAGGAGTGTTCTTGAGTCCAGAGAAGCAAAGAGGGACAATGGCAGTCAGGGAAGTGGCCCATCCATCCTAGGCCCTCCTTAGCTAGCTCCAAAGCTTGCTCAGTCCTGCTTCTCATCCTCAGAATGTCAGGTTGGCTTAGAAAACAAGTGAGGGTTTCCATAATCCCCTACCTCTGTTGTCTGAAAACCAGGCCTGTGGATTCCATAGCTCTCCAGCGTATGCCAAGGATGCACCTGTAAGTAGAAATAAGATTTGCATCTTGTCTAAGTCCTTGCTGCCTGCACTTCCTGCCTCTCTCTGTGGGTCTATGAACCTGAGATCCCCTTCCCATCTCCCTGGCTGGCCCCTGGGACAATAGACACACACCACTTGCTTTGGGACACCGGACATCCACCCCTGTGGGGCATGCTATTGGCCACATAGGTCCTTGGGCTCACACCTTAATTTCTGTTTGCTATTTCCAGCCTCTAGCAGTGGCTTTGAGGTGACAGGGTTCAAGGGACAGAAATATCAAGTGGGGATTGGAAGACAGGGAAATACGGGTAAGAAGACACGCCCTCTTCCACGCCCCTCTTGTCTCAGACTCTAAGGCCGGGTCTGACTGAGCACCCCTGGCTTCTTCAGCTCCCACCGAGCCCCGGGGCCCTCCATTGCTTTACTTACTCATTCTTGGGGCTGCTCTTGGCTCCTCAGTGAGTGCCACCAGGATTGCTGCTCCAGCTGTGCAGGCTGACTGGAGTCTATTGGAGCACCTCTGGCCTGACTCAGGCAGGACCTTGCCCTGCCCAGAAACTCTCTGATCCTGTGCTCTGGTCTGCTGGTGAGCCTTAGCCCTTTTGACCCTTCTCACACCCACATGTCCTCTCATGCACATCACACACACACACACACACACACACACACACACACACACACACACTTCCTAAAGCCATCTGTGTCCTCTCTGGACACCGTGCTTTTCTTACAGTCAAAGAGAATAAGAAACACCGCAGCAACGAAGGACGGGGTCAGAAGGAACACAGAGAGGACAGCACCATGTGGAGGTGGATGGCCTTCTCTTGTTGTTCTGCCGCCGACTGTTTCACAATGTCCTGTCTTAGCAAACGTGCCCTTACCATGTCAACAGAAACTCAAGGCTGACCTGGGATACATGAAAAGGTCTTGTCTCAAAATCAAAACTAACTAACTAATCAGTCAACCAATCAGAACAATAGCTAGAAACAGAGTGCAAGGGGCCTCACCAGCACCCTGGGCCCTCCCTGTCCCACTCTAAGCACCTCCTCCCTGCCACAGCTTAGGCACCTCCCCGCTGTCTTAGGCACCTCCTCCCTGTACCAGGCCTGAGTATCTTTTTTTTTCTTTACTCTTTCCTCTCATTGCAACTTTTATTTTTTTTCAAAATTTTTATTAGATATTTTCTTAATTTACATTTCAAATGCTATCCCAAAAGTTCCCTCTCCCATCCCCCTGCCCTGCTCCCCTGCCCACCCACTCCCACTTCTTGGCCCTGGCATTCCCCTGTATTGGGGCATATAAAGATTGCAATACCAAGGGGCCTCTCTTCCTAATGATGGCCGACTAGGCCATCTTCTGCTACATATGCAGGCTTGAGTATCTTACGCCCTCCCCGCCCCACCGGTCTCTCACAAATGTGCTTGCCTTATTTTTCTAAGAATCAGGAGCTTGCGATCATGACGCTGATGCATGGGATAATCAAAAAGGAAACTTGGAGTAAATGACTGAATTGATACATAAATAAAAGACTGGGCCTTGGTCTGTGAGAGCTGAGCTATCTGGATGAGCTGACGGAAGATCTCTTAAATAAAGCTGTCTCCAGCAGAAGATAGGCTGTCAGCTCACACCCCATGATTGAGTTGTTTCTTTCACTCCTCTCAAACAACCCCTTTCTCAAAACCCCTCTCCAAGCTAAGGCTCATCCTTGGTAGTAGCCCCAAGCTGGGTCCACCCCACCCTACAGGTCTTTGAGGTGTGCTGCCCAGGTAATGGTCAATGAGCAATGGTTCTGCCCCAGAGGGGGACTTGTTCTTGGGGGGTGGGAGGGCTCTCTACTTTCTAAGTGAAACAGTATTTATACTCTCTAACTGAAACAGTATTTATACTCTCTAACTGAAACAATGTTTCTACTCTCTAACTGAAACAGTGTTTTTAATTAGCTCAAGGCCACTCTTTCTCTACTTCTGTATAGAATCTCCCAGAAGAGAAACAACTTCCCTTTAATACTTCTGTGTGTCTCTATGTCCCTGGGTTCAACTTTCTCCAGCCATGCACATACCCACGTCTATCTGCCCTTCTTTATTCGACTTAATCTGAACATCTGTAGATACAGGCAACAGAGAAAGTCTGAGGCAGGAGTCAAGGCCGAACCATGACTATGAAGCTTGGAAAAGGAAAGCACTCAGAGAGACAGTGGGAGATGGAAACGTGGTATAGAATGTGTACGTTCTCTATCTGGCCAAGCAAGCTTTCCCCAGAACCCTAGTGGTCTCTTCCCTGTGCATATAACCACGGAGCTTTGAGTAATCCTTCTCATGCAGCTTTGTGATTCGAGGGTCAAAGTGGCAGAAAGGAAGCCTAGCCCAGCCTCACATTTCTCCAAGAGCTAGACATCAAGCCCAAGGCCTTGAGCTTGTCCAGCAAGCTCTGCCGCTGAGAACCCTGCCTGAACCCAGGCTTGGGTCCACTGCCAAGGATGAGCCTCAGCTTGGAGAGGGGTTCTGAGCCCAGGGCTTGTTTATTGGTTTTCCTTTAGATGCTTCCAACACTTGGTGGGGTCTGGATGGGGCTGTGGTCTCTGGCAGAGAAGAGAGAGCTAATTGTAAAAGCCGCTCGCAGGTGCCTCCGAGGGCATTCCTGCCAGCTTCGTGGCTGCAATAATGAGTTTCTGAGCATTGTGGGCTATTCCTAACAAGGATAACTAAATCATTCATTTCATTACCGACAGAGCTTGGCAGATAATTGTGCAAGAGGCAATTATCATCACACACATTCCAGGAAGGAGCGTGACCAACTGACCCTCAACAGCAATGCAGAAGGAAACAGGAGACAGGGCTGAAAGCACTCTGGCCTCCTGCCTGAGATGAGCTGCTTCCAGGCTCGTGGCTTTATGAAAGGGGGGGGGGGGGAGGGAATGAGAGAGGGTCACAGGAGAGAAAAGGAGAGAGAAGGAAATAGGCAAGGAGGGGGAAGAAATGAGAGAGAAGCAGAAAGGAAGGATAGAAAGAAAGGAAAGTAAATTCAGGAGTATCAGGGGAGTAGGAGAGGGGGAGGACCAGTGACAGAGGAGAAAGAAAAGGAGGAAGAGGGGCAGGAGAGAGTGAAAGAGAGAGATTGGAAGAGAGGAAAGGGGGAAACAAGTGAGAGAGAGAGAGAGAGAGAGAGAGAAGAGAACCAAGAGAGGCATGGGACAGAGAGGGACAGAAGGTCAGAGGGGGACAGGGGGACAGGGCAGAGAAAGCAAAGAGAAAGGGGAGCTGGGAGGAGCCATTGGGAGATGGAGGCTGCACCTGGCACAGAGGTCTCTCTGATCTTTCTGTCCTAATTACTCTAGCCTGACCTCCTTCGTTCCTGTCTCTTGTCTCCCTGCAGACCTGATTGTCACGGGCTTGCCATAGCAACTTACTAAAAATCTAATTTTGTCTCATTAGCCTCCTGACTGAGAAATCATCCTGACTTGATCATATCCATTGTCCATAGCCTCCAAGCACAGCTCTGACCGGTGCCAAAATTCTCCCTGAGTGTGTGCACAGATAAACACAGTGTTCTGTATCTGTGCCATGGAACACGACTCAGTCATGCAAAGGAATAAAGGTACATGCTACCATGCAGATGAACCTTGAATATTATGCTACATGAAGGAAGCCAGTCATAGAAAGCCAGGCATTACAGGATCCCCACTAGAGGAAGGGTCCAGAAATGTCAGGCCTGCTTATAACTCCCAACAGAGGGACATAAAGTTGACCAGTGGTCACCTTAAGACAGGAAAGAGAAGAGAGAGGGAAATGGGGGCATCTGCAGACGTGATGCGCTTGCTTCGGGGGAACTAATGGGAACAGTCTAGAATTAGTGATGACAGCCGCATTACTCGGTGGCTCCACTAACAGCCACTGACTCACACTCTGTGAGAGGACAAATCTCATGGAATAAGAATAAAAACCCTTCTTTGATTCAAGGTGGGAGTCATTAAAGGCTGGACATATGCAGTCAGGCACCCTGTCCATTCATCAGAGCCAGGCGTGTCACTGTTGTCATGGAAACAGAACTAAACGGATGCCCTTGAGTTTGAATGTTGTGTCACCTGCATGGTCCTTCCACATCTCTAACCAGGGATGTTTCTAAAATCCGTATCAAATGGGCCACTTAGTATCTTTTCTATAGATTCAGCATGTTACAGATAAGATCAAAATCCATGCTTTGGAGGAATGCATATATATAATAAGGTGTGCATCAAGCCTTTGGGCTTGTGTGCCTATGACGGGTAGGGACCAAAAAGCATATGCATAGGTAAAATAAGACAAGGGCAGTTCAGTGATCTGGGAAGTCTGATTAACCTAAGCTTCTACACAAGGAACAAAAGTAGCAAAAAACACTAAGACTGATGCCTGGGAATGTACTAATAGCAGCAGCAGCAGTAGTAACTGTTATTATTATTCTCGTGCACAATTATTATCACACTTATCCATAATTCCCATTCCAGGGAACCTGACACCTTCTTCTGACCTCTAGGGGCAACAGGCACTCGTGTGGTACATACACTCACAGTCAAAACATGAATATAAATAAAATAATAAAATTCTTAAAATGAAATAAATAATGTTACTACCAAGCTAACAGTGGATGTTGAATTATTATTGTTGTTGTTGTTGCTGCTGCTGCTGCTGCTGCTGTAATTATTAATTTACAGCTTGCATTTAGAGACTGACAACCTGATTCACTAAATGCCACAGACCCCACTGCCAATGTTCCTACTGGGGCCTTTGTCCCATGACACTTATGAGGACAAGAGAAAAGAAGATGGATTGTAAAGTGTTCGTGCAGACAGTCGTTCCAGCGGGATGAACTGTTGAACTACTGCAGAGGGATGTCAGCCTGGAAGCGGACTGTGGCGTGGGGAGAGGCATCTCCTAAAGCCTCCACCCCGGGACAGGACGCTATCAATCTCTTGCTTTGTGATTCTCTGACACATCTGGTTATGGAGCTGTGATGTTGGCTCTGACTACTTGGCATAGCCTGAAATCACCTGGTAAGAGAGATTCAGTGAGTGATTGTCTTCATTGGTCTGTGGGTATGTCTGTGGGAGCTTGACTTAAGAGATGCGCAAAGACAGAGTCCACTTGGGCAGCACCATGTCCTATGCAGAAAGGAGGGTGTACACTGTGTAAGCGTGAAGAAATCATACTAAACCAAGCAAACAATCAGACAAGTGACAATGTATTTATACACTTCTCTCTTCTCTCATGTGTGAATGCGGCGTGACTAGTTGTTTCAGGCTGTGGCCACTGTGACATCCCAGCAATGGTGGCCTGTAACCTGGAATTATGAGCTTAAAACAAACAAACAAAAAAAAATCCCTCTTCCCCAAAAGTTCTTTTTGGTTAGAGTATTTATCACAGCAACACAAATGAAACTAGGGAGAAAGCATTAAAATTTCCTAAATGAAAATTATATCTGGGTAGGACAGCCCCAACAAAATAGATCCTGACTATTAAGCCTGTTGGAGATTTGGCCACACCATTTTATGAGGGGTTCCTTACATCAGTCCTGTAATTGGGTATTGTCACATGTTAATGTGGTGACACCTACTGGTGGCAATCAGTGGCAGGCTTCCCAGGATTCCTGCTTTTCTGAGGCTTCCTCCCACAAAGACCCCTCTTTGGGTTAGCCATGTGACCTTCCTTAGCCAGAGTGACATAATTGGAATGTCATAACCACAAAGACCCCTCTTTGGGTTAGCCATGTGACCTTCCTTAGCCAGAGTGACATAATTGGAATGTCATAACCACAAAGACCCCTCTTTGGGTTAGCCATGTGACCTTCCTTAGCCAGCGTGACATAATTGGAATGTCATAAGGACACACATATTGGGGTGCAGCCCCTCTAGACCTTATGTACCTCTAGCAACCTTGAGCCACCAAATGAAAGGTCCAGGGACATAGGTGGAGTCACCATGAGAGAGAAATGCCTGGCCAGCCCCTGGCTCATTCCACCACCCAGCAGAGGATCAGTCATGTGTGTGAAGATGCCGCCATGGACATTCAAGCCCCAGAAACAATCAGATTAAACAGAACACCTGCCCCTATCCAGCCCCATACAGCCTCAGAACACAAGGGAGACATCATGATATTGTCTTCCTAAGCTATGCAATTGCAGGCTGTTATATAGCGGCAGATGATGAAGACACTGGTACGCAGTTGGATCTGAGTGAGATGTGTCAGGCTCATTATTAAGAGTTCATTTCCTTCTTTTGATGACAGGAGAGGTATCTTTAAACCGCCTTTCCAAGAGCCAGACCAAGCTTGGCTGGGGTAGAGTCCCACATGGCGACAAGAAGCCCAAGGGGCCGCATGCTCCAGTTCACTTGTGACTCGTGAACTCCAGGAGCATGACCTTAGGGGAACAGGCCAAACTGGGATTTTCAATGTCATGACCAAGGTCACAAGAGTTCTAAGTAGAGGAAGCAAGGTCCAAGTGTCTAATATGCTGTCTTCCCCATCGCTTCCTACACTGGTGTTTAATTATTGGCACCACGTCGAAAAAGAATGTTCGTGGAGCCAGGAATCAGCCCCTGGCTAATGATGGTTGAAGCTCCTTGTATCTCTGATGAAAGAGAAAAGTTGGGGAGCCCTGCTTGAGCACGCAACAAATACCACACTGGATAGAATGATAACTCCAGTGTACCTAGGCTAGTCTGTGTACATTTATGGGAAAACAAGAGGACATGTTGAGTTTTCCGGATTTATTGATGTATATTTTTCATGTGTCCAAGGTGACTCTTTGATGTCTCTGTATATAATGTGAAATGATTACTACATCCAGTTAATTCACATCTCTGTCTCTTAGTTTATGGGTCATAACATTAAGAATATCTTAGGACATCGAAGAAGCTCACAGTAGTGTTATAACCATGATCTCTGCTCTCTCCACCAGGCCTCTCCATCATGCTTCACACTCAGAACTCACTGAAGTAATATTGACAATCCTACCTCCAGCCTTCCCCACATACCTCCCATTCTGTACATCGGAGGACAACTTTAGGTATCCAATGTAAATGCTCTCTCTCTCTCTCTCTCTCTCTCTCTCTCTCTCTCTCTCTCC
Source organism: Mus minutoides (assembly GCA_902729485.2). Taxonomy (NCBI): domain Eukaryota; kingdom Metazoa; phylum Chordata; class Mammalia; order Rodentia; family Muridae; genus Mus; species Mus minutoides. The sequence continues at coordinate 72,544 of LR750275.1, forward strand.
CTTTCTCCACCTCTCTCACATACACACATACACACACACACACACACACACACACACTCACACTCTTTACCATTTTCAATAGACACTATGATGATTCTAGGTCTTGCTACATTACACAGAGTTAGAAGGAACACCGTGGGCAAGTGTTTCTTTGACATGTTTCCTTCATTTCCTGTGGACACAGGCATGACCCCAGACTGGAATAATGTGATAGATGTGTTTTTAACTTGTTTTTTTTTTGTTTTTTTTTGTTTTTTTTTTTTTTAACAAAACACTGCATATTGATCTCCACAGGCATATCCGTTTTCCCACCAACAGTGTGTGGCCTCTGCCTTCTCATATCCTCAGCCATACTTGCTAGCCTTTTGCTCTTGGTCATAGGTGGTCTAACAAACGTGTAGGGAGAACGCCCCATGTTTTGGGTTTAATGTGTGTTTGGTGCCTAGTGTGAGTACCCACTTTTCATACAGCTCTTGGCCATGTGCGTGGCCAAGGAAGATCTTTTTCCAGATAATTTGCCCATTTTCAGTCAGGCATTTTGTTTACTTAAAAGTAAGTGTCCCTTGTTCCTTTGACATTGTAGAAGTTAGACCCTAGCAACTTACGGCTGGGAACATTTTCTCTTGTCTTTCAGTCTGCCTCTTCATTCTGCTGCTTGTTTCTTGACTATGGGGAAGTGCCTTGTTTTGAAGCAATGTGTATGTTTATTTTACTTGATACCAGTGTTTGAGGGGCAACATTGCCTAGATCACAACCTCTTTGGCAGTTGAATGACCCTTCCATAGGACTGCATAACAGATATGCATATCCAGATATTTACTTTATGATTCATAATAGTAGCAAAATGAGTTATGCAGTAGCAATGAAAATAATCTTATGGCTTGGGGAGAAGGGGTCACCATGATATGAGAAGCTGTATTAAAGGGTTGCAGCTTAGGACCACTGACCTAGACGAAGGTCATAAAATCTCCCATTTTCTTCTATTAGGCTAACACTTTCGAGGTTTACGCTGACTTCTTTATCTGTTTTGAGTTTATTTCTGCACATGGTATCAGGGTCCAGTTTCACCCCTCTGCATGCTGTCGGAATCGTCTGATGTAAATTCGACCCTTCCACGTGTGTGGCTCCTTCAGACTGAAGGCCTCATACAAAGACCTTATTCTTTTGCGGTCAACTACCTCTTTAACTCCTAGAACCCGAGACAGGAGCAGCTACCTCACCCTGTGGTCTCTTGCCTGGTTCTCGGCTCTTTGGGGGGGGGGGGTGCTTCTGTGTGTGCAGTCACCAGACTTCACACCTTAGTGAAGAGGTGGGTGTCAGGTGGCTCTCTTGGCTGCAGCTGCATTCCTGCTGCTTGGAGCCATGTAGACACTCCATATTTGCTGCGTGAAAAAAAATAAGCAAATAAATTCCGTGGGTGAAATTGAAGACTAAGGCCTGGAGTGTGCCCCCCCCACCTTGTGCCCCCCCCCCCCGACCTTGTGGCCCAGCTTGGATCTGTCACCCTTGGTGACCCAAAGCCAGTCTTCAAGTCTGGCCACCAGGCTGCCAAGCCTAGCAGGAAGCAGCCGTAGTTGTTCCTGACCCTGCCACGAGGGGGCAGATGTGTCTCATATTTTCAAGGCAACACCAACCGCTCTACCCGTCCTAGTTGCAAAGGCACCTTGGTCATCATCAGGCTGAGGGAAATGTTAAATTGCTCTGCCAATATCCTTCCAACTCAGGGACTGCTACATAGGTACCAAATGGGGCGGGGGGGTTGGGGTGGGGGGGGGCTATGAAATGGACATCTTGGGTCCTTACCCTAAGTGTGTTGGTTTTGCTGAAGTGAGCCTTATGTATTCTGTTGTTCAGGCAACAGGATCCCCTAACCAAAGCACTGAGGCCCTCTCCATATTTTAATTCCAAGCAATGTCACCAAAATGGAGAGGTAGTGTTGAGTCAGCTCCTACACCTCGCTGTTTCCTACGGAAGGAGGGGGGATAACCAACCAGGAAGTTGCCGAGGCATGGATTAGGAGCATGTGTTGTCCTGGCTGGGCCTGTGAACTGTCCTCGGTGCCTGTGCCCTTGGCTCACTTCAGCTGGTCCCGCGGGCATCACAAGGCAGGCAATGAGCACAGTGATTCTGAATTTTTAGGTCAAGGGACTGAGAGTAAGAATGGCTAGTTAACCAGATGACAGGCACTCCACTGGAATGTGACTGGGCTGGGATTCCAACGCAGGCAGGCCGTCTGGCTTCTGCCCACCATGAGACCAGGGATTTGGAAGGAGGGAAGTCTGAGGCTTAGATGTGGCAGTTGAACACCAGGGGAGGTTGATACATACAAATACCACTGACTGCCAAATGTCTTACCTTCTTTAATGCTCGAAGTCAATCTCTAATCTGACCAGGGACCTGAGGACATTCAGGCATTCCCTCAGACGGTATGGAAGGAGCTAGCATCTGGGAAGGCCCCTTACCTCATCTCTGGAGGTAGAGGTAGAGGTGGAGGACAATGCTGTCACCCAGCTCTCTGGAATCTACCACACTTGGGGAGTTCTAGTCGCTGTCGCTCTTTGGAAGTCACCTCTATACCCTTTCTCCGAGCTCCCGGAGATTCAATTCTGGCTGCTCGACTGTCCAGAAATGACAAGGGTAGGTATAAAGAAAACCAGACTGTGTGCCTGAAGTAAAATATGCCCTCGGCTGCTCCCTTTCAAGGGTTTGGGAGGGCTAACTCAGACCTTAAGGGAAAAGTTCCAGGCTGGTCTCTCTTCTAGTGCGGTATTCCTCAGACCCTAGCTCATTCAGATTCCTTGCAGTGGAAGGGGGCAGGGCTCAGGAGAGGACAAGGACAGGGACCTCAGCAAACAGCCTGGGTGAGTGCAGGCAGCTGGGCTCTCATGAAGGTCAAAGTGGCAGAGAGGTCAGATGTCCTGAAAATGGAGGGCCTAGTCAGGCACGTTTCTGCCACTTAGTGGTTGAGAGGTAGGTGGCTTCACTGCTAGGTCAAGGACAGTGACATAATCTGTCACAGACCCAGAAAGCCCTCACTTCTTGGTTGCTGCCTCTAGAGTCAGGAGTAGCTTTTGTTCCCAGATGATACAGGGGTACCTAGTCATACGGTTAGGGGCTCCCACTGAGCAAGGCCACTATGTCCTGTCACAGAGCCATTTCCTCTGCACTGACTGGCCTTTCTCCCTCAGTGAACCTCGCTTCTCAGTCCCTGGTGCCTGTTCTGACCTGAGCTTGGGCCAACAGAGCTGTTCCTGCAGCAGCGACTGCAGAGAAGGCTTTGCATGCTCATGCTCCCGCCTCTGTGGCACTGGAAGTTTCCACAAGGTTCTCTTTCTTGAAATAATGAGAAGTCCATGCATAGGTTCTGCAGAACAGACAGGAAGGGGTGGGGATGGGAGGGCAGGCAGTATGTCTGTGTGCCATCACCATGGGTCAGATGGTCGGGAGCTCGGAGGGGCCCGCCTCTCTCCTGAGACTCAGGCCTGACATTGTGAGCAAATGCATTTTGAAAGAGTGTGGGGTGGAGGACATCAAAGGTGTCCCATCCTTGTCATCTGAGTGATGAAAACGGAGGCATGCCTGCTCCTCTCTCAAAGTGAGTTCTCTGAGGCCTCTAGAAATGCAGGCCCTGCTTGCTGCAGTGTGACGGTCCATGGTACTCCTTTCCTCTCTGTAAGGAGAACTCAGGGACATCCCTCCCCCGTCCCTGACAAAGGTGGCAACAGCTCCCGCTTCAGGGATAGAGGAGAAAAGGAGGTCCCCAGAGCCCACTATGGCTCTCGGGTAGCACGGTGTTCTGTGTCTTCAGGGCGTCTGGTCATCAGCTGGAGATGGGTTTTCTCAGAGTAGAGGAAACAAGATGACTCCTCAGAGGCTTTCTCGGAGTGTGAATTCAGTTACAAAATTAGGTTCCAAGTGGTTTCTGATGGGGTGTGAGGGGGAGGGGGAGCACGTAGGCAGAAGGGAAAAGAAATCTCATCCTACATGCCTCAACATACCAAGACACCTTCAGGACCCCCTCTCTTCCAGATAAGAGTGGAGGGCAAAGGTCCCCAGCCTGACAGGTCTGTCGTCATCCCTACCAGAGACCGGAGGATGCTGATCTACAAATCCTTCCTCTAAGGGAAGCTTTGCTTTAGAGAAACAGAGGCGCAGAGAGTTGTTACTTGATGCTCAGGGAATTGTGTGATGGGACTTTGGTCTGCAGGGTGGCAGGGTTGAGAAGGACTGGGGCACCTTTAACAGTATCTTAGTTAGAGGTTTACTGCTGTGGACACCATGACCAAGGCAACTCTTATAAGGACAGCATTGAATTGTGACTGGCTTACAGGTTCAGAGGTTCAGTCCATAATCAAGACAAAAAGACGGCAGCATCCAGGCAGGCATGGTACAGGCAGAGCTGAGAGTTCTACATCTTCATCTGAAGGCTGGCTTCATATGAGGAGACTGGCTTCCGGGCAGCTAGGACTAGGGTATTAAAGCCCGTGCCGACAATGACACACCTATTCCAACAAGGCCACACCTCCAAATAGTGCTACTCCCTGGGCCAAGCACATACAAATCATCACAGAGAGGTAGGAATCTAGGGGCTAGAGAGACAGCTCTATAGGACAAGTGCTTTCAAGCAAGCATAAGTTTCACAGTCCAAACCTTAAGCACCCACAGAAACACTGGGTAGATAATCCCAGCACTCTGGAGGCAGATGGCAGGGTGGGGGTGTCCCTGGAGAGGGCCAGCTAACTAGACTATTTGTACTGGCAAGCTTTGGATTCAAGTGAGAAACCTTGCCTTAATACATAAGATAGTGGTCCATCAAGGAAGATATACCTAGCATCCCCTCTGGTCTGAACATGCATGCATATTATCCATGTGTTCACTTGCATACGTGCAAACATGTATGCACACAGGCCACATATGCACACATGCAAAAACGGGGCCTTCAGGTCCATGATGATGTGCCTCCCTTGGAAGCACTGAGAAGTTTCTCATGGGCCTCTGGTTAGTTCTTGTGGGAAGGTTGTTATAAAAGCCCAGCTCCATCGCAGTCTGTCTGAGGTGTGATCCTTCCTCCCCCTTACACTCCCGCCATCTGCCATGCGCTCTTCACCAGAGCCTGTGTCATGCTTTTCAAATTTTGAAAGCTCTAAAACTGGGAGTCAAATAAACTTCTCTTCTTTATAAAGTTAGCCTTCCTCAGATGTTTCATTACAGACACAAGAAGCTGACAAATACGTACAGGAGGCACATCTGCCTAGCCAGGGCTGACCTGGGATGACGGGAGCTTGGGAGAGAGGTACCATCCTTCCACTGGCTCATTAAATGTCAGAGAGGTAGAGGGCTGGGATACACTCCCAAATTGTCCCTAGGGCCAGAGCTGGCCTGACCTTTAGGATCTTGGATGTAGCAAGCATGATAGTTCTGAGTCTCTGATTCTCTGTGAGATCCAAGGAAGACATACCTCCTCTGAATCTCATCGATGACACCAGACAATGCCCATGGGTGTCCTGCTATGGCAGTTCTGTGACACATGGGTTGACATATCTCCCACAACCAACCCCATCCCAGACAAGCCACTGCAGAAGGTTGGGAGATAATGGCCAAGTACACATGGCCAGGTTTTGAAGACTGGCAGGCTCCCTGAATTATTAAAAATGCAGTATTTCCTACCTTCCTGAATTCTTGGGCCCTTCATTGGGAGGTTCTCCCTGACACTAGTCCTCTTCTTCCTGCCTCAATTGTATCCTCTCATTTCCTAGAAGGTGTATTCAGGATGAGACCCATCCAGGTGCCGCCTGCCTGACCATGCCCAGACAGGGCAGCTGTTGGCTTGACGCTCATGCAGCCACTCAGTGTCCCAGCAGAGATCCGAACACAGCCGCCATCCATTTGGACAGACCATTCTGATCCATGACTCCATCTCTGCCTTTCTCTGTGCGTATAAACCTCTTAAGCTCCATCAAGAGAGTCCTGCCTTGGTCTTTCCCAGATCCAAAAGCGATAAGTATGAGAAGCAGAAAAATAGGAAGAGGAAAGCAATGAAAGGGATGTTTTACGTGAAAAAAAAAAAAAGTGAGCTTCAGCCAGATCAAATGCCCCCAGGCTGGAAACAGGGTCATCCTTATGCCCTGGGCTGCAAGGAGAAGTGCGCCCTGGCGCCAGAGTGGACACTGCCGGGCCATCTGTTGGGTTTTCCCTGCACCCCATGCACACCATGTGTGTGCCAAATCACACTTGGGGAGGCCACCTTATCTAAGTCTGGGAGGATCTGGGCCTCCAGCCATCCTGTAAGACCCCATGGCAAACAGGTTCTATGAAGACAAAGCCCAGAGAAGTCAAGACACTTGTCTAAAGCCACAGAGGAAGTCTGTTCTTTTAGGAGCAGGACTCAGTTGCTCACACCATCCACTGAAGCCGTGAGCACGCTCTGATGTCACAGTGGTTTTCATGGGCTCAGAGGGGCACAGAACAAACCTGATGGACACTGGCACGATTAAAGTGAAATCAGAAAGAGATTAGCTTCGGAAGAGTAAGGTAGATTCGCATAGAATGGTATTCATAGGAGAGATGAGATTTGAAGGTGGTCAGGGTTAGTGCCATTTATCCAAGCTGTGTTTTATATGTAAGCACATGTGGACACACGCGCTGAGACACAGATCTCTTTCTTGGCATATGTTGGTTTCACAGACGTCTGAAAAGCACTAGCTTAGCCTGTAGGCGAGGCACATAGTTTCAGTCAGTCCTGGCATTGCTCTTTGGGACAGCTGTCTTGACTCTTGCATAACTTTGGGCTCCACATCTGTAAAGTGAGAACATTGAGGAGCCCCATCTCAGAGGAGTGTAAGAACGTTCCAGCAAAATGGTGAAAAGATCACTGGACACAAAGGCAATATCAAATACTAAATGCATATAGGGTGTTGTAAATATGTGTTCATGCATATAGTCAAAAATACCATGCATATGTGTGTGTGTGTGTGTGTGTGTGTGTGTGTGTGATGTCTGTCCATACACAAGTACCTGAAACTCAAGACACCAGCTATGAGCCCTACAAAGAATTCAACTGTATGTAAGAAGTAGGTGTTACTTGTCCTGGCCCCCTATATGCAAACCCTGAATTTCAATCCTGCATGTGGGAGTGTGCCCTAGCCTCTGCTGTGCATGCCTGTGTCTGGAGGCTGAGTATCTTTGAGGATAAGGGACAGTTTGAGCTCCTTGACACAAAAGGGCACAAGCTGAGAAGAGGAGGATCATAAAGAAATGCCTGCCTCCTTAACTGCTCAGTGGTTCAAGAGTCAAGACTCTATTACTCCTCCTCCCCAGAGCACCTAGATAGACCAGGGACATCGGCTGCCCCGACAGGAAAGAGCTGAAGGGCACAGGGGAAATGCTGGTACCACTGCAGCTGCATGTTGGTGGTGGTGTTTACTTGTTTTCTGTGCAGAGTAAAACTCCTCCTGCCCCGCCTTCGGGAGGGAGAGAGGATGGAGAAGGATGCGGAGTCTCAGGATTTTTGCATCCAGGGATGTGAGTGGGTTTTATATTTAGCAGATGACTCACCTCCAAGCACATTAGTCACCGCCTCCCAGCTCCCATCCTGCAAGTGGAGTGCTGGGGATCACAGTGGGGTGAGATTAAACAAGAGATTGGGAGAAGGAGCTAGAGAGCTATGGGAAGGATGGGAGGGGGGATACAGTATGTACACAAGTAAGTACAAGAAAGAGAGAGGGGGAGGGGGAAGGAAGGAGAGAGGGACAGGGGGTGGACAGGATTCCAAATTAGAGGGTCCCTTAGAAGAAGAATGCTAAGTCAGGCCCAGCAAAGAAGTTCTGGAATGGTGGAGACTGGCTCAGGATTGCTTCAAGCACCCAGCCATCAAGGAGAGAAAGGGGATCCCAAGACAGAAGAGGCAAAGACCCACAACACACACCAACACCTCTTCAAACCCTCCAAATGGTTCTCTACAGTGGGGTGCAAGCAGCTCACCAGCCTGAGTCTCTACGAGGGGGCAGGCTAAGGCAGTGATGGGTGCCAGAGTTGATTACCATGGTGGAGACCAAAGATCCTGGATGACCAGTATCAGGAGAGCTTGGGATGCTTATGGACAATGAGGATTGGAGTTCCATCCACTCAGCTCCTCGGACTTCCTTTGCTGGGTCAAGATCTTGTCCCCAGCGGGCCCACATGCTCCTCGTGTATATTTAGGCATAGACCCCAAGTTTGCAGATGGAGCACACTCATATGATGTAATGTAAGACCCAGTCAAGCCTGGAAGGTTCTCTGTGCCTCAGTTTACCATTGAAACCTGAGGTGTTCACTTGGAAAGGACTATTTGCCTTATAAAATACCAAGGAAAGAACCAGAGGTTACCATGACATTTTCTTGTCAAAAAAAAAAAAAAATCATGTTTCCAAAGCAGATCTGGGCCGGAGGCAAGTCAAGAAGGCCATGCCTAGTCAGCTCCCATGGCTGCGATATGGTGAATCCCAGTATTGCAAACTCAATTCTTGACTTGCTCCATGGTATCTCATGTTAGATACTATGACCCCAGTTCCAAGGATGGGAAGCAGGGAGCTGAGAGTTCAGTGACTTGGTCACAAATGAGTGGCCAGTTCCCACTTGTCAGGACTTGAACCCAGACCTGTAGCCCTAGTTTGGTTTGTTGGTTTGTTTTTTGCTTCTCTGAGACACCCCCAGTGTCCTTTGGGTTACCTCCACACCTTCCAGGGGCTGGCCTTCATAGTTATGGTGCGATATCTCTCCCATGCTATCCCCACTTCCCCTCTCCCTTCTATACATATGGCCCAATTTTTAGTTTTCAGTATGGTCCTAACTCTTCCATCTCTTCCCTCCAGATCATGCGACTGTATCACGTACTTGGAAAAACCCAACCCTGCCTCAAGGCTCCACCTCTCCATGTCTTGTCCTTGTCCATCAGCATCCAGGCACTGCTGAGTCCCCTGTAGCAGGATCAGGGCTCTTGATAGCTTCCCTCATCTTCCTGGACTTCAGGCACCTAGAGGACCATGGTCGTTACTGTGCATTTATTAACATGCAGATTTACCATGGAAAGACACCTTCAGGAAGAGCCTCAGCCGCTCTTCCTCAACTCACTTCCTATCCTGCAGGGCCTTCCCCACCCTGGATTGAGGTCAAGTAGCTCCATAGAAATGGAGAGTACAGTCCAACCAAGCATGCCCAGTTCTCCCTGTCCCCCCCCACCCTCCCCCCTTAACCAGCAGGACAGAGTCCTGGATAGCAAGTTCATGGCCCTCCTTCCCCAACCCAGGAATATCTTGCTACTGCCACGGACATCGTTTTAATGGACCAGGAGCTATGAGATAAGCAAATAATCAGAGGCCTGTGCCAGAGGTGATGGTAAAGGGTGCCAGAGGTGTCCCCCAGGAATCTCGGTTCACTTTTCTAATCTCTGCCTCGGTCACTGTATCTGGACATCAGAAACAGCAGGCGTATCACAAACACTGCTGGAAGCCTATTCAGTGAGATTGGACTTATTGAACATGGCGAGCCAGGTGCTGGCTCATAAATCACATTTGTAGAATGGCAGATAGGGAGCAAGCTTATCCTTAATAGTACAAGTTGTGTGCGTGCAAAGAAATGAAGATGGCATGTTAGAATCACAGCCGCAGCTATGTGCCAGTCACTGTGAGATGCATTGACTGTGTCTCCCTCTAATGGCAACATCTATATGACTCTAACCCAAGAGTGAAGCTCAGAGACGTCAAACCATCCACCTGAAGTAGCACAATTATGAGGTATACAGCCAAGACCTGCCTTGAATAGATGCGTGTCTTCATCTCCACAGTTGAGAATTATTCCTTATAACAACCGTGTTTCAAGCCCCCAGAGAGATGAAGAGAGATTTGCTCTCCATTAAGGTGCTAAAGGAAGAGAAGGTAAAGAAACAGTGATCTACCATGAAACCTTGGAGCATGCTCTGAAGTTCAAGGGCCAAAGCAGGGCAAGGTGGACATTCCTGCAACCCTAAACCTAGCGAGTTCAGGGATAGTTTGGGATATAAGCAGGAAACTGTTTCTTTAAAAGTAAATGGCTTCTCTCCAGAGGAAGCAGAGATGAAAAAATGTCTGACAGTTGTCACAGGAGGAAAGCAGAGATCATTATCAAGGCTCAACATAGCTTGTAGGTTATTAGGGAGGGACTCATCAGAGATGGCATCCACTTGGAGATTTGGCCTAAGAAAGGCCCCAAGGGAAGCAGGAGATGTCAGCGACCCAGTTTCTACCATGGATGTAGGGGTGAGCTTGCCCAGTTAATGTGACTATTTAATGTCTTGGAACAAAAGTGTCATGGCTCTTTTCTATAATAATACAGTCCCCAGATTCCAAGATTTGGAACAAAAAGAAGAAAGTCCTCTTGTTCCATTTGTATGAACTGACTTCCTTAAAAATCTCCTTCCTGGATATCTGGAAGACACTGTATGCTTAGCCGGGATTCCTCTTAAGGAAGAAGGAAGAAGAGATTCCTAACTATCTGGCTTCCCAGTCTAGTAGTCTGCTGGAACTTGGCTGGATGGCCAATAACCTGATACCACAGTCACTGGGGGTGTAGCAGTGACTTTCTTGAGATATGCCCTGGCTCCCCAAATGTCTCTGAATCCCCAGAGGAGCATAAGACACCTGCTCCTCTGTGGCTTTGCTGTGTCCTGTTGAGCACTTTGCATGACGTAGGTAGGTAGTTCTGTTTTGGAAGGATTTCTATTGAACATGTCTACAATCACTAGAAGACACAGCCTGTCATTCCCATTGCTTCTTGGTTATTGTTTACTAATTTGTGATTAATTAATCATTACAAAGTCTGAACGGACCCAGGAGACTGAGTGCCAGGGCTTTTTTGGTTCTCTGGTTTCTTCGTCTGGTCCTGGGTATGCCTTAGAGCTGCATTCATGTTATTCCACATGAGAGAAGGAGGAGGGGAATTAAGTGGCCTCCATTCTATTCAGGCAGCTGCTGGGGTTTGAGTTGTGGGCTGTGGTCTGGCTTTGCCAAAGCTGCCTGAACATGATCCTGTTTTTGGAAAATGAGTGCAGCCATAGCCCCAGGAGCCACAGAACCGTCCACAGTGGAGTTCTTGCTATCTTCACCTGGCTCAGTCCTCAAAGCTTCCTGCTCCCTGGTTGAACTAGCCTGCTGGTTCCTCTCTTCCCACGGAATCTGGAGATGTTGGAGGGCCAGCGTTAGCCTGCGTGTGTTTGTGACTGTCTGACAACTCATCCAAATCTTCTTGGCCTTGAATGCCACCAGAAGCCCAATATGCTGAGAATATTTTCTTCCCTTCTGGAAGATTCACTCCACTCAACAAAGGGAATTCTGTCATAAAATACCCACCCTATCACACCTAGATCACAAACACATTCTGTCAGAGTCTCCGATAGAACATCACCCCTGAAGCCTGAGAGCTCAGCCCACAGGAATCACAGCTCTCAAAGACATCTCACAAATGTAAATATGCATGTCTACAGACAGGTTAAATGACCACAAGCCAGGGCGGTAAACTTGCAGGGCCGATAAATGGCATTCGGAGCTGAATCCCAGTACCAAATGTGTCTCACCCCAAGTCCTTCTTTTTTTGTTGTTGTTGTTTTGTTTTTTCAAGACAGGGTTTCTCTGTGTAGCCCTGGCACTCACTCTGTAGACCAGGCTGGCCTTGAACTCAGAAATCTGCCTGCCTCTGCCTCCCAAGTGCTGGGATTAAAGGTATGTGCCACCATGACCAGCCTTCCTTCAAGTCTTAAGGAAGCTCTGCCTTCAATGCTCATGAACCCATACCATTCAAAAGATGGTTGTTGTGTTGCCAAATTTCAGCAGCTTGCTATAACAAAACAAAACCACTGAACAAAACCAAGTAGGGGTTCTTGTGAGTTTACAGACAACCAGAAAAATTGATTATGCAGAATGGCACAGCCCCTAGCATTCAAGTACAATCTCTTCATCTACAGGGTCACCAGAGGAAGCTGAAAAATATCAAGGATGCTGGTGCTTGTTCAAAGCTGCTTTCTGAAGCAAAAGGTCAGCCAAAGGTAGGTGTGTGTGTGTGTGTGTGTGTGTGTGTGTGTGTGTGTGTTCAGGAGTGAATGTGTGTATGTGAATGAGTTCCTGTGCGCAGCTGAGTTATCTCAGTAAATGTGTTTGAAATGTCCACATGTTGAATGACCGTGTTCTTGTGAGCAGAAGAGTGTGTTGATAGGAAGAAGATGTCATGGTCCAGCCACCTGACTGATCCAACCAAAGCCCAGGAAAGGGATGGTTTGTAAAGAGTAACCAGGGTGGACATGGGACAGGGCAACTGGTGCTAAGAAATCCCATAGAACCATGCACAACTCCAAGTCTGTGACTATGAAAAGACAGAACTGGGTTGGGCTGATGGACTTGGTGGGGGTGGGGGGGAGCTCACACTGCCTTAAGCCACAGCTTGGCTCTATCTATACATACACTATCTATACATACACTATCTATACATACACTAAAATGCTTGGGCTTGCCCTTCTGACCTTTCCCACAACCCACATATCCTTATACACAGACATGCTTCTTCTCATGGCCAGGGCTGTTCACCTCAGTTCTGTCCATAGGCCTCACCCAAGCATGGGAGGGCTCACTACTCATAGGAGGTAGAGAGGGAAAGGCTCTAACCTTCGGCCACCTGAGCCTGTCTAAACAATGGATGTGTCAACCCCAATGTCTTTGTACTCTTCTTTCCAAAATTCAGAAAGGAGTGGACACATGGGAGGGTGAGTACATTGGATCGACAGAAAAGGTCACCAAAAGTCATTTTAATGATATAGAGAGACAAGACAGAAAAAAAATCACTAAATAATAGTCATTTTAACGACTGGTTTTATACCACTGGGAACAGGGGTGAACATGTCTGCATATGTGATCTATCTGGGAAGGAGTCCCATGAATTATCTGTAAGCACCAGATAAGTGACATTTAGATATCAGAATAAAAGAAACAATAGTGTATTTTTTTCCCCTTGGTAGGTAGCTCATGCCAGGCCAGACCAGAGGCTGGAAGCACTGGCCCCTCAGGATCTTCTCATTCCTCTATCAGGACTAAGATTTAAACCAGTGCGTAAACCAGATGCACTCACTCTCATTTGCCTCAATGTTTCTCACCAGAAACGGTAAAAAGGGAGAGCTGGGATGACATTCCATCGCACGAACTTTTCCTGTGTGACCTTGAATGACCAAATGTGGTTTTCTGTCTCAGTGAGCTAATCAATTGGTCATAGCTATGTTGACACCTATATCTATAACTATGTCAAATCCATCATCATTAGATCTGGCTGCCTTTGACTCTTTAATGGGAAAAAGACAAGGGACACGGAATAATAAAACAGATATTGCCTGTTGCCAGCATTTTCACATCCAGTGGATGCTAAGAACGATTTTAAAAGCCTACAACAAGAATCCTCAAAGCACTATAGTCTGGGAATCAAATGTGTTTTAGTATATAGGCTTGCAGACCCAGATAGAAGTAAGTGTATCCATCCAGGAGATGCATGCCCTGTCCTCACTTGCTTGGGCTACTGTTCCCATTTGAGCACCACAGACCTACGCTTAAACAAAATCTAAGACCTGCATGCAGAGAGAGGATTCACCTGCAGTCAGTCGAGCTTCAGAGAGCTGCTTTTCATGAGATCCTGACCCACTCTCTGCCAAGACTGAAGTGCTCCATTTGGTCAGCTCCTAGACTCCACGTTCCAAACGTTCAGCTCCTAGACACTGCTTGGAGACATGACTGCTCTTCCTGCTCAGCCCACTCGAGGTAGGAGAATGAAGCATACGATCAAGGTTTGAGGTGATTACACCAGAACTAGTATTCTGAATGTCTATACCATTCTAATCTCTGCATGGGTAGTAGTACACTGGCTTCCATGCCTCTTGAAGGCAGGGAAGCTAAGAACAGAAAGGTGACCTCCCTTCCTGAGGTCTTAGCCACTATCCAGAGATGCACTGGCTGTTTCAGCACAATACCTGTGCTGACTCTCAAGTAAGGCTGAAGTTCATGGATATGCACCAAGAAATGTAACATGAGGAAGTTCTCCCTTTTCCCTGCTTCCTGTAGGTCACAGCCACCTATTAAAACCACCTAGACATCAGATGAACAGCCTGAAAAGCAAATAGCAAGGCCAGATGGAAGAGAGGACACTCACTCACTGTCACTGAAAGGGGAGGCATTAGGCCCTGGGGTCTCACCCTGCGGCAAGCTGTCTGCAAAGACACAGCCTTGCTGCGTGTACATCAGCTCCCCCAGGCTAGCCCTGAACCCCAGAAATACTTATCTAGAGCAAGGCTTCTCCCCAGTTAGGGCTGAGTCATTCTGTTCTGTGCCTTGGTAGGAATCTGTCAGCATCCCTGGCCACCATCCACTAGACTCACATGACTAAGGAGTGACAGCCAAAAACACCTGCAGACTCTGTCAGATGTCCCCTGGAGGTAGAAGGACAAAAGTATCAGCTACTTCTGGCCTAGGGCTCAGGGGTCACTGTGCAGTATGCCTCTCTCTAGGCAGTAAGGATAAAGTGGGTGACATCAGGTATCTAGGTAACTATGGTAAGGTCACATACTCTGGTCTGGAAGAGCCTCTAGATTCCAAGGAGGGCTTCAAGGATCCGTGCCCGATCACCACTCAGCCCAGACGCCTGAGCACCATTTCTCAGGGATAATTTCCTGGTCCCCTGATCTGAGGCTGGAGACATAGGTTAGACATCAACACCCTGGACCTTCTAGATTTCCTGGGGGATTTACGGCATGGGCCCTTGTGATTTGGCATCTGTGAAAAAATAGATGAACCTGGATGCAGGCTCTCCTTTTCTTCAGGCTGAAAAGAAGACTAGCTTTGCAAATAAGAGTATGGGGTAAACAGGAGGGCCTGTGTGGTCTACTCTGGCCCTAGGGTCCACTGTGCTAGCACGTAACACTGTCTCTATCCCTATACTCCTGCCCCGTCACTGCTTGCTCCATCATACTCTGAGGACTGACCTTTTGACCACCAAGGATTCACCTTCCAGACATCACCAAAGAGTAACTCAAGACACAACTGGACACTGATGTCTCAGGAATTCAGAGTGCCTATCTCCCCAGACTGTTGGCTGACAGCTATGCCCAGGTCAAGGATGGGGGCAGGGGAGCAGATTGCTGGTCACTCCTTCCACCTCAATGAGGCCACCAGGTGTCCTCTGGGGAGGGATGCCACATGATGATAGGATCACAGCAATAACTGGCTGGTGCTGAACAGGCTGTGTGGATCATCAGGTCCTGGGCACTCCCTGGGTCTTTCTGCTGGCCTTGCCCTCCAGCAGCCCTTGGCTGTCCTTCTCAGCAGAAGCCACGAATCCTAGGTTCCTCCCCCTCCCATAACAGGCACATCAGGATGTTTTCATCAAGACATTTAAATGTAAGGGGAGTCACACTTGAGTAAAGTCTCTGTTTCTGGGAGGACCCTACTCTCTTCTTCTTGGCTACATGTTCCCGAGGTGTCTTCAGCCCAGTGGTGGCAATAGTTATTCCTAAAAGCTTGTTACAAACACACAAACTCGAGCTCCACCCAGACCACTGGACCTAAGTCCACTTTCTAAGAAGATCCCTGAGCACAGTAAAACTCAGACATAAGGTGTTTCCTTGAAAGTATGAACATTCCCGGTGCTGACTATAGCAAATGTGCCCTTTGTGACTTACCCCCATGTCTCCTACAATCCCACAAGTCTATCTTGGTCATAGACACCCCTGGAGAAGATGTCTTTCTGCCACTGGCTTATCCTAACAGCCCCAGGATGTCAACAACTGGGTGGCACTCCCTTTTTCCTGCTCTCTATCTTGCCCTCCACAACTGTGGCTGAATTCTGCCTGCTTGAGCCTCACCACTTGGCTATTCAATAAGATTTCATCGGCTTAACGACAGTGAGTCATGGCTCGCTTTATGGCTCGTTGCTAGTTATTTTCAGAGGAAAAGCCCGAGCCTACCACAGTAGAGACTGATCACACCACCAGATACAGAGCCCAATGTAGAATGAGCGGGAAAACTCCATCCAGCTAATACAGTCAGCTAGGAAGTACCAGGATTCCAGGCCCTTTCTTCCCCCATGCTACTGCCTCTGCTTGCAGAGAAGAGATCTGGGAATCTAGAAGCAACAGCTCCAGCTAGGGCTGAGGTTCCAGCACCCAGGCTCTGCGTTGTGGTGTCAGTCAGAGAGGAATGGAAGAAGAGGCCTGCAGGTGAGACCACTGGAGCCACACCCCATTCTTGGGGCTGTGTTGCTGGGCTGCCACAAGCAGGACCTGTGGCTAAACTCTTACAGGCCTGGGGCTCCATCCATGCCTGGGAACCCTCTGTGACTTAAGAGGATGGCTTAATAATCCCCTGCTGCAAACTGAGGAGGAAGAGCCATGCTCTTTAAATCAACAAAGTGCGTCTAGAGCTCTCAAACCTAAGCCACCCCACCCCCCCCCCCCCCCCCCCCAAAGAGAAGCGTAGCTCTTCCCACCACTTATGTGCTTCCTCCTGACCCTTCCTCACCTTCTGAAGTCACAGCTGCCTCTTAATCAGCCTGTGAGGCCCTTATAGTGTTTTATTAGTTCGTCTGTTGTAGGTTTGGGAAGCAGGGTCTCCCTACCTAGCTCTGGCTGGCCTACAATTGCAATCCTCCTCCCTCAGCCTTTCAAGCCCCCCGGTTTCCAGGGGTGCCAGGCCTCAAGGACCATCTGAACTTCAGGCTTATCTAGGGCAGCCTCCCAGGCTCCCCTGTGTGAATTAATGAAGTGTTCCTTTTCCTGGGCTCTGCAGTGGTGTCCCGACACGACCTTCTGCGGGTAGCCTAGCCTCTGCTGCAGTTATTGCTGATGGAGTTGGTGCCACAACTCCAAACTATATTCCACACTCACCTGATGCCTTAGCAAGGTGATTTAACCTACAAACCTTGGGCAAAAATGGGTGCAATAACACTTCAACTGATTCATGCCAAGTACCTAACATACCACCTGGCACAACTGTGTGTTCCTGCAGTCACTGGCGCTAAGCTGCCATATTGTCACCAATGACGGGACCATGAGAGCAAGAAACCCCAGTGGTCACTGGCCTGTGCTCCTGGATGGAGAGAGACATCTTCAAGTCACCTTTGACCTTGTCAATGTGTTATTTGTCAGCTTGACAAAAATCTAAAATCAGCTATCAGATTGTTCTCTTTTTTTATTAGATATTTTCTTAATTTACATTTCAAATGCTATCCCGAAAGTTCCCTCTGCCCTCCCCCCACCCTGCTCCCCTGCCCACCCACTCTCACTTCTTGGCCCTGGCGTTCCCCTGTATTGGGGCATATAAAGATTGCAATACCAAGAGGCCTCTCTTCCCAATGATGGCCGACTAGGCCATCTTATATCAGGCTCATGTGGGAAAGCCTGCATTCATTGGGAGCCAGACCACTGCTCAGGCAGTATAAAATGGAGACCGGGAGCATCCACAACATTCTCTGCTTCTTGGCTGTGGGTTCAACGTGAACACTCTGCTTCATCAAGCCCCTGCTGCTTATCCTCCCTGACACAATGGACTGAGCCTCAAACTGCTAGCCAAAGTGATCGTTTCTGAAGTTGTTTGGGTCAGGGTGTTTTATCACAGCTACAGGAAAAGAAACAAGGTACTGTGTGTAATCAGGTGTTGTCTCACAGTAACTCACCTCATGTTGTCCTAAAGATGTGGAAGGGAGGTGGATAAAGGCTCTGATTCGATGCTCCCACAACTAGAGTACCTAGATCTCACCAAAAAGTTCTGGAAACCCCAATGTGCTTATTATTTAAGAAAAAGTGTCTTTGATGTTCTGACATTTACATACTGGAATCAAGGCTACTAGTTAAAAGGACTTGAGAGTTAGGAGATGGGAGCCTAGGGCTAGCTAAAGCATGAATACTAGAAATACTCAACTTTGTATCTGCAAACTAGGAGCTGGTTGACAGGAACCATACCAGCTATACGTCCATGTTTGGGGTGGGTCTGAGTAGAGTCTCTCATGTCTCTGTGTCACTCCTGAGATGTCTAGAGGACATGTTTGTGGCAGGCTATGTAGATTGCGTGTTGGAGCTGAGTCAGAACTTTGTGGGTATGTAACAGATGATACAGGAAAGAGCCCAACCTCCTGCAGGAATGTTGGGAAGGGCTCAATATCTGAAGGAATCAGATGGTCTCCAGGATCTTAGGAGAGAGATTCTGGGGAGGAAATCTGCATTGGAATCTCTGTTCAAATCAAAACCTTCCCCCAGGTCATGAAAGCTACATGCCCAGAGCCAGAAAGAAAGATATACTAGTTTCTGTTCTTTACCTCAGAGGAGACAGTGGAAGCCAAATTGCATATGAATGCACGTGCGCGTGCGCGCGCGCGCGCGCGCACACACACACACACACACACACTCACACACACACTTCACTCACAGATAAATCTAAGGGATGGCTCTCTGTTGATAATAATAAACAATTTCCTGGCAAGTGAGAAGTCAGCGTGACTGACAGAAACTGCACAGGGTGACAGCTGGGCTCCTCTATGCCCTCTACAGTCCCAGTGAGCTCAGCATCTGCCACCAAGACCATTAGTTCTGAGGCTGTACCAGGAGCACCATCCAATGAGAGGCATGTCTCCAACCCGAAGCTCCTTCCCTGTACACCCACAGGGAGGAAGCTCCCTCAGAGCTGGACTCACACACTGTCCACCTTTTCAACCTGTAAATTTGGAATGACCTGGACAGTTTGAAGCCTTCTCCAAATCTCAGCTTTCCCCTGTGGGAGGGACCACGAGGAGGGGCACTGGAGGACTCGTGTAGAGAGCGGATAGTCACTCAGCTGATTGTCACTGCATTGCCAGTGTCAGTGACAACTGCACAGTCATGACCGTGGCTGGGTCTGTGGGATGCTTTAAATCCATCCCAGATTCCTGACCTATAGCTTGACTGCATCTCCTGCAGTCACACCCCTATATTCTGCGAGTCTTCTCATCACGGAGACTTGGCGTGACTTCCCATCCATGGCTTCTGCATTATCCCAACCAGAATACAAGAGCCCCTGGCTCCCCATGCACTGCCTCCAGAAGAGACCTCCAGCCTGCATGGGGCCGTGGTAAGAATGAACTCCCAATCCGCTGAGATTCCAAAGGCTGTCCATCACTAGAGCTAAGACAATACATTCCCGGTCCTTCATGACAGCTCCTAGGCTTTTTTTGATTAAAAAAATAAAAAAGAGCTGAGATTCAAGGCAGGAGACCGAGCTTCTCGGCAAGGCTCAAAAACTACCAAGCTCTTGACTTTGAGGGGGCATCTTCTCCTTCTGGAAACTTAGTTCCCCATTTACAGAGAGTCCTTAGCTAGATGGTCAGTACTGTGTCCTCCCATCCCAATGTGCAGAAGATGAGATGGGTGGAGGCTCTCTATTCAATCACCACCTGCCACTGAAACATGAATTACTGCTGAGAAGTCCCCCCCCCCTCAGACAACCCGGCTGGTCGTTGCTAGCCCAGCTCCTCGGGGTGCCCTGCGTGCAGAGTCAGCAAGCCCAGCAAAGTTATGGGCAGACCTCAAGAGCTGCTCCACCAATGGGCACAGTGGCTCAGTTGTACAATGGCAGCAAAGGCAACAGAAGCAAGGAAAGCAGGCTTTCTCAGGACTCTTCCCCACGCATCATTCGTAGGACCGGCGACCGTGATGCTATATTAGCATCTGTGCTGCTCACATCTTAGTCTGGGACCCTGGCCTCCCCTGGAGTTGTGCGGTGCACAGCTGGCACAGCAGTGGGTGGCGGTCTTGGCTCTGATGTACCTTCTGTGAGTGCCATGCGTTCTCACACCTCCCTGTTTCTGTGTGTGCATCTGCCATTGCCTGGAATAACTCTTCTTATTCTCCAGCCGCACAGCTCTTGCGTTCTCTCAACGGCGGCCTGAAACAGCTCCGTTCCCTGGGACCCTCTCTCTGATCCCCTACTCCTGGGCACAGAGTCAATTCTTTATCTCTCCTTCCCAGCCCCCAACCCGGTATCGGTCACTTGGTTAATTATTTACATGCCTCTCTCTCCTCTACTGAATTGTTTTTCTAGTTACTATGACCTTGCCTGGGTGGCTTTGAATTCCCAGTGCCCTGGTGTGCCAGGCTTATGATAATTTTTCAGTGAATTCTTGTGAATTACAGGAGCCAAGTTTTCTTTTTCTTGATGCTCTGAGTCAAATACACTGACACCAAGATGTATTTTTGAACACCAAATCACAGGCTTGCTACTGTGGTGCATATTTGTAATTCCAGCTCATGGAAGGCAGAGGCAGGAGAACCAGACATCCAGTCATTTTGTTTTTGTCTATATAATACACACACACACACACACACACACACACACACACAGAGAGAGAGAGAGAGAGAGAGAGAGAGAGAGAGAAAGAGATTCTCTTTCAAACAAACAAACAAAAAATAAAATTACTAAGTAGAAGACCTAAAATTGTTCAGAATGCCCCCAAAGCATTCCTGACATATCATGACATATCAAGTCATGAAGAAGTAGCTGCTGCTATTGCTACTCAGAGAGAAAAGCATGCATGTGCTGCTGTTAGGATCAAATAAAGGATTGAAGCATAGAATATAATGTTCAGTCCCCGTCCCTGCCCCCACCCCACAAAGAATCTCAGGGTGATGTGGAGCCAGATCATGAAAATTGGTAGGGCACGAAATCATGGCCACCATTGCAGAGGGACACACTGAAATGCCATATCTATAGTTCACTGACACTTAACAGATCTCCCAGAAGGCCCACTCTGTAGGCTGGCAGCTGCCACGATTCCTCCAAATTAGTTTTCTCATCCCCAAGGGCTTGGAGATGAGGGCCAATCACAGAATATGAAATATCTATGTGGAAGGAGGTTAAAGGACCATTCATCATCAAGGTTTCCATCAAGGTCAAGAACAGGGAGAGCTAATCCCCGTGAATGGTGAGAGACTGCAATAGGCGAGGTGGAGATCATGTAGCCAAGTGGCTTGGGCATGACAGACACCAAGGACACCCCTCCCTCTCACTGCAAATGAAGCCAGGGCAGCGGCCTAAAACCTCAGAGCAAAAGAAGAACACCTGTGTATTCTCTGATCTCAGAGATAATGTGCTGCAGTCACTAGAGAAAGCAGTCTCCAAGTGAGGACCAGAAGCAGTAGGTGGTTTACGGTTGGTCAGGTCTGGTGATTTGCATAACCATGTCCACAAACTGTTGTACCTACTCAGCCAATCTTGGTCAGCTTCACTGTCCCATTATTCTTGAGATATGAACACCCCAATGTTTCCCTGATGTTCAGTTGTCTTCCCTACTCACCGATCCCTGGATCCCCAGAGTGAGTGAGGATGCTGCCTGGAGAAGTCCTCAGGACCTATGGAACTAGTGAGCTTCCTACGTAGAAGAAACCGTTAGAGTCAGCACAAACTCTACCAACCTGACCAGCCATGCCTAGTCTCACTGAAGCGCCCCCTGGTGGTGGGTAGTTGTACAACTCCAGCATAGGGACTGGTGTCCTGATTTTCTCTTCCCATAGATTGTGAAGTCCCTGAACAGCTATGTCCCCAGAGCCTATGTGTGTAGTTAAAACTCTGACCTTTCCCCAAAGATCTCTGGCTATTGAGAAGCTATTGAGGAAATCAAGAAGCCCTTGGAATATCCCACTGTCATGTAGATCTTTGCTTTGGGGAACTGGGGTGTGGTTGGTGGTGTGGGTTTTGAGCCCTAGCAACAGTGTTATGTCAAGAAGAATTTGGGGGGTCACATTGTGTCAGTTTACATTGTATGGGGTGGAGGGTGGTGCTACAGACTGATATGAGCCACACAAGAGGCCACCCGTGCTCACGTGGTTGAAGCATAGATGAAATGCTTGGACACCAAAATGGTTTGCTGTCAGTGCCCCCCCCCTCCCGTGTCATCACGCATTGACATCGGGAAAGCTGTGCTGCCCTGAGTCAAAGGAGAAAACATATTCAGAACTCTCATTGGGTTCTACCTCAGGTGTCTCTGCAGCTGACCAACCCTGGCCTGTTTCCTATAATATACCATCAAAAGGAGTATGACAGCTGTCACTGGGCCCCATGAATCATGTTAGTGAGGAGATCCTGGGGACCCCTGGACTAGTTCAGCAATTGGGCTTCTATGAACTGTGGCTCCACACTGCCTCAGGGGTTCTCATCTGATGAGGTAAGGAGGCACTGTCCATGGGTCTCCCCTTTTTGGACAATCTAGGTGAGAGTGTTACCCAATCCAGCAAGCTGGGAAATAAAGACCTGGGAGGCTTAGGCTCGGCCTGCTGCCTCTCATCCAATATATTTCCGAGACCTTTTCCCTCAGAACAGAGAAACAGTTCCTGAGTATAGTTTCTCTAGGGCAGTGGATCTCAACCTTCCTAACACTGTGACTCTTTAATACAGTTCCTCATGTTGTGGTGACCCCCAACTATAAAATTATTTTCGTTGCTATTTCATAACTTTCATCTTGCTACTGTTATGAATCATAATGTAAATACCTGATGGGCAGGATACCTGATATACAGCCCCTGTGAATGGGTCATTCGGCCCCCGAACCACTCCAGACGTTTCTAGCCCGTTGTGAAGGGTTTGAAGGTAAGTGCCTCCCCTTCGTGTCCCCAGCTGTGATGTATTTGGAGAGCACAGATGATGATTTTCTAGAAACTAGCCCCGACCCAGGGACTGTAGGCAACAGAAGATTCTACTCTATGTCAAGAGCACACTCGTACGCTTCCATTTGAGATGTGGAAATATTAGGAATCTGAATAATAGCAGCAGGGGGAGGTGACAGCATTCTTCCTACCACACACCGGCAGTATTCCAAAGCCTTTGCCTTCACTGACTTACATAATCTCCACAACTCCATGAGGTGAGTATGTTATTATTCTTGTTCTCCTGAGGAGAAATTTGTGTGGCAGAGAGATTAGTGACTCATTCAAGGTCACAGAGCAGGTAGAGAACAAAATCAAAGCTTCTAGCTAGGGCTCTTTTACCCTGAGGCCACACTCTTAACACAATTACACACACACACACACACACACGCACACGCACACACACACAAGCACCTCCTGGAGTTGTGTCTGTTATGAAACCATGAGCCCCGAGCCTCTAGATCCTCTCAAGTTATGGGTCATATTATTTAGAACCTTTACTGTATTAGGTTAGCCTCTAAAATATTACCACCAGGTGACCATTCTTAACCATCAAGAATGCTGACTTTGTGTGGTTCAATCTCAAACTGTAGGTTAGGCTAAGCACAATCTATTCCATCTCAAGGACAGTAAATAGGAAACATCATCCAGTTGAGTGGCCAGTCTTTCAGCCTTGGGGCCTCCCACTGCCTAGTTACCTGCATGCTACCCTTTGAAAGTGTGGATGGTCCAAAGTCATCCTGTGACATTGCAAAGACAGGTTACATAAGATGAGTGCTAATAGCTGAGAGTGTACGAACACTCTTGCAAGCACAGGATCTGTTAAAATTTGTAACTCAAAGACCAGGCTCATATAGCTCAGAGGTGGAGCATTAGCACGGGCATTGGGGTGCATCCCTAACACCAAATGAAATAAACACAAGACTTGGTTTGTGTTTTCAGCTCTGCCCTTCAACATCCATGTGACCTTCTGTGTTTGACTTGGCATCTCCAAGTTCAAAATTCCATAAAGGAAGGGAAAGAGGGAGAGGGGATAGGAGGGAGGGCAGGAGAAGCTGCTCCCTGGAGACTGCTAAGGAACCATGTTCCTGAGGCCATGCAAAGGTTGTAGGGTGCCTTGTGAACACGTTTCCCAAATCCTCTCTGTGAAGAATGACCTTAGGTTATGTCACAACCTAACAGTCACTGTCAATGTCCCTGTCCACCCGTGTTGTTAACTTTTCAGGAAAGTCTCCCATTCAAGTGCCACCTCACCTAGTCGCTTGTGCTGAATGCCTGGTGTCCTGCTGTGCATGCCCTGAGCAAGGCCAGACCCAGCTAGGCAGCTTCATGGGGAGTAAACTGAAGCCGTGCAGTGCCTGTCATGCAGCCTTCCTGTCTTCCTATTCCACCCCTGTGCCTGGAGAGGGAGAGGGGAAGAGGGTCGACACACATCCACCCCTCTTCCTGGCCTCCGTCCTGGAGAGAGAAGTGCGGGCTCCATCTCCACAAGCCAAAGGAACAGCTTGTGCTGCCTGAGCAGGCAAGCGCCAGGAGGGGATCTGAGTCATTCTGACAGCAAGGAAGGCACCATGCCAGCCATGCAGAAGGCACTCCTCTAGGGCAGGACAGCCGACATCAGGGCAGGGAGATGTAGCTCCCAAGCAGAGGGCTCCAAGTTGCCTTTGCGGCCACCTGGCCCTTGGAGCACACAGGAGCAAAGACTCCCTTTTCCCTGTGTCCCTTTGTGTGTGTGTGTGTGTGTGTGTCTGTATCTGTGTATGTGTCTGTGTCTGTGTCTGTGTCTGTGTGTCTGTGCATGTGTCTCCCCTTGTGATACAAGGAGCAGTGGCTTCGCTTCTAGCCTGGATCAACTATATACCCTGCTAAGTTACCATAGGCCTTCTGTCCTCACTGGACTGTTGTGGGTCACATTGTCACACAAGGAAGAGACCACACATTCCCACTTCCTACCCATACCTCCCAGGAGGACTGCCCTCCCAAACACATACAGGAAAACACACACACACACACACACACACACACACACACACACACACACACTTTAATAATTTCACACAAACCATTTTTCTCATGCTTCCCCCTTTCCTTGGTAAGGCTTACGTGCTTGTTGAAACCTTTGTTTCCCAGGTGACAGTGCTACTTACAGAGGTTATAGAGTCTTCAGGGCTTGAGGCTTAGCTGACCTTATAGGTGGGGCTTGAGGGTTTGATCTTGGTCCTCTTTCTATGTTCTATTTCTGTTTCTTGCTTCGATAAGATGTGGCAAGCTTCTACCCACGGCATGATCCCACAGTGGCCATGAACTCCAGTATGCCTTCCCTTGCTTCTGTCAGCTATTTGATCACAGTGAGGTGAGCTGTCATCACTCAATGATTGTGTCCTGCACTGTTTCTTTACCTGTGACTTAGTAGCGTTAGAGCCAGCAGGAAGCTCTCTGATTCTTAACCCCGACTCACTGTAGAATCACACACAAAGGTTATAAAACAGTTCCTGGGTTCTACTGCAGGGTAACCAACTCCAGTTACAGGTAGGGATATGTTTTTCCAGACTCCCAGAATACACCATGTCTTAGGACCTGCTGGCTTTAGATGCTCACACATCTTCCAAGAAGGCACATCCCGTTCAGGGACAGGCCAACTATTGCCTTAGCTCTCCAATTGCTCTATCTACCAAGTGAAAGATCTTCCATAATTCTAAGCCCAGCCCTAGTCAAATATTGTGTGTTTCCCTCATCTCTAGGCCACTCTGGTGTCTGTCAGAGTCCTGGTACTTATTTGAGACTTGATGGCCCCTTGATGGCCCACATGTAGCCCACAAGCTTCTGAAAAATACATAAGGGGGGAGCTTGCTTTATTTCCCAGCCTCCTCATTAGTTTGGGGCTTCATGTCAGGAGGACCACCTCACGAGGACTAGGTGAAGCCATCTTCACAGTGGCCATCAGTAGTGGCAACATTCCCGATGTGTGCTGGGGTCCTGGAGGTGTGATCATGCTCACAGACAGGTGGAATAATGAATCACCCACACCCAGGTGTGTAGATGCTCCCACTGCCTCCCAGAGGATACACGTCTATAGCAATGGGTCTTTGGAATAGAGAACTATATCTGAGCCCAGGGTGGGTGAGCATGTACAACAGAATGTTACCACCACACCAAAATGCTTGAAGGCCCAGATGGTATTCATTAGAGAGGGAGTCAAGCCAGCACAGGCAGGACTTTTCCCTTCCCCCAGCCTCAAGGACAGCCTGGGAAAAACCAGGTCCTCCCTTCCTGGAATGAGTGTCTGGTGCTCTTTTTTAATTCCAAATCTCTGAAGGGAAGGGGCATTGCTTCTTCAGTGCCACCACTCAGAAGGGAAGGGACGGTGTCTCTCTTTTTTTTTTCTTATTGGATATTTTCTATATTTACATTTCAAATGTTATCCCCTTTCCCAGTCCCCCTGCCCCAGGGTTCCCCTATCTCATCCCTGCTCCCCTTGCTTCTATGAGGGTATTCCCCAACCCATCCACCCAATCCTGCCTCCCTGCCCTGGCATTCCCCTACACTGGGGCACTGAGCCTTCACAGGACCAAGGGCCTCTCCTCCCACTGATGCTCGACAAGGCCATCCTCTGCCATACATGTGGCTGGAGCCATGGATCCCTCCATGTGTACTCGTGACAGTGTCTCTTAACCATCACAATTCAAAATCTAGATACTAGATATCACTTCTTGGGTGACCTTGTACACACCCTGCAGTTGTGCTGAATGATGCTCATCCTGCTTACATTTCCTAAAACATAAAAGATATCATCTGATAGGCCAATGTCAAGATTTGCCACTTGCCATCTATAGGTCATCAGAGCTCTAGGGCCACACAAAATCAGGCTGGAATATTTAACTAGTGAATGAAAATCTGGTAGAGCTGAAATCTCTGAACAGAGGTGAAGCAGAAGGATAGGTTCAAGGATAACCTGAGCTACATAGTGAGTTCCAAGCCAGTCTGGGCTACTGCCCAAAATAAAAGAGAGGGGAGAAAATCTGAGAATGTAACTTAAAAGTAGAACACTTACTTACCTAACACATAAGATAAATTATCTTGGTTCAATCTGTAGCACTGCCATAAAAATGGATGGATGGATGGATGGATGGATGGATGGATGGATGGATGGATGGACAGATGGACAGACGGACGGACGGACGGATGGATAGCAACCAGCAAAAACTTGAGCAGGTGCATGATATGTGACCCCTAGTTTTCTAGAGAACTGTACATAGGAAAGGTGAAAATCTCATCCAGACATCCACAGGTCCAGATTTGACCTTTGTCCCCACCCGTGGGACCCTCTAGGCAACAGTGTCCATGACACTGATGTCACTGCTCCTAGCTTTAGAATGCTCCAAGTTAGTTATCCATTTTATGACTGGTGTAAAAGTTATTTCACCCAAGGCTAGGCTTCATGTTCACCTAGAGACTTCCTTTCCCCTACCTGTTCCTTCTATGCCATCCTTCCAAGCTCTGAGAGGGCGCACTCAGGGAGCATGGAAGCTCAACACAGTAGGAGAGAGGATCTGCTCAAGGCCCCCAAAGAATCTGGGGGTCCGTAAGAGAACTCAAGTTTCCCAACTCTGCCCTGGCTGAAGCTCTAAGACACTAAGCCACAGACAGGGGATGGCCCAGCCTTGAGCTGAAGAACTGTTGGCAGCTGCCTCCTCCAGGAAAAGGAGGAAAAGTGGGAAGCTCTGAGGCTCCTTCCCCAGCCTGGCACTGCCACTTTGGTCTGCCTGCCAGCCCACAGCACCACCCTTCTTATCGTATCTCAGAGAGGCAACACAAGACCGTTATGAAAGCAAGTGCTTCTAGATTTCAAGGTCTCTGTTTTAAATCCATGACCTTCGACGTGATTAAAATGCCGCTCTTGGTTTCACAGGAGCCTTTATGTAAGCATGTAGAGGAGAGCTGTCCCCAACAAGCTGTGTCTGCTTCCCAAAGCCTGCTGGGAAAGGGTACCTGACTGCAAAGGCTCTCAGAGCAGAACACCAGCTAGGGGCTCTGACAGTTTAAAAGAATCTCTTCATCTGATTCAAAAGCCCACAGCTTTACAAACGTGTCCATCCACTAACCTCAGCCTTAATACACAGGGACTAGGTAAAAGTGATGGTTCTGGGGATAACCCATGCTCAGGGACAGGAGAGGAAAGGGCCAGAGAAAGATAAGCCAAGAGGTAGAAATGGAGAACAAACTTTTTACCCAAATAGAGGCTCAAAAGAAAGGGTAGGACCAGCATGACTCAGGACAGACAGCTCACTACCTGTTTCTGAGCTTGTTTTCACAGTGGTGTGGTAGACAGGTACTCCCAATAGAGCACAATGGACACTAAGTCAGTTGTAGTGTTCCATAATCCCACTGGAAATGAACACAGCTAAAGTTAAGCCTCAAACTCAGTGTATAACCCCAAACAACCCTCAGGGCAATTCTCCTGTCTCAGCCTCCTAGATGCTGGGATAACAGCCATGTGTCACCATGTCTAGCAGTTTTAATAGTATTTTTTTAGTTCACCCAGTATGTTTAACACATAGATATTTTAGCATAATCTATATGAAATAACCAACAAATATATTTCACTTTTTAATGCCCATTATATCAAATCCATGTCTACTTTAAATCCATATGTGTCTCAGCTCACTAGTGCCACATAACAAATGTTTGACTGCTCCTTTCGGTGAATAGCTGCCATAGTGTATTGGATATTCCAGAGAAATCAGGAGAATAAAATAAGTCTCAAAATTTCCAAATGAATGGTGAGAGTGATATTGAGGTGTCCTTGGAGGCTTTGGAGCATAACTAATTTTGCCCAACTTAGAGGTTCAAGATAGCTCCTGGATCCCGGGGGGAAATGATGCTAGGCCATGCTGAAGAGATTAAGTCCTGTTGGGGGTGAAGCCTACTAAGAATAGGTTTTATGGAGAAAGTATAAGCAAAAGCTGGGAAGTGGTGCAGGCAGTCACACCCATGCTGGGTAAGAGTGAGGAACTGGGTTCTGATCCCCAGTATCCACATAAAATCCATGTGGTGTTGTACACGTGTGGCAAAAGAGCAGAGCTACAGAGACAGGTGAATGGAGAATTTTCTGGACACACAGGCCAATGGAAGCATCAATCTAGAGGTTGAGTAAGAAACCTTGTCCCAAAAAGTAAAATGGAGACCAAGAGAGGAAGACACCCCACCTTGACCTCTGGCTCTCTGTATGCTTGTGAGGGGAAGTACCCCAGCAGACTCAGCAGCAACTTCTTCTTCTCCAAAGACGTGTACAGCTTCCTGGTACCTAGTAAACTCGGCTTCAGTGACAGCCTCCTCCCATGGGAAGTCTGAGAGATCAAGTGTCAGGATCTCCCCCCAAATGGCACCTATTATCTGCCTTGGTATGCTCATGGAGATAAAAGAGATGATTCCACATGCCAACATACACAGCCAACATTTGGAAAGTTCCAGATAACTAGTTTTACCACTTGACACCCCCCTAAAAAAAATCCTGTCTCTGCGAACCAAATTAAGGATCTTTCCATCCTCCATTCCCAGTTGGCACCCATCCTGGATTCCAAATCCACCCTTATGATGGATGTGAACAAAGAAGTTCTTACCGACCTGCTCCCTGATTCTCTCTGGGGGTACTGACTTAGTCAAGTTTCTGGGGTTTCCTTGAGAGAAATGCCTAATGCCCTCACCGATTACCATGCAGAGATATTGACACACAGCAAACCAGATGTGAACTGCTGGTTTTCATGTTGTTTTGACCCAAGACTCCAAATCACTTCAAGCAGAAAATGTTCTATCTGGCAGGGGGTCTAGAGAACCCAAGATTGGTTAAGCTGAGTAGCAGGGAGACAAATGCTTAGCAACACAGAGATTATGGGCTGCATAAAAGCCATTCTTTTGTGATCAGATCTTTGGGGTCAATGTTATCATAGTGTTCCTTAGAGTAAAAGACCAGAGGAACTCCCCAGTGCTGCTCAAATGGGGTCTTTGGAGAGATGAGCTATGACCCTCTGGAATATCTATTGAGTGATAGCCACCGAGCATCTTTAACTAACTGTGGGGTGTACCAACTTCTGTAGAAGGTATGGTGATAAAGATGCCACAGTTCTCTCGCTGAGGAAGCTTACCATGTAGTAAAGAAAAGACGACATGTGGGAACATATCACAAACCGAAGGTACCATCTGTTATGAGAAATATAAACTGACTCCAGAGAGGACCCAAGAGCTGCTACTCCCTCTCTCCTATAAGGTTGGAATGCTGGCTGTATGGAATTACATCATCTTATCCCAGAAGATTAGGATGAAGGCAGTGACAGCAAGTTTGGGTGGAGATAACTCAGGCTGAAAATTGGCCTAATGTAGAGTCGGTGCACAAATACGGTTTTAAGAGTCAAAGAAAGGAAATGCAAGTATCCACCAAATAATATCGAACTGAGGTGTGTGTTGGCTCAGGGCAGGTAACAGAGCATCCCAAGGTGTGCAGATGAATGGGTGTGAATAAATAGCCTCGGAGACTGCAGAATCGGCTAGAAGATTGATGGAGTCTTAATATTGCTTCTCTGGACTTAAATGTGAGTGGTAACACCACTAATTGAGCTTCCTAGAACAAGCCAATGACTGATCCTCTCCTTCTGTTTACACCTCTAATCCAGGAGTGTGATGCAGTTTATATTTATCTCCATTCTGTGTCACCTCATTAACGTTAGGAGTGGAAAGCATCCAACGTGTGGTGAACAGATAAATGAATGAGAACATGAACTAACAAGCAAAGTGCTGAACATGTCAGAGTGCACACAGTGGGCGCCAGTTCTCCAATACTTGCTGACACTCATTTTGGCCAAGACATTGGATGTCTCCAAGCCCTGCTTTCCTCATCCGTAGCACAGATCTGACAGTAGAGACTATTGCAGGTATTTGTGAGGATTAAAAGAAAGGGTAATATACTTGATAAACTAAAAAAATATGTAAAACAAAATGCAATTGGTATCTCGCTGATACAATGAAAGAGCATGTGCTATCTGGGAAACTGAGAGTCATCCTCAGGCCACCGTGCTTGTCACAAAAACTCTCCTATGAAATGGATCCACATTGGACATTTGCCTTCTTACCCTAGGCAGGAGACCAGTGACAAATGACCAGGTGAAAATTTATAACCAGAGATGTCCACATAGCCTTGCTTGACAAGTCACGGAGTCAAGGAGATTCTCAGCCTATTACTTACAAGGAGGAAGGGTATTGTGCCTGCCCTGAATTTTCTGAGCCCTTGAATTAAGACAGCAGCTGGATCTGCAGGCTTTGTTCACTGCAAAAGCCACGTGTGCACACATGCACATGCACATGCACACAAGCATATGCACACACCCCCAAGTCCGCTCCTGACAAGACAAGTGGGCAGTGTCATGACAAGATTAATTAGACCACTGCTGTAGACATCTGTACAATTTTCCACCTGCCTTTCCAGATGTGCACACAAGTATAGCCAACAGGCCCTGACAGGTCAGACTAGTGTAGTTAAAGACATGAGAGAGACACCTGGAAAGACTTCTTCGGAGGCAGAATCTGGCTTGCTACTCTTTCCCGGTAGGTGCTAAGCTCACTGATCAAGACTCTGCTGTGGTTTTATCAAGGAAGCAAATGGCAGAGTGAGCTTCCTGCGTGGGGCTTTCACATCTACATGAGCTAGGTCCAACCCATAAGCCCGGCTAGGTATGGACTCTTGACTACTTACCTTTACCCTTCCCCAGGATCTCCTGAGTACCACTTACATCAGTTAGCAGCCCTGACCAGTTACTTCCATACCACCCTGCTTACTCTGATGTGGATGCCATTAGCAGGGCACTCCAATATACACATTGTGTTCCATTTTGGAATGAGTTGTCCAGTGTGTTATTTCTTGGATCATGCCACCTGCTGCTCTTTAGAAACAGCATGCTAGGGGTTGTAAGAACTCGGGTTTTTATCTAGAGTAGAATTTTTGGGAAATCCCACCGTCCTCTCCCCTCGGCCTTTAGGAGTGTGTATCAACAGTGTTGATAGGGATAGGAGCATCACTTTACAAAACAACTCTCAGAATCAGCCTACTCGCACATGAAGAAAACAATCTCTTAGTTGCCAAGCAGCTATCAGTCTTTCTATTGGGCTGATTTCATGCCTCCCTTTACCATCAAGAGCTAGTTTCTAGGCAACCGCACATTGGAAGGCCTGGAAGATGTAATCCAAAAGGCAGCCCTCTGGCCTCCACTGTATAGCTCCCATACAGAGCCTGGAAGCCTGCCATCTGGGTCTTCATAAACTCCCCTCCCTCACAAGTCTCATGCACCTCAGTTTCTGAGCTCCAGCTCTAGATGACAGAAACCAGGGGGCCATGTGCATCTTGGACTGTGCCTTCTGCTGCACCTCACTGAGGAGACTGTTCATCAGTGTCCAGAGACGAGAAAGAACGGGCAAGAGATGAAGTGATTTCAGTCTGCGAGGCCAGGACTTCCCACAAGGAATGGAACGGGCAAAGCACTCCCCTCTGGAAGGGACTGCCAGGGACATACCCGGGCAATGTGCAGCACTCTCAGACTGCTGGCATCCCTGAGTCTCTGTGTGCAAGGTTCTGGTACAGAAACCAGAGGGAGCTGCCTGACACCCACCGGCTTCTGTCTGGGAAGCCATACAAGGTCAAACCTCACGTAAACATGGTGTGGGGCTCCCTGAAGTCCCGTTCCTCTCTGAGGTTTAGGAAATAAGTATTACGTTATTATCATTGCTCCGTGGCCACGGTGGACATCCCAGTGACGATGGTTCAGAGCAGTTACTGGGCTCCAGGGAGAAGAGTTCTTCCTCTCAATCATTTTATTCTACCTTTGCTCTACTAAGAGGTGAGAATTCTTATGACGTGAATAACCAAACTCCAGAGAGATCACATGACAAGAAGAGAATGTAAAGATAACCCTTTCCTACCCATGGCCTGTATACTTCTGGAGTCCTATCTGCTAATTTAGGCACGAGTTGAAACGCTGAGAAAGAAAGTGTCTCCTTTGTACTGAATACACAGAGATTAAGTCCTCTGTCATTCTTCCATATGTTATAACATAGTGATGTTTTTCATGCCAGTTTCATTGCCTCGTGGTTTATAAGTAATCTAGGGACGGCTTTAGGCACAGGGACAGCTGTTCACACAGTATGTGCAAACGGAGCCACACTTCACCTGAGCATCAGGAGACTGGGGGATTTGAGGAGGACTCCTGGATCCAGTCCCACTCAGTCACTAAGGGATAGCTGAATATCTCCCTTTTGGCTCTTCCTTGTACAGTTGGGAAGCAAGAAAAGTCCTCGCCAGGCTTGTGGAAGGATGTTAGGAAATGCCACACACTGTCTAAGGCTCACAACGCTTTTGCAATGGATGTTTTAGATCTGGAAACAGTCCACCATCATCCAATCAAGAAAGTATATAAATTGATCACATTGAAGGTTGCTTTGATCCAGCTTATTATGTCTTATGTTATACCTTCCCCCCTCTCCACCCCCCCCCCAAAAAAAATCAGGATTCTTTGGTTCATTCCAAAAGCAAATTACTGGCCTGTCACTCCTGAGAAGACCAAGGCTGCATGGTCACAGTCAGTGAGTAATTTCTTTATCCCTTGCCACCCACTGGTGGGTTAAATAGAAAGCCAAAACAGGCAACTAAACCCGATCAGATCTCACCAGGGAATGTGCCAAAATCCCAAACTGCTCTTATAATCCATTTCTCCTACAATGATTCCTAAGGTTCTTATACCTCACCCCATGACCCTCACAGTGTTGCTGGGTGTCCTTCACCCTGGGGCAGTCCCTGCTCCCCAGAGAGAAGTCATGGGTGTGGAGCAAAGATGTTGAGTCAGCTACCCAAATGGGTTCCAACGTCCGCTCTGCCACCTCCCCTTGTGTGCTCCTGGCAGTTACATAAACATCCTGAGCGTGGCTTTCTCAGCCTGCCGATGGGGACCGTGTAGGACAGAGAGGAAAGAGTTCAGTTCTGCACAGTGCGCTCCTCAGGGAGGCAACGGAGGTTGGGAAGACGGCTCAGCAGTGAAGGAGCTCATCAAACAAGGAAGAGGACCAGAGTTCAGATTCTCAGACCCAAGTGAAAAGCCCAGTGAGCACCCTCACTGCCCCATATGTAATCCCAGCCTCATAAGTGGAGGCAGGAGACTTCCCAACCAAGCCATCTATTGGGACTATCTATATCATCAAACTCTGAGTCTGACAGAGAGACCTTCAAAGGAAGAGATGGACAAGTAAAAGAGGAAAACTCCGCAAATTACCCTTGCTCTGCCACACATGCACATATAAACACACATGCACACACTCACATAAAAACAGTGTGCAGGCACCACACACATACAAGAAAGAAAGAAAGAAAAAAAACGAAGTTGGGGTTCTCAATTTATAGCCTGAGTTCTTTAAAAAAGAAAATCCTGTGGAAATATTTGCACACTAAATATTCCTGCGCAATAAATCATCTGAATGCGCCTTCTAGGTCTGTAATTATCTTTCCTACTCTAGAAGGAGTTGTAATTCACTGTACAAGGAAGGCGTTTCTAAGAAGCCTTAGGAGCCATAGCCATCGAAATTGTCCCTGCTGTCTACACAGGACCAGGGACTGCAGGTCCAGTTCCAGATGGAAATGAAGTCAGACAAGCATAGCAGAGGGAATCAGAGGCACAACTATAGTAATCCAAAGGCTGATAGAGTTGACGGCTCTTACATCGAAGGCTCTGCAAGCTCCCTGCCCATCACATCTTACAAATAAGAAAATTAAAGGTTGGAGACACCAAGCTAGCTAGAGGTAGGATCTGGAGTTTTGACCAGGCTATCCAGGGCCTGAGCCATGCACTCCCCCCATCTGACTCATCTAGAAGTATCTATGAGTGATGCTCCCTACCAGGCACTCTCAGCAAAATGTCGCTGCTTCCTCCACCCTGATCCATGTCCGCCCCCTCCAGACTGTCAGTCTCTATTTTGCACCAAGGGAGACAGGTGGGGGGTCTTGACAAATGAGAAATGGCAGCATGATTACCCGGTCCCCTTAGTGATTTCTGCTGTGGGGAGAACAGAGCACGTGTGGCTCAGAGCCTGCTCTGAGTGACACAGAGCCCCAGTGTGACTCACAGGAACATGCCAGGGGTGGCATCACAGCAAGCAGCAGCCAGGAGGCTGCCTGTCAGGGGCAGTGCCAGGACCAGGAGCTGCTTACAAATGTTCCTGGCTCTACGGAGCTGGCCGAACAAGAGCCCAGCCGGCAATCAGGCGCATTAGACAGGACCCCGGAGTCCTAGGGAGAAAAGTTTAGGAACCTTATGAAAGTACTATTCTAAAGCCTTCTAAAAATGTACACAGCCTCAGGCTAGAAGTCACTGGCCTTACATGAGGCAGCGGGTGGTCCTGGGTGGCCCTTTCAAATAAATCTGTGATTCCCATCCACTTCCTTCTGCTTTAGAAGGTGACATGTGGCTCTTTAGTCTAAGTTTTGTAACTGGGAAACAGCTTTACTTTTTCAGATAAAGCTCTGGTACACAGTTCTGTCAAAGCTTTTCTCTGGGGTCCTTCAGGGGCTGCCCCTCACTGCCAGGATGCTGGTTTGTAATTAATTACTGTGTAAGTGTGGCATCCATGTGTGTATGCATGTTTGTAAGCAAGTGTGTGAAGGCCAAAAGCCCAGGCAGGCATCTTCCTTTGCCATTCTCCACTGTGTTTTTGAGGCAAGGTCTCTCACTAAACCCAGAACTCACTGATTGGCTGGGTTGGATGGCTAGTGAATTCTAGGGATTCTTCTGCTTTTGCCCCCACAGCACTATGGTCACAGATGTGCAACACCCTGGCTGGCTTTTAGCAGTGATGAGGAAAGACACAGGTCCTTATGTGTGAGCAGCAGGAAGCTCCCGAGCCTTCGACCCAGCCCAGGCAAGCTGTTCTTACCTAGACCCTGCACACTAGAAATGGACAGTCTTAGACATAGTTTGGGAAGTCCCAGAATGCTTTGCCTTTCCCTTTGCAAGTGTCTCTCATAAAGCCCGAGAGTTAAAAGCTTGTCCCACAGAATGAATGTGGGAGGGGTTGTGGGACCCTGTGGGAGGGGCTGTGGGACCCTGTGGAACCCTGTGGGAGGGGCTGTGGGACCCTGTGGGAGAAGCTGCAGGACCCTGTGGGACGTCTTCCTTGTGAGGGATGTGTGGCGTCTGTACCATCCTCATTCTCTGTTTTCCTGTTTAATGGAGGATCATTTGCTCTCCCGTGATCTCCAGTTAGGAGGCAGTCCCTTGCTAAAGATCCCCAAACCAAAGCGAAAATGTAAAAACAAAGGTTAAATTCCTGTCTGCTGGAAAGGACCTGCTTTGGCACAAACAGGTCCCAGCACAGCTCCTCAGCTGGTGGCATGGGGCAGTATTGGGAGGTCATAGAACCTCAGGAAGGGAGTCACAGTTGGCAGAGATGGGTCACCTGAGTGGGACTTTGAGGGCTATAACTTGGCTTATCCCCGCCTCTGGTTGCATTCTCTGCATCCTAAACAGTCAAGATGTGAACAAGTCAACTACTCGCTCCCACCACCAGCATCTCCTGTCACCAGGCAGCCCTCTCTCCATTATGAACCGCTTGCTGCGACAGCTGGGGGTTCCTTCAGTTACTTCTGCCAGGTATGTGTGTGGCCTTTGAGTTGGTGTCTCATGGGGGCTGGTGGCTTCCCGTGTTTCTCCTTCCTTTGCTCTCAGCCAGGAGCCGGAAGTATGAACTCTGTAAAAACTGAGAGGTGTATTTGTTTGTCTAGATACACAGATTCAATGGCATGCATAAGGTTAAAGTTCCAGAAACTACAACATTCCCCCATCACACCCCACTTTCCAGCGTGGAGAAAGCCAGCCTGGGAAGCCCACTGACCTAGGAGATCGAAGAGCAGATCTGGGCAGAGAGAAAGGCGGATGCCTCGTCATCGAGTTCCGGCACCTGGAGCCTGCCGCGCCTGCAGCTTTAGTCCGAGTGCAAAGGGAAACTAGGCACATTTAGAAACACATTTCTTCATCTTGAACTACTCTGTGTTTTATTCTTACTAGTTTCACAAACAGAGGGCCCATGGTGCTTAAGCGTGATGTGGTGAGTTCTAGTCCGTGCTAGTCTACCAGCTACAGTTCGGATACGGACCTTAAGATCTGTCTGGGCTCAAGTCAAGCATTCTGGCTTCAGAGACATCTCCTTTTCTTCCGTTTCTGCAGACATCAAGAGACATCCCTTTAACACTTCCAGGATGCTGCTAAGCTTTCTCACAGTGCAGTGATCTCTGGTGAATATAACTATATCCCTGACATGGTTTGAACATGTCCCCAAAAGCACTATGGTCTGCTCCACTGAGGTCATGTTGAGAGACAAGGGAACTTTTAGGAGGCAGAATCCAGTGGACATGGTTAGGTCACGTTATTACAAGGGTGCCTGGCCCTGAATTGCACTGGCATCTTGTCTAACCTCTTTCTTTCAAAGCTATCCCTCCCTACATGATGTTACCTGCCATATTGTGACTGTGAGGTCCTCACCAAAGCCAGCCAGATCCTGACCCCAACTGGAATCTCCGGAACTGTCTGCCAAATCATCCTTTACTTTTTATTTTGTAAAATACTCAAATACTTTGTTATAGCAACAAGAAACCAACAAAATATTCATGCGGTACACCCTGTGCACCTTACCTTGGGCAGAATGAACTTTGTTCCCCCATTCCTTTAAAGTTTTACAAGGAGAGGAAAATGGAGAGAGAGCAGAGGGGAGAGGGACAGTGGTGTGCAAGGGTCACCTGGAAGGAGCCAGAGCCTTAGGGGAATAGAGCCAACCCATTATGACCCAGCAGGGAAATTCAGGGTGCACCCAACCTTACTCTCTGCTGCCCCTACTGGTGGCCCAAGTGACATGTTCTCTGGCACAGGTAGGTCACAGAGCAGATGGGAAAGGCTGCCTTGTGAATGTAGGAACTCAGGAAGATGCTGAGACTAAGCCTTCTCCTTCCCAGCACAGAAAGAGTCCACAAGAGAAGGTGCAGACCATTAGAAAGCCCACAGCTGATCACCTCTCTGCAAAGCAATTCTTTCACTTAGGTCTCTAACATCTCTTGTGTCTTCCCACTGACTGATATGGGTAGATATTTCAGGATTCCCTCCCCAGCCCCCCTATCCAGGCATGTCACTACAGAGAGACGAGGCTGGCCATGCTCAGGGTGGGATCTGGGATGGAGAGTGCTGTGAGCTGTCTGAGCCAAGAGGAACAGAAGCCTCCATGGCCTGCCCAGCATCACATAGCAACAGGGCTAAGAATAGATCTCGGGCTCCTGCTGCCCACCCACCCCCAGGCTCTCCTCCATCCTTCAATGAGTGCACGTGGCGCTGGCCCTCCTGCAGAGCCCCCACTCATGCATGGGAGGTGACTACACTTCATTCAGCCCATTGATGCTGCTTGGGGGTGCAGGGCTTTGTTTATGTCCAGGAAAAGTAGAGGGAGCCTTCCCAGAACATGCAGATCTGCTCTTGTGAAGAAACGTCACGATCCCACCTGCCCTGGGCAGCCATTAGCCCAGAGGCTGTGTATTAACTGACTTCAGAATCTCAGGTATAGTCAGCTACTGCCGTGCTCCCGCCTGCCCATGCCCAAGGCCCATACTCAAGGATGCTTTTTCTGTTGCCTGGGTGCTGCCCCAGCCTGTGGACAGAGTGCTGTGGGAGGTGTAAAGCCAAGACCATGAGTTCCATGCCTGGATCCCTTCTAATTCCACCACTGCTGACAAGCCGAGTGACCATAGAAGCTCACTGCCATTTCTATAGAGTCAGGCATTTCTTCAAGAAAGGAAGGTACAGAAGCTTGGCCTCTGGGAAGCTGAATCTTGTGTCCCTTGGGCCCTTTGACAGCCTTTTCTGCTCTTCCTGGTGCAGACTAAGCAGATGGCTTGGCTTCCTGGATCCCTACACCGGTGTCCCTACAATGACCTTCCCTCTTACATCTACTTGCCCCTGGTAGAGTAGTTGTTTCTCTAAGGGGACTTTACCTAGAAAAGCTGAATGAAGGTCTTGGTTGGGATTGTTACTTTCTCTAGGGTTCCACAGTCCCTCCCTCAGGTAAAGTCAGGAAGCCTTTGTATGGTGAGGGAATGCTAATATAAAATCTTTAATGTGGGTGCTAGGGAACAGGCTTCTGAGGGGTAGTTAGGTCCTGAGGGCAAAGCACTCATGAATAGCTCAGAGAGCTCCCACCCCCCAGAGTGATCTGTTGTCCCTTTCTCTGTGTAAGGACCCGGGGAGAAGATGGCCATCTATGAACTAAAAAGTGGCCCAGGACTAATGGGTGATGCCGTTGGCATCCCGATCTTGAACCTGCAACCTCCAGAACTCTAAGGAACGTTTTTGTCTGCCAGCCTGTAGCATGCTAAGATACTTTGTTGGCATGCTGTCTGGAAAGCTAAAGGTAAAGGGGATTGACTAGGATTTGGATCTCTCTTGAGGGAAGATGGCTTTGATTCCAGCATCTAGTGGCACTTCCAATATTAATCACAGTCTGTGAGTCCCACGCTTCGGTGATACTGAGCATTTCTCATAAAACACAAAACAAACAAACAAACAAACAAACACCACTAACCCAAAGTCCAACAAGATAAGGGTAAAGGGCATTTCCTCTAGCATTTCAGACCTTTCAAAATGGAGCCAATGCATTTCTGTGAAGGACAGGCTTCCCTCAGCCCCTTTTAAAACATGATACAAATGCATGTGTCCCACATGTTATCAAACTGTCATCTTCAGGTCCAGTTTTTAATCGTGGAGAGAAGAACACTGAGGGACATGGCCAAGAAGGTGAGGAGGGACTTCTTCACTGAACTAGTCTGGAATTCCCCCAATATTGCTGTCCTCCCTGGGGACAGAGAGAACATGGGACTGTAGATGGCCAATGCTTACACAGAGGGAAGGCATAGAACCCTGGCCCCTGTCCTCTGGGAAACTGGATCTTGTGTCCCTTAGGCTCTTTGACACCCTAGCTGTGTGAAGGTGTGTGTGTGTGTGTGTGTGTGTGTGTGTGTGTGTG
>LR750275.1:113184-139007 GCA_902729485.2 Mus minutoides
AGTTCTGAGGGTGCGCACGCAGGGCACATGGCGTAGCTCCTGAGCACCCCTAGATTGGTGACCCTCCCCCGTAGCACTGATGTACACTCTCTGCGGAGAGTTCTCTGGCACACAGACAACCTCAGCCTTTTCTTCCACCTTTCCATCCTTTGGCCAGTATAGCCTTGGTTACCAAGACAGTCTCCTCAGTAGCTTCTCAGCCATTTTTGTTACCCACCTGAACGTTACTTGATTTGAGTTAACGTTTTGTGGATTTTTCTCTTACTATGTTGTTATCCTATATGAGCATGTGGAAACATCTTAGATATCCTCTTCAAGCAACTCTGATAACATACACACCCCTGCTCACATCACCTGACCAGCCAGCTAGCTAGTTAACTAGAGAGAAATCCCAGGGCAAGTGTTACAGTTCTGTGGTTTTAACCATGTGGACTTGTGTCTTTGCTTAGTCTACTTGTTGGATAGCCTTGGCAAAGTCACATAAGTTCTGTAGCTTGGTTTTAGGTAGGTGAGAGGGGCGTGTGTGTGTGTGTGTGTGTGTGTGTGTGTGTGTGTGTGTGTTTCACCTGCAAATCAGAAATGTTACCGGAAGCCCTCTCTTTATCCCCAAGTAGCTGTGAGGATGAAAGGAAAGGCAGGGCTCAGGAAGTGTAAGGACTTTTCTTGGCATATTTTGAGATCTTTACAACATCAGCCCAGAGAAGTGAATACAGACACTTTCATATCCCAAAGAAGCACTGTCAAAGGATCCTTCCCACGTCATGAATGAGCCGAGCTTCCCTGAAATGGCCATTGACAACATTGCTCCCCAGACTCTACTCTGTTCTGTGGTCAAAGTCTTTGCATAGTCTGGGGTTTCCTCCACTGTGTGAGCACTCTTAAATGTACTAGATGCCCATCATTAAAGCCTCTAGTACCTTCCCTTCCAGCTGGCAGCTACATTCCCACGCTCACTCGGCTCCAGGTCCAAGAGTGATCAATGGCGTCCACACTGGCTAGGGCTCACATTTCTGCTGCCCGCTGTCCACCGTTACTCTGCACGCCCCCACCACTCTATGTCCGAGCCTTTCTACTTTCAATCACAAATCTCTTCCTGCACCACACAACCAACCTGTTGTCATTTTGTTAACCCTTGCACGGATCTACTCTAGACAAAGAGTAGAGAGGCAGCAGCTCCCACCCACGAGGCTGAGTTTAGAGTCCTGACGTACCAGCAGCTTCCTGTTTGCATGTATGTCCCTAATGAAGATGAGAGTCCTTGATGCTTACTTGACTTTGGCCAAGATAGGGTGGTGGTCCTCAGTTGCATCTGTTTGTTCTCCCATCTTGCAATTGCTCAAGTGAAATGTGTTTCACAGACTCATAGACGCATCCCTCTCATCTACTTGTCAAAGCCCTTTGGTGCCCTGCGGTCCATCGGGGATGGCCCATCACATGCCTCTGCTCACTCATCACCTGCTATTTGCACCCATCTTCTTGCCCAGGGTCCGTTCCCCTTGTTATTCTCCACCCATACACAGTCACCTGACAATCATCCCCCAAGCTCTCTCCGCACTTCGCCCTTCACACCTGCTCACTCTCTTCCCAGGATGTCCGCCTGAGCCATTCCTAATGGTATTTAGGCTTTGCATGTTCCCAGAAGCCTTCTTGGTATCCTTATAGCACGCCTCATCTACCTAACCACTCAGCCACCTCAGGTGGGCAGACAGATGTGAGCACCTCATGGGGCTTGATGAGGATATAAACAGTCTCTCTATACATAAACTCTCATGGCTCCAGGCACTGGGCGTGATTAAAAACGGATTCTAGACTTTTGCTTCTAGAGAAAAGTGAGCAGAGGTAAATAGGGAAGGAACTTTTGTGCTAGCCTAAGAACTAATCTAAAAACCCCTGAGGCAAAGAACCTTCAAAGAGGTGGGAGTCAGCAGGTCCCAACAGGAACAAACACGCTGCACCTGACTCTCTGGCTTACACTTCGTTTTCTCTGCTCCCGGGTGGCCTAAGAGCTACAGATGCTGAGACGGAATAGTGCTCGCTTACACCAGTAGTTCTGTGCTTCCAGAGAAGTACATCTAAGCACAGTCAAAGAACAAGCAGAATGCCAGGCTCAGTTCCAGCTTGACGGCTCCCGAAGACAGAGCAGCTGAAGAAAGCTTTTGAGTGGCAGGAGTTCTGGGTTTACCTACAAGTGTGGCTTAGAACTGGAGATCTGGATGCTGTGCTGTCTGAGTGAAGGCTGGAGAAGAGTCTGTTTTCTCTTTATGAGCCTTCTCTCCTTTGCCTGTGGCTCTCTGGCCCTCCTCTAAGATCTTTATTGAGGTTTGGCTTCCCTGTCATGTACTGTATCTAGGTTTATAAAATCCCCTAATAGGGAGAGAATGGTGGTGCATGCCTTTAATCCCAGCACTAGGGAGGCAGGGCTAAGTTGGTCTCTGGGAGCCATAGGATAGCTTCATCTACATAGCAAGTTCCAGGCCAGTCAGGGCTACATAGTGAGACCTTGTCTTTAAAATAAATATCTCCCTACTAAGATCTTCTACATCCTCGATGTTTTTCTAGGTCCTTGATGTTCTAGATTGCACTTATTAAGATTAAAGGACAGCCAGTGTACCAATGTTTTTTGTTCAGTGAATCTTCTCAGGATATGAAGAATCTCAAGTGGACACAGCCAGGTATAATGAAAACACACACTTGCATTCCCACAAATGCTTGTAGGAGATTATCAAAATGTACCTAATACACGTACATTTTCTTAGACAGGCTACTTAGACAGCCCTATTTCATAAATTACCTAGACAAGAAAAGGGTTCTGGAAGAAAGGTACAGAAAATACCAACCACCTCCACAATCAAATGCTCCATAATGGCAGAAGTTTCCTCATGTGCTAGCTCCAGCCTAGCATAGCATAGACAAAAGCAGAGACCTGCAGGCAAGGCAAAAAAAAAAAAAAATGCCTTTGCCCCTGCCTCACAGGAGGCCACGCCTAGACAAGACAGTGTGTCCTGAAGAAGGAGAGGGCAGATACACCACGCCTTTTCATCTAATGCTCTCCTGACCACATCTAAAGCCAGACCTCAACAATGGACTTAGTGAAGCAGTTGTGCTACTGGAAGGCAAGAGTATGATGTCAGCAGAAAAGTGGCCATGCTTCCTAGCAAGGCGGAGTAGCTGAGCAAAAGAGTGCCTGTGAGAATGGCTATACTGTGGGCAGGCTGATGAGAATGGCTATACTGTGGGCAGGCTGATGAGGAGGGCTATACTGTGGGCAGGCTGATGAGGAGGGCTATACTGTGGGCAGGCTGATGAGGAGGGCTATACTGTGGACAGGCTGATGAGGAGGGCTATATTGTGGACAGGCTGATGAGGAGGGCTATACTGTGGGCAGGTTCATGAAGGTGGCTATATTGTAGACAGGCATGGCACACATCTGTGAGCACAGCCAACCAGCTTAAGGCTACACTTGGGCCTGCTAGGATAGAGAAAACTTTAAGAGTCTGAGTTCTCAGCATTAAGGCTCAGGGATTCCAGTAGTTTCTTGGCATCTCAATTACCAACATAGCTATACCTAGTTGATAGTTACCAAATGATAGCTTAGGTGACAACCATGGTAAATTGCATCCTTTATCTTGTTTGACTCTTATGAGAGCCCTGTACTGTCCATATTTTTTATAGCATTCTACAGTAACAGGGAGAGTGGTCCATAGAAAGGTCATGTGACCTACCTAAGGTCACACACATTGAATGAAGCAGCAAGAACTGGCCTCCTGCACCTGAACTTAGTTTAAAAGTAGCCTGGCTGAAAAGAGAATTCTAGAACTTCATGAAGATGAAGGTATGCACTCTGTGGGCAGGTTTACACAAATACTCACACTCTAACTTTGGCCAACCCAAATCTAGATGGCCTTGGGTCTGTTGCAGTCTACAATCAGAAGACAGACTTTTTCTCCAAATGAAGATAACTAGCCCCACTAAGACACAATTGCTGTGCCCAGTACTCATATTTAGAAATAAACCATTGTCTAGAAGTGGAAGACACAAGGTTAGGGAGCATTGGGGAAAGAAGAAAAAAGAGATCACTATTTTTTTATTAAAGCTTTGCAGAGAAATAACAAAAAATTATATTCCCCATCTTCTATGCACAAACATGGGCCAAAGACCACACACACACACAAATCAAATCCATCCAGAAAATCCTTTCCAAGGGAAATACTAATCTCAATCACAGAACTTTGGCAGGCTGGAGAGATTTGGAGGAACATCAAGAAAGATCTAAAGATAATGATATTGGTCAGAAAATTAGACACAGCTATGCAATCCAATAAGACAGTGAGATTCG
Source organism: Mus minutoides (assembly GCA_902729485.2). Lineage (NCBI taxonomy): Eukaryota > Metazoa > Chordata > Mammalia > Rodentia > Muridae > Mus > Mus minutoides. The sequence goes on from LR750275.1 coordinate 117,521, forward strand.
ACACTGATCCACTTGCAGGCTTTCCCGAGCCAGCTGGGGTCAGAAGGGGAATCAGTCCTGGGCTGAACCCCTATGGGGCACAGTTAGAGCACAGCGCTAGGGATGAGTCTCTGCTCTGGATCCTAGGAAGGAGAGAGAGGGGTCAACAAAGACAGAGGATGGGAGTGGGGGAGGGGCACTCAGTGGTGCAGAAGGAGACCAGGAGAGGCAGGAAGAGAACATGGAAAACTGAACAACAGTAAGACGAAATTCCAGCAGTCATTTTGTTTGTTCTCCGAAATGCACAGAGAAGTCAAGGGACCATGGACTACACTGAAACGTCATCAATTCCATGCCCTGCGCTGGGGTGCCAGGGCTGTCCCATGCTGCCCCTGGCTTAGACGTAGGCTACACTCAACTTCCTTAAAGGCATGCCATGAAAGTGACTTTATATATCCACTGGGAACTTAGGGAAAGTTCTTATCACACTTATGCACAGAGACATGACTTCTTGGGTCAAACCCAAATCCTTCCACAACTATAAGTATTTTTCCCCTTTTTATGCTTAACTATTTTTTTTTTCTTTTGGAAGGAGAATGCTTCAGTATCTGTTGTGTAAGCAACAGCTCTGTTCTTGAAGGCTCCTGTGGCAATGTGGTTTTCCTGATCTCAACCAAAACAACACCTCAATTACTTCCAGGCCTCTCCTTTTCCTGCTCTTCCCATTTTGGAATATTGGAGGGAGAAAATAGACAAACAAAACAAAAACAAACAAACAAAAAACAAGAAAACTCAACAAGACCTGAAGAGACATAAAGATTGAACTCTTGTCAGCAGGGGACAAAATATGAGACCCCCAAATGGCCCACCCCTTCTCCTTAAATCTGACTTTTATCTTAACTCTGCACAATTGACATGATGTCGGTTTAGGCATAATTTTTTAAGGAGAGGGAAGTCTTAACATGGTAGCTCAGGTTAACCTAGAGTTCAGTATATAGCCCAGGCTGACCTCAACCTTAGCCTCAGCCTCTCAGAAGCTTGGATTGCAGTTGTAAGCCACCATGCCCAGAGAGTGTTTTGTTGCGGAGGCTGGAAGTCACAGAACATTTAGCATTATTCCCAGGCTATACATTATATGCCAAGAGCACCCCCATTCCAGCAGACCCAACTAAACATTGCTCTAGAAAATGCTATACGTTCACTGGGGGAGGCAGTAAAGCCAGCTCAGTAAGGCTGACTACCTTGTGCACCCCATCTTCTCTTTCTGACTGTATCCCTCTCAACACACACCCCATCCATTCAGGTCATGACCTTGATTCCAGCATGAGACTTTCACACCCATGAGAGCTCATGGAATAAGCTGAACTGCTTCCTCCCACAAGCTGGACTCCAAACTGACCAGCTTGGCCAGGGCTGTGTGAAGTACAGCGAAGAGACCAGTGAAGCTGGGCTACAGGTCCCCAGAATCTGAGCTCACCTGGGCACTATGGAGGTCAAACTCAGGGTAAAACCCTTCCAACCCAGCCTACCCCTATCCACAGAGCACCATGCCATAAGATTGCCAATCGAATGTGGCTCTTAGCTCCAAAGGTGCTGCTGTGTGTCCAGAACTTTCTGCAGCGTAATTATCTAAGGGTAGCCTTTTCATGGCTCCAGAACATTCCCTCCTAGCTTGTCTCCCCCGTTGCCAGGCTCTCTGCAGAGTACTAATTCTGGTGGCTCTGCAGAATAGTCACAGGACCAGAGCCCAGCTCCGGAGAGGTGTTCAGTCTCACTAGAATCCCTGCCAGGAGAAACAACAAACAAGTGACTCCAGGCACTGCGCAAAACCACAGCAGGGCTAGCACTACCTCACCGCAGGCAGGAGTGGAAGAGACAATTCCTTCCTCCTCATCTCCACGGAAGCCTGGAACTTGAAATTCCAGTGCTGCCAAGTCCCACCCAATGCTAAATAATCCATCTTATTGTTCCTATTAATAAGTATAAATTTGACAAGTGAGGTCCTCTGAATGCTAAATAACCTTTGCAGTTTGCCACCGGGTCATTCATCCAGAGTGGGGAAGAGCCTGGCTAAAAAAAAAAAAAAAAAAAAAAAAAACCAGTAATTACATTTTGCAACCTGTGATTGTCAGGAAGGACAATGGTCACTTCCTCGGTGACAGGGGATCCATGGTCTAACTGGGTCACATTTTGTTTTCTAGCTAGCAGACTGCTGCCCCAGTGAGGGTAGACCATTTAATGCGCATGCCCGTGCACTAAAAACTAGCACACCCCTGTGATTTTCAGGCAGAAGAATCACCAAGTTTAAGTGCAACCCCCCCAGTCTGAGGGGGATTCCTTTCCAGCACTGTGCCTTCTGCACTGCTTCAAAAAACCTTTTAAAAAATAGATGCTATTGTTATTTGCAAAAAAAAAAAAATTAAGAAAAAATACAACTGGAGATCATTGCATTAGACAAATCAAATCCATTTCTAAAGGGCAAATATCCCATTTTCTCTCATTTGCAGATTCATAAAATCATGTATGTATAATGTATGTAGGTATCACAATGACAGTAGAAGTGAAACTGTCCAGGAGACATGGAGACTTACAGAAAGGGGAAGAGGCTGAGGAGTGGGGGGAAAGGCACATTTTATACCTGTGTGAAATGTTCCTGAGAAGCCCGGTACTGTACGTAATGAATACAAATCAATACAATATATATGTAAAATAACTTGATAAATATACATCATCTCAACAAAACACAAGCTAAATCAGCAATCACTTACCCAACGGGAAAAATTAATCCACGTTCTTTGGCCTCATTTACAAGCTAATTACCACAGAGTGTTTTGTAACACGTGCGTTGGTGACGGGGAGCCTGTTGAAGCTTTAATGGACGTTAGGGAAACCTGGGTCGGAGCTTTTCCTTTCTGCACAGTCATTTCCATTTTAAAGTAATACACCGCTCATACGGCTTAGAAAGAAAAGACAAATATCTATAATCCCAACACAGTGACAGAGAGTTGGGGTTCTCCTCTCCCCAGAGCAGATGGACATTTTTAGGTGAGAGGGAGTCAAATGCAGGATGGTGTTTAAGGGAAGCAAGGCACATGGTATCCCAGATGGACATTGCATGCGGAGGCTTGGGAAAATCTACCTGCCATCCCCTCTGCTGCCCACTGCATAGGAAAGTAGGTCTGCTCTGCCAGGTACATGCTGCACACCCTCCCCCACCTCTGGTCTCTGCTCTATTTTTGATCTACCTCCCCTCCACCATCCCCATTCAAGCTGAATGATGCCACAGTGGCCGATGGAAGGCATCTAGCACACCAATGGTCAGCCGTCCACTCATGTGCTGCCACACTGCTACTACTGAAAGCACAGAGCACAGGCATCTCAGGCCACAATGCAGAACAGCCCTGCTGAGGCTTAGCCATCTCCCAAGGCAGAATGCAGCATAATACTTGGCAGAAGTCCCTTCTGTACTGCACCAAGTGATCTGGCGGCTGTGTGGCTCGTGAGCTCAGGACAAACAACTGTTTGGAATCACCAAGTCTAGAGTTAAAACACAACACACTGGGAAGAACTGGGGGGACCCTTGGTTCCTTCCATTCACCCAAATGACTAAAAACAATGTGCTTTAATCCTAATCTGTCCCTCCCTCTGAGAGCAAAACTGAGGTCTCCCAAGCCTTTTCCCCCTTTGCACACAGATAGGACCAGGCTGAGCAGATCTTGGATACCTGAAGGAAGGAAGTGCCTTATATCTGTTCAGACTCTATCCTGTGTCACCAAAGCCCCATCTCAGGCATGTGAACTGACTCCCTGCTTCATCCCAGCCTTCTTCCCATCATGGTTTGTGCCACAAATCTAAGAGGACAGTGCATACAAGGATAAAGTGCATAAAATGGAAGGACCAAAGACCACTTAGAATGTGTATCATATGTAGTTGGTGGCAGGCACTCTAGCCACTGAGGTGAACAAAGGCAGAAGGCCAAACATGCATGGAGTGAATGATTCAGGTTGGGAGCTTACCGCCTCCCTCTCCCTCTCCCTCTCCCTCTCCCCCTCCCCCTCCCCTTCCCCCTCCCCCTCCCTCTCCTTTTTCCTTCCTCCTCCTTCTCCATCTCTCCTTCCCCTCTCTCTCTTTCTCTCTAATTCTATCTATCCATCTCTATGTCTATCTCTCTCTGTCTCTCTCTGTCTGTCTCTATTTCTCTCTGTCTCTGTCTCTATCTCTATCTCCTCTCCCTTTCTCTATTACTCTCCACAGCCCCAGTTCACTTTTGACTAATATCAGGGCTAAAGCACAATAATGCCTACGAATGCCTAAATTACTTCTGGACTTCATTTTCAAGGGCAATGTAAGCTGATATGTCTATAAATGAAATCGCAGAATTCGGCTCTCTGAGGATGAATCACATTTGAGTGGGGTTTTCACGTTTTAGCTGTTTCCTTCTCAGAAAATAAGACCCAGCGTCCTTAGAGACCCCTCAAACTGTCTCTGCACTTCCCAGCCGACTGCTCAGGAGCAGGATTTTTCTCAGTCTCCAGCAAGGAAGGAAGGAAAGGCAATTCCTCCCCCTTGCTTCTCCCTACTCCTTCTTGAATATCTTTGGAGGTTTTATATTACTCTCTACTCTGTGTTCCACATAAATGAGCAGAGGTGAGAAACCCAAGAGAGCCTACTGACTGTCCCACTTCTCGGGTGAGGAGACATTCCAGGGAGAAGGCCACCATCCATCGCTCATACTACTGTCCACACACCCTGGTCAGGACTCCTCTGTTCTTCTCAGGTCACCTTCCTAACCCTCCTTCCAGCTGGGGGAGGAGGCACACACCTTTAACCCAGCACTTGGTGGGCAGAGGCAGGTGGATCTCTGAGTTCAAGGACAGCCTGGTCTACAGAATGAGTTCTTGGACAGCCAGGGCTACACAGGGAAGCCTTGTCTTGAAAACTAAAAAACAAAATATTTAAAAAGTGACAATGTACCTGGACACCTAGCACTCCTTGCCCAGCCCAGCCTCAGCATATGCTCACCATTCATATACCAGTTGGTGGGGTTTTTTTTGTTTTGTTTTTTGTTTTGTTTTGTTTTGTTTTGTTTTGTTTTGTTTTGTTTTAAGAGTAATAATGTATAGCTCTGGCTGTCCTGGAACTCACTCTATAGACCAAGCTGGCCTCAAACTCACAGAGATCTGCCTACCTGCTTCTGCTTCCTGAGTGCTGGATTAAAGATGTATATCTATACATTAGACAGGGATTTAAAAAAAAAGCCAAAAGTCAAATTCCATAACAAGAATGAATGCGGAGGACCTAAGTGAAACCAGCCAGACTCAAAAAGTTAGACTCCACATGACCTACCTCACGGACTCCTGAGCAGTTGGTGGCATAAAGCAGGCTGGGACTAGGGAGCATGGAGGTCAGTGTATCAACAGATGAAAGGTTACAGTTCCACGGGCTAAGACCCAGAAACTTCTGTTATAAAATGACTGATGTCAACCAAAAACCACTCTTCATTCAAGAAAGCTAGAAGAAAGGATTTTGGATGTTCTTACCACAAAGAAACCTTGACTATTTTAAGCAATGGATATTCTAAACACTCTGGTTAATCATTGCTTATCACATCCTACTACCCCCAGAAATGTGTTCTCTTGCTGTGGCGTCAGACATAAACAGCAAGTAAAAGAAGTGAATCCCAGGCTAGCCCAACAGAGCTAAAGATGGGGTTAGGGGTATATTTCAGAAATCACAAAGAAGGCAAGGCAGGGTGTGTCTGCTGTTGGTCGAAGGAGTCCCCTGGAAGGAGGTACACAGGGAAGCAACCAAAGTGCGCAGGTTTGCCCAGCCTTTACAGCACAGGGTTCGCAGGAAGGAACACATCTGTTTGGAAAGGCTCCTAGTGGCATACTGGTGACCAGTGTCAGGAAGCTGACACAGCAGACTGCTGTGGGGTCTGTGGAGACCAAGGATGCGCAGGATCTTGGGCATAGGAGCTAACTTTGCAGGCCCAACCTCTGTTTCAGAGGTCACTCCACCATCCAAAGCCAGGGCAGCCAGGCTGTGCAAAGATTTCCTGCTGTCTTCTTTCTGCTGTCTCTGCACCGAGCCGGAGGAGCTGTCCCCAAAGGCTCAGGAGGATGCGCTCTGATTACAGAGGATGAAAAACTCCCCAAGGAGCCTAGGTCTCAAAAATACTAAAACGAATCAATGGCTAGAGAAAAATCTACACGCAAACCGATGATCACCTGAGGGGGACAGCTGTGCAGCTTGGCCCCCTGGGGTTTATCTCAGGCTTCCAGAATGTTCTTGGAGATTCCAGTTTGTATTTTTAGGCCCAGCCCCATGTGCACTATGGTTTCACACTTTTACTGATGGCTGAGTGGCAGTCCTTCTTTCTGTGAGTGCAACCTTGAGCTCTCAGGAGGACCACCGGCCACTCCCCACCTCTGTGTGATGGGCAGGTTATGGGGGGGGGAGGTCAGAAAGCTTAGCCTTTTCATGCTGCCTTTTCTCCCCCAACTCTGCCTTTCCCTGGCCTTCTCCGATCAGAGAAAACAACAGATGCCCACTGAGAGACTGGCACCAAACTATTCCAGGCTTCAGTGACATTAGGGTTCTCTCTATGATGCCCCAAGGTGTAGGGAAAGTCAATCAGAAAGCATAGTGACAGCAGTTCACCGGTGCCTAAGGCTGAGTGCCTTCTGTCTCTCTACTTACTCTGGCCACTCACAGGCCCCCAGGGAAGAAGTTATCAGTAGGGCTGCTGGAGGACGTGTGTCTGCCAACAACCAGGCAAAGCCTACTAGGAGGGACACTGTGTTCCTTCTCTATAAAACGGAATATTACTAGCACCGAAAGAAAGGCTGAGGCAATGCTTCTTGACCTCCCTAAAACTGCGAGCTTTAAGGCAGATCCTCATGTCGGGGTGAACCCCCCCAACCGCAAAACTATTTTCATTGCTACTCCATCACTGTGATTTTGTTACTGTTAGAGACCCCTGTGGGAGGGTCCTTCAACCACTAAAGGGGTCATAACCCAAAGGCTGAGAACTGCTGGGCTAGATGCTCTAGGATAAATTACTATCACTTTTCAATAAGAGTAGTTTTGGTCATGGTATCTCCTCACAGATATAGAACAGTGACTTAGACAATGTGTGTGTGTGTGTGTGTGTGTGTGTATGTGTCTGTCTGTCTGTCTGTCTGTCTGTCTGTCTGTCTGTCTGTCTGTCCCTGAGTGTGTGTGCTCGCACATGCCTGGTACTTGGCAGGCCAGAACCTCTGAAAATGTAGTTACAAAAGGTTATGAGCTAGCATATGGGTGTTGAGAATCAAACCCAGGTCCTCTGAAAAAGCGACAAGTGCTCTTAGCCTCTCATCTATCTCTCCAGCCCCATGTTTTGTTTTGTTTTGTTTTGTTTTGTTTTTAACAACAACAACAACAACAACAACAAAAGGAAAGAGGACCAGAAAGATGGCTCAGAGGTCAAGAACACGGTTGCTTTTGTGGAGGACCTGGGTTCGATTCCCTCACCTGCAAGCTGGCTCACACCTGCCTGTGAGTTCAGTGCCGGGGGATCAGACAACCTCCTCTCATCTTCCTGGGCACCAGGCACTTATATACATACAGGCAACCACTCACACACTTGAAATCAAATTTAAAAGCCTTTTTTAAAAGAAGGAAAATTATGGGTGCTGAGAAGGAATGGCAGAGACTTTGATCACCTTGTGATGCCAGTGAGTCAACTGATTGGAAAATCGGTTTGACAGCCCCTCAAAAAGTTAAACCTTAGAATCATAGAATCCAGCCATTCCACTCCTGTCTAAAGGAGGAGAGGGGAGGGGCTAGTGAGGGAGGAACTTGTAAGGGCAGGACTTGGAGGAGAGAGGGATGGGGGCTGCGATGGGGTTGTAAAGTGAATAAAAAATAAATTATTGAAAAACAAAGCCAAGTTCACACACACACACACACACACACACACACACACACACCTATACCCAGACATGCACAGCATTATTATTTGTAACCAAACACAGAAAACAATGGAAATGCCCAGTTGCCAACTCATCTCCAAACAAATGTGGCATATCCCTCCAGTGGGAAACCATTCAGTCACAAGAAGGCTGAAGAGTTGATGCACTTATTTAGGAACCCCAAAGACACTTTGCTAAATGAAAGAAGCCAGACCAAAAAGGTCAAAGGGCTAAGATATGATTCTATTTATATGGAAAACTCAAACTAGGCAAATCCCATCCAGAAGCCAGGTTGATACTGCTGGGGCTGAGAGAGGCAGGGGATGGAAATGGCTGACAGTAGAGGTGGATACTAGACAATTCCAATGAAAATATTCTGGAATTAGATAATATAGGCTATTGCACAGCCTTTCGTAATATTCCGAAAATCAGAGTGTATACCTTCATGAGTGAACTTTATAATGTGTGCATCACATTTTGGTAGAAAACACTGGCATAAAAAGTGTTTTATGGCTTGGCTTGGAGGTATCTTCAGTGTCCTTTCTCAATATAAAGAAGCAACAAGAACAAACACTGTCACCTGCTATGAGGTCATGATCTAAGTGTTAACTGCTCAGTAAGTGGTCATGCAAACGTGACACAGACAGACAAAATCCAGAGCTTTCAGCACTGTTGTGTTAGCAGGAGGACCTGAATTGGCTCTCCATGATCCACACAAGAAAAGCCAGGCATGGTAGCAGGTGCCTGCAATCCCAGCCCGGGAGAGGCAGAGTCAGGAGGAGCCCTGGGGTTCCCAGACCAGCCAGTCTCACCTACTTGGCTAATTATAGGAGAGGATGCCATAGCACTGAGACTTCATCCTGACAAGCTAGGAGTCGTTAGACACTTTGGGCTATGCACTTCTGGGCAGGAGGGGGGGGGGAATGACAGGGGTGGGTTCTGAGAGCCCAAGTGAGAAGGGACAAACAAAGGCCTCTTTGGGAAGCTCATGTGTCCTTGGGGCAATCTCAGGACAGTTGAAGAAATAGCAGTACAAGAAAGCAGGCTTGGTTGAAGAGGAGAGTAACATCTTGCTGGAGTGGGAACTAGGTTATGAAACCTAAGATACTGGCTTCAGGAAGCCAGATCCTTTTCTGGATATCTAGGAAAGGCCACGCTGCCTTATTCTCTCTCAACTGAAGGCTTGTGAAAGTGGACCTCACTGAGCTGCTCTCCTGGTGTCTGACTGAGGCCAGCCTATGTTCCACCATAGTGGGTGTGGATATCAGGAAGCCACGCCCACCAAGGGAACAAAGCCAGAGTGGCCAATAGCTCTGTGGGCCCAGTGGAAGACAGGCCTTGGAGGGAGCACACTGGAACAGGAGGGAGAAGACTCCATTCTGTACCTGCGTGTGCCGAGCACACAGTGCTGCACATTTCTTCACACGGTACCAACCCCATGCCTCCTGAGAAGTTAGGGTCTGCATTTTACAGGCGACAAAGATAAGGCTTAAAAAGGAGTCTTGTGTGTAATGGGTTAGGGACCAGATCAAATGGAAATGAGAGTGTTTGGCCTCTGCTTTGGGCCTTGCCCCCCACACTTTATTTTTTTTTATTTACCTTTATTTTATGTGTGAGTTCCACAGCTCCTTCACTAAGCCTGCTCATCCTCCTGTGTCCTCTATATCAGAATTCAGCCCCCCAGTAAGAAAGTGGGGGTTGTCTGGCATGCTCCCCACCCTCAACATATTCAATTGGTCCACAAATATGGTTCATCCTGCCTCGCAGTGTATACCTGATCTATCTGCTTCTCCACACTCCTCTTCCACAGAACGTCCATCACTTCTTGCCAGGAAGAGTCCATTAGTCACCACATTAGTCTCCCCTGACGTCTATCCATCACTCAGCAGCCAGAATCAATGACCTTTTCAAGACTAGATCCTGTAGCATTGTAATGGCCCTAGAATAAAGTCCTAGAGAGCGCTCTGTCATCTTACCCCCACCTACCTCTCCTGCTTCCCTCATGCCGCTGTCCCCACACTCTCCCATGCTCTGTGCTCTGTCTACTCCACTGGCCGGTTCGAAGGCTCTGCAGCTTCTCCCCCATACCATCAGCAGCAGCTTTGCTCTTCTGGTCGTCTGGAAGAGAGGCCTTGGTGCTCCTAGACGAAGTGAGGACCACTTGTCATCCTCTCGGCTGCGTTCTGCCCATCACTCAGTGCGTGGCCCCCCTAGACATTTGTCTTCTGCTCTTCCTATGTAGAAGTGAAGGCTTCTTGTATTACCTGGCTTGCGACGCAAGCTCAGTGGCTGGCCTGGGGCTTTAGTTGAATGAGTGACAAGGGAAGTAGTTCACCAAGAGGCTAAAAGGAGAAGCAGCACAGACTCTGAGTTGTTACCTTGCTCAGGGAAGACTTCATCTAGGAAGTCCAGTTCACGCTACGTTGCCAAGTACAGCAGATCCGCTTGCCTTCGTTGACGTCATATGGTACCCTTGCCTTCTAACCCCCAGCTATTTTCTTGTTTTACTCAATGTAGATGCCAGTGATATGAAAATGACTTATATGTTCACTAGAGTCTGGCCTACTCCTTTATGGTTGACCTTGCTGCTGTGCAAAACAACCTAGACGCAATGCTCCAGCGGGTCCCTCTGTTGGGAAAGTGAGCCCCTCAGGCACTCGATGGCTCTGTGCTTCATGGAGGATGGACCCCTCATCTCCATCTAAGCCCCATCATCCCTGCACTTCTCTTCCTGGCTTGTCTATGTAAAACAGGAACACTCGGAGATTCCTCCTCACCCTCCCTTCCTACTCTCTTAACATGCAACGTCATCAGAAATTCTAGAACAGTGGTTCTTGACATTCCTAATGCTGCAGCTCTTTAATACAGTTCCTCAAGGTTGTGACCCTCCAACCATAAAATTTTTTCCTTGCTACTTCATAACTGTAAGTCTGCTACTATTGTTAATGTATATAAAAATCTGACATTTCCGATGCTCTTAGGTGACCCCTGTGAAAAGGTCATTCAACTGCAAGGGGTTGCAACCCCCAGACTGAGAACCACTACTCTAGACTATTTATCTATTTATTTATTTATTTATTTATTTATTTATTTACTGTCACTGTTTTCCCCCACTTCCAAGAGTGTAAGTTCCAAGGCAGAGTCTTTTTGGCCATTTTGTGTCCTCCAGTGTGTCTAAAAAGAAGAGCATCCAGCCCATGCGTTAATGCATGTGGAATGGATGCCTTCCTCACTTACCTCTGACCACCATGTGCAGTATTCACCCGTGTTTTGCCTTCTCTCCCTAGCACCCTGTGGATCCTTTCTGAGTCTTTTTAGAGTCATCCACCATCTGTCATGTCTGTAACAGATCTCACGAGTGATTGAAAGTTTGAGCTGAATATAATCTATCAGTCTTATTGCCTGCCCCCACACAAGCTCTAACTGCTCTCAATTTAGCAAGCCCCATTCTATAGAGAGTCTAATTATAGAGGACTGTAACAAAAGCAGTTTCATGTTGCAATAGCATTTGAATGTGCTCTTGGAGGAATACTCAACTGAGCATGGCACACTAGGATGACAGGCCACCCAAGTAATGGGGGGCATCAGGACATGGCTAAGCTCAACTGAGGAGGTAAGCAGATGACTTTGCCTGGAGGAAAAGGGTACAAAGGGTATTTTCTTAAAGGAGAGTGATTCTCCAGGGACCCACAAGGAAGTGACTTTCTAATTCATTTATTCATTCTATATTTGCTACTTAACATTTTTGCTGTTCCAGGGGCACTTGGGGGCTGTTCAGAAAGAGTCCATGACTAAGAAGTAAATCTGGCATGTAAACAAATTACTAACCCGACAATGTATTCATGGCATTGCAGAAAGAGGTGTGCCAACAAGATCTGGCCAAATAAGTGAAAAGGTTTTCATGAGGAAAAAATGCTTAAGTGGGGTCTTCAGGATAGCTAAGAGCTGTCTAGAGAAAGAAGGTTAGCCAAGAAAGCACAGTCTAGGCAATGAGGGTGCCCAAAGCACAGGCCAGTCCCCTGCACAGCGTAAGGAGCACAGCATGCAGGGGGCTTGCAGCTGAAGGTGGAGGCTTGGGAGACTTGATGAGGGCCACCATGAAAGGCTAGTCTAGATCCAGCCCAGCAATGGAGGCATGGCGTGATCGTGTGTGTACACTGCGTCTCTCCACTTTGAAGAAGGGGCAGCCTGGAAAGGGTAGGGAGAGAAGCTGAATGGACAAGAGCGGACAGAAGGAGTCATGGGTGCTCTAGCTCACCTCACAGCATTGTTTCATTCGTTCTGGAGTGAGACGCCAGCTTAACAGATGTCCTCTTAGAAACACCAACACAGCCCTTCTCAGAACTCAAAGTATGAACGTTGATCTAATTATGACTTAGTAAGACATCTATCATTACTGGAACATACATACCCTTGAATGAGGCTGTAAGACCCCAACCTCCTATTTCTCCCTGGCCATTAGGCATATGCTTTTGCTTCTTTGTGAGTTCATAAGCAATGGAGCCAAATGAATGAAATTCTCTCAGACTGTGAGCTGAAGCAAACCTTTTCTCTTCACAAAAGTATTGCCTCAAGTAATGCGTTACAGGAAACTGACGAGAACAGACCCTGTCTCTAAAGGGTCAACAATGAACAAAAGTGAGAGTTAAGGAAATTAAAAAAAAAAAAGCCAGGAGAGAACATTCTAGAACCTAGGTCTAGTTTTAGAAGGTCACTGTGATTGGCTAATAGAAGTAACATATGTGTCTCTGAATGGAGTCTGAAAATCAACAAAACGATGTGACAGTCCTTGTAAGCAAGAAAGCAAAATTCAAATGCCCTCACAGGATGTACTAAGGGCAAATGTCTGTTCCCAACCTCAAGTGATCACACTCTTCCTCTGTCTGCCCTTCCCTATCTTGGGTCTTCTTATCTTAAATCACACTTATTCGTTGCATGTGCCTACATGTATGCCATGCCACACATCATACGGAGGTCAGAGAACACCTTGTGACAGTTGGTTTTCTCCTTCCTTCACGCAATCCTGATACTTGATCTCAGGTAGTCAGGCTTGACAGCTAACACCTTTATTCATGAGGCCATCTTGCTGGTCTAATCCTGCTCTTCTGTGTTCTCCACTGAATGAATAACTGCTTTCAATAGTGTCCCTGAAAAAAATGGAATATCTAATAAATTGCTCATGGCTGGGATGTCTGTGCTCTAGTTCCTTGTGTGACAGCTCCACATTTAGTCCCACCCCTCTGCTTTGTCTCTCAGATAGCAATAGGATGAACTCTAAGAGGTGAAAATGACTCTGACAGCCCACCTGCTGTCTTCTGTCCTGTGATGGTCTCCAGACTCCATGCATACACACGCCCTCCACACACACATACAGACCAGTACCTGGAGTCTTTCTTATTCCCCTCTGCACCACATCTCAGCTTGTTGTCCATGTTTGCGTGGCTAAGTCTTACTTACACTTTCTATCTAGGGTTACAAGCCACTTCTTCCAGGTTGACTTCTTGGACCTTCAGTCTTGGGTTTCTCCTTGCTGTAATGGCAGAAGGCCTTGTATTTTTCCAATCAAAGCAACTTACCTTGTGCTTTGATAATAATGGAATCCATATTGATTTGTCTGTGTCGCCTCCAATCTGTGACCTATTCCAAAGTTCAGGTCTGGCACAATAGAGACATCAGTGTTTATGATAGAACCTCAATGGAGAAATTGCCTCGATCAGATCAGTCTGTGGGCATGTCTATGTGGAAGGTTTTAATTTCTGACTGATGTGAGGGGATCTAGCCTACCATGGGCAGTGCTATTCCTAGGCACTTGGTCCTAGGCTGTACAAGTTGAGCAAGCAAGTTGGTGAAGAAAGCCAATAAGTAGTGTTCCTCCATGGCCTCTCCTTAGTTCCTGCCTCTAAGTTCCTGCCTCAAGCTCTGGACTTAGCTTCTCTTCGTTATAACTGTCGTCAGTAACCTGAAATAAACTCTTTCCTCCTTCACGTTGTTTTTAGTCAGCATTTTATTAGAGCCACAAAAAAAGCAAACTAGAACAATTACCTGCCAAAAATACTCTCTAAAAACAAAGGGGTTAGAACTCAAATTTGGTTCTAATAATAGAAACCAGCACCAAATAATGTTTTATCTCTTTGCAGACTGTTATTCTAAGTTATACATCATCTTATCATTTCAACGTATCTTTATGCCATTAGTCACTGACTATTGTATATTAAACATATGAATCAAGTTTTGATCATTTCTTACAATGATGAATTCATCTGTGATACCACATGTTCAGCATGCCTTACATTCTATAGGCAACTCCTAAAAAACTATCGATAAGCTGTAAGTGAAAAAATAGAGCTTCCTAGAGTTTTGTGGGTTTATGAAAAGCTGCTTCATAGTTCTCTACATGAGCTTCAATAACAAACTTTCCAGGATGGAAAAATGGCTCCGTGGTTTGATTAAGAGCACTGTCTACTCTCCCAGATGATTCAGGTTCAATCCCCAATACCTACATGACAATTCATAAGTGCCTGTAACTCCATTTCCAGAAGATCCATTGTCATCTGGTGTCCGTAAGTACTGCACACACAGTGCACGTAAGCACTCTACACAAGCCAACACTCATACATATAAAAGTATATGAAAGAACCAACCAGGACTCTCTCACTGAATGTCATTGTCACACTATGTGGAAAAGTCCTCTACTTTCATAGCTATTCTTAGATTTAAAATCAAAAGCTAACCTGGCCTGAAATACTCAGCCACTTGCTCGCTCTTACACAGAATAGATTTTTGTAGGGTAAGAATATAAGAGAAAAATAATTGCACGGCAAAATGTTCTTTGCCAGCAGCCTACCCTATAGCTTAGGCATATGGTGACTTTTTCCGTGAGCATGTGGACTTCTGTATGCCTGGCAATCATCAAAAGCCTGCAGGTGGCCATTAATCCTCAAGGCAGATAAGAGAAGAAACCTGATTGCAATTTGATCTTCTGGTTTTCTAAGCCCTATCGCCCTAGTCAATTGAATTTATCAAGATCACTGCATGAGAAACAAGCCTGTGTCCTTGGACTACTTTATTCAACCCAAGTACAAATGCTTCCCCAGTAACCATTTGGCAGGCCCATAGCTGTGCTTAAAGGTTAATATAAAATATGGTTCTGGGGAATAAAAATTATATGTGTGTTTTAAAAGCACTATCAAAGTACTAAGATGATGTCAAACATGATGTTAGCATGAGAAGGAGATATTAAATTTCTCTTAAAGTTTGGTATAAGAGAAATTGTATCTTCTGCAGTTATAGTATGTGTATGTCATGAACTGGTAACAGCTACGTGGCTTGTGGTCCCTTTCTCTCCATGTCTGATAGGAGTCTTAAAGATAAAATATGTACTCAGTCAAAAGAAGGCCTTTCTTATATAGCTGTCTCTTATGGCCTCATCCCACATCCCACAGCTCCTTTATCTTGGGCTGTATGGTTCTTTGGAAATGTAGGGTTTTTTTTTAATTATATACCTCTCTATATTATCTCTTGGAGAATTCCAGGCATGAATAATTAATAAGTAAATAGATGGAGCTCTCTGGGTTCAGCTTAGTCAGCCTGTCACTGCACCATCACCATCCTTATCAATGCCAGAAGAGATCACTCTGCTAAGAACCACTGATGTCCAGACTGTCACCATCCAAAGAAACAGTCCCTTTCTACTTCTCTTGACTCACGGGACACTGTGTTTTAAAAACAAAACAAAACAAATTAAAAAAAAAAAAAAACACATTAAACCAACTTCACAAAGAACTGACAAGATTTGGTTAAGAATTCTACTCCAGTCTTCCTCCGTGACATGATACAAAATTGTATGAAAGTAACAGCTGATTTAATTCCCTGCCTTTCTTCCCCTCAGCTGATCAGAAAGAAGCATGGGGCATTCTGGGAAGCAAGGGGAGAACTGTCCCATGATACTACACATCCAGTTATGCTCGGAAAGGACGAGTCTCTGCTGCAAAATGGAAGCAGCGACCCCTCACAGGAAGTATCTTGCTACCTGGCACACTTGGAATGACATGGATAAAGACCCAAGAATGTGTCCCCAGTGAGCTTCTCCCTCAATCAACTCCCCCTCCTAATGTCTCCAGAGTGATGTCATCAAGCTACGAGTCAAGAATGGCTGAGACGGGCAGAGAGAATGAGAAGGCAAAGCGATCTCCAGAAAGACGAAGACGTTGTATGTAGATGTCAACTCTCGTGCCTTAGCTGTGTGGCTGGACTGCTCTACACCAGGACAGGTAGAACCCTGGCCTCTGAGCACATTAGGCAAGCTCTCTCTACCTGTCACTGCATCTAGCCCTCTTACCAAAAAGAGCAGCTAGCAGACTTTAGACTGCCAAGGATGGTGGAAAGAAAGAACAGAAAGGTCAGATAATGGAGTATATACAGAATGCTATCAAACACATTCTATTTCATAAAGAAAACTGATAATCCCTAAGCTCCTCCTCCTCTATGACTGAAAATATCAGTTGCAATGTTAAAACAGAAGTGGGGGTGGGGGGAAGATCTCAGAAAAAAAATAGTAGTTTAATTCAGCAACTATCAAGCCATCTGCTCATTGGCTCTTCAGTTCCTTTGTTCATGCATGTATCCATTACCTCATTCAGTCAGTACTAAGCAAGCATGTTTTGAGGAAGGTCCCACATGTATAGGCAATGTGACTACTGACAATAAGGACCATACAGTCTGTGAGCGATAAATACATAGGCAGTTATGAAGCATTGAGCAGCATAAAAGAGGTCAGCATGTATCTTGGTAGTTTAACGAACAAAGACACTTGGCTGCAACCAGTCTAGGGAGTTGCTCCAGCTAAACAGGTATGACACAGAAATAAGCAAAATGCTTTGCTGCCCTGTAAGGTCTATCCACGCCTGAATGGCAATAGGCAGCTTGTACAACTATAACTGAAGAGAGACAGGAAATGGATGGACACACTCAAATAATCAATGGCCACAGAGAAGGAAGGAGCTGTGATAAGGAGCTGTGCAGGAGAGGCTCCTTGAGTTACAGCAGCTGAATCCAGTGGTCCACATGCTTTCAACACGAGGGAGATCAGGACAGGGACACAGAGGAAAGGCAGCCATGTGATTACTGGGGGTAGAGATTATAGCAAAGCAGGTTCACACCAAGGATCGCCAGGGACCACCAGAAACAGAGGGTGATGGGAGAATCCTCCTCCGGGGCCTCTGGGGAGATCACGGCTTTGCTAGTGTCTCCGTCTCAGGCACCTTGCCCAGAAAGGTGTAAGGGAGTGATTTCTGTGGTTTTAAGCCCAGATTAGGTAAATAAGGATGCATTAAGGCAGGAGTTCAGTGTCCACACTCACTCCGAGGATTTCTAGGCCTTCCTCTCAGAAGGAGGTAATGCTTCTCCACCTCGCCACTGCCTTCCCAGGCCTCAGACCACTGGCTCCCTGGTGTTTACAGTACACGTTTGTCTTGCTAGAACAGGCTCGCCATGGGCAGGCAAAATGTCTGCTTTGTGTTTCCATTCCCAGGATCTAGAGTTAGGATATCAAAATTAAGCAGATCCAGTCTGAAGAAGAGGCCAGGAGAATATGGTTGCTCATTGAACATTTGGGAGCCAACGTGATGGTGAATGTTAAATTTCAAAGTAAACTTGACTGGATTTAGAATCACAGAAGAGACATGGTTCTGGATTCCCCACCCCCATATATTTCTCTCTCTCTCTCTCTCTCTCTCTCTCTCTCTCACTCTCTCTCTCTCTCTCTCTCTCTCTCTCTCCCACTGATTACAAGGTTGCTGCAGAGCATGTGCAGGATTCTGTTTCTCTAGGAGAACAAGGCTGAGCGTTGGCTGGGATATAAGCCCCACACATGGGTTAGAAACCGTTGAAAAGATTGTAAACAAAGGGTAATGATAAATGCTTATGCTGTTAGAGGTGGGAGGTGTTTGGTGGGTTGGTGATGGGCCCAGTGTCCCTCGGCTTCTTCATTAATGACGAGGTGGGAGAAGGAAAACACCAACAGCACATTCATTAGAGGATGCTAAATTGGGAGGTGCAGCAAATGTCACAAAGGACCAAGGAATTGTCCTGGACTGATGTGACAGGGCCAGTCTCAGCTCAGAGAAGCAGAACAGTGCTCAACCCGTACACCACCCACTCCACAGAACACTCACTCTTCTTGGAAACCATTTCTTTGGAGGAAAAAAAATGATTAAAAGTAAAAACTTAAAATGTTTTCATGCTTGTGTTTCTTCTTGTTATGGGCAGGTTTCACAATGGATGTTACAGAGAAATTAATCTGCTTTTATGAGTCACAGAAGTCAGAAGGCCTAAATGGAAATCTTGCCACCACCATTCCTGGACTTCAATGAGAAGAGAAAGACAGAAAGCATCCCCCCATTGCACCCCAAATAGCAACACAGACCGTCTTCTGTCCCATGGGGCCTTCTGCCTACCAGCCTGAGGTCTGACAGGATATGGTGTTGATCTTGCAGGTTACTTCCTTATCTGAGCCTGGTTCATCTTTCCCTGGAAGGTCTCTCTTTCCATTTTCTGTTTCCCTGTGGTTATCCTTGTCGCTGTGTGATTCTTAATTGACTGAATCAAGACTTAAAATTCATAAGAAGACATTGGCGGACCATGTGAAGGAGAGAAGTCTGTTTCCTGCCCACAGGAATAACAGATGGAGAACTATTTAGCCTATTTTCAAAAGTCAAACGGTTAATCTGGAAGGAGGAAAATATAGCTGAAGACTTTAGAACATTAAGCTCCTTGAAGAAAGCTGTTGTATAAATAATATATTATAAGCACTTAAAAATCTTACCTGCTTGCAGAATTTCCCTGAGTCCTTGCCACATCCAACTTAGCAAAATGTTATTTCTTTCCTCATTCATTTAGGGCTTATCAAACACTGTGTGCTAAACACTATCCACTTCCCAGAGGAATCCAGAGAGTAATGGAGGTGACAGGTATACAGAATTACTCTAAATACATTTTTTTTTAATGTTGAGATACACTGGTAATGTCTAAGCTGGGCCTTTACAGACTGAATCATACTTGTCTAGTGGATATAAAATGGGAAGGCCAGGCAACTGTAAAGGGCTGTGCATCTACAGGCATAATGACTTAGTAACAAACACATCGCTGACAGAGCTTCCCAAACCAGTGAGTTGCTCCGTGAGGTTAGGATGAATGCAGCCTGCAGAGAGAAGGCATTGTGACATGTTGCTGGCTGACAGATGGGAAAGGAAGTTCAGTCCTCCATGGCAGTTCTGCTGGGCTGAATTCTTATTGTCTCTCTTTACCACTCTAAGGAGGCTGAACTTGATTTTCTGTGTAACCCAGAAGCATCAGTCGTTTAAAGCAGAGGATGCAGATTCTAAAACCATCTTCTTTCAACCACAACGATTAGTTAACCAGAGTTTCGGTTTACTGACTTCATGGCCAAATGGCTACCCTAACAAGATGGTATTTTATATGGGAGAGGAAATTTGGGGCATTTAATATTATAATACATAAACGTGGTTAAAAACTATATCCTATCACGCATAATCTTTTAGGAGGAAGACCTCACACGTTTCTTTAAAAATGTGGCTTTTGACAATTCACAGACATTTCTGTTTGTACAAGCAAATGCATTTTGGAAGTACATGAGTTTCACTAATGTCCACTACACAAACACTGAGTCAGAAGAGGCTGACTCAAGCAGGACATAAGAATAAGATAGACACGTTAATCACGGTTTTCACCACCGTTCTAAGCATCACTCATCTTGCATCCATATGAGATCTCGTGAAGTAAATTCTAGTTCAGAATCAGTTCTCCTGGATCCCTTGACTTCGACCTGTGAGTTGTATGACCTTGAGCTGTCAGTCACCCCCAGGCTCCGCCCCTTTCATCATCTCACATGGGTTTATGATAAGCTGATGTGATAATAAAAAACTGGATTTGAAACTCCCCGTGCCAAAACATACCCAAGGATGTCAGAGTATCCCAGGGAAGCTACTGAGATGATTCAGTACAAAGTGAAGAGAACTTGTATGGCCCTGGGGAATTCCAAGAGTCGATAGGTCCATGACACACAGCCAAGGGTTATTTGTACCTGATCAGTGGCCAGGGGCTTTCAAGCAACATCAAAAAGCACATTTAGCTGCTTTTGATAGGAAGGTTTCAATGCTGTGGTGGAAATGAAGAAATCTCTTAGCATTTCACCAGAAATGACCAACTATGAAAGCTAAGGGCACCCTCATGACAACCTACTGAGTAGTTTTGGACCTCAGACTCTGTTTCTAATTTAAGGGAGGGAACACTGGCCACAGAAGCACTTCTGTGACTATCCCCACTGAAACTGCCCCTGGTGTCCCTGGGAGCCCAGAGTTATTCTTGCCTGTGGCTATAGAAACTCAGAGCAAAAGCCCAACAATTGGATCCCTCCTGAGCTTCCTTCTTAATGAGCTGGTACCCAGGAAACATACAGTGCCTGGTAACAGATGATAATCCCAGTCTTGGTGTTGTCTGTTATGACTCTAGGCTGAAAGGATGCTACCCAATCTCATCTGACCCTGACAGGACCATGGGTTATTCTTTAAACACTGCAACAACTGTATCTCATCCCATCATATTTATGCCTCAACAGAACCTGGAACTTAATTCCTGTAGTATTCAGAATCTCACTTGGTAGCAGTATTCAGGAGTTGTTTCTATGCGACCTGAAAGAGAAAAATTGTGTGTGTGTGTGTGTATAGTAGTAGTAGTAGTAGTAGTCTTCTATTGCTCTATTAAATGTGAATGAAGCAAAATTCTGAATAAATTGAAGCCAAGCTATTTGATATGGCAATGTTGGAAGAGTAATGTTCTGTGGTGTTGAAGCTCAGAACAGACCTCTGCTCCAGACCTGTGCACTTTTCATAAAGAAAATGGATAGATCACACTTCCCTTACACACACGCATGCATGCAAACAGAGCCAACACTAATGGCAATGGAATCCAGAACAGGTAACTCTGAGCCTTGTACTGAGCCTTAGATAGGCATACAAGTCACAATTTGCCAAGCCTGCCCCACCCCTCCAGCCTACAGTTCTCTGTGTGCCATCAGTTTGTTCCCTCACCAGACTCCGTATACAGCTGTGCTAATGAGGTCATTTGCTTATTGCCCTTTGGATGTTGAGCTCTGAGAGAAGCAATCAGTTTGGGGATCTTGCTCATGTTTCTAGGAAGAATGAGATGAAATTTCTAGAGTTCTAGAAAGAAATGAACTCTCCTGTTCTGACTCCGTCTTTCCCAGTAGTCACTTTTCTAGCAGAGTCTGAGTCAGAAATAAGATCATAAGAAAACTTCTCCCTTCAGTCGAACTAACGGAAGCTATGAAACAAATGGACTTAACAGATATCTACAGAATATTTCATCCTAAAACAAAAGGATATACCTTTTTCTCAGCACCTCATGGCACCTTCTCCAAAACTGATCACATAATTGGCCACAAAACAGCCCTCAACAGATTCAAAAATATTGAAATTGTCCCATGCATCCTATCAGATCACCATGGACTAAGGCTG
>LR750275.1:139355-238206 GCA_902729485.2 Mus minutoides
TACTCACTGATATGTGGATATTAGCCCAGAAACCTAGACTACCCAAGATACAATTTACTAAACACATGAAACTCAAGAAGAAGGAAGATCAAAATGTGGACACATCACCCCTTCCTAGAATTAAGAACAAAGCACACATTGAAGGAGTTACAGAGATCATGTGTGAAGCTGAATCCAAAGGATGGATCCAATGACTGTGGCTGCCAGGGATCCATCCCACAATCAGCCACCAATCATAGATACTATAGCATATGCCAGCAAGATAGTGCTGAAAGGGCCCGGATATAGCTGTCTCGTGGGAGACTATACCAATGCCTGGCAAACATGGAGGTGGAAGCTCACAGTCAGCTATTAGATGGAACACAGGGTTCCCAAGGAAGGAGCTAGAGAAAGTACCCAAGGAGCTGAAGTGGTCTTCAACCCTATAGGTGGAAGAATAACATGAACTAACTAGTACCCCCTGAGCTCATGTCTCTAGCTGCATATATAGAAGAGGATGGCCTAGTTGGCCATCATTGGGAAGAGAAGCCCCTTGGTCATGCATTCTTTATATGCCCCAGTACAGGGGAATGCCAGGGCCAAGATGTGGGTGCAGGTGGGTAGGGGAGCAGGGCTGGGAGGGGGGAGGGTATAGGGAACTTTCTGGATAACACTTGAAATGTAAATGAAGAAATTATCTAATAAAAATATATATATAATGTAAAAAAAAACTTCTCTTTTTAATGATGGCTACATTTTTTTTTTACTTAAAGTCAGGTGGCCGCTCCACCTCCCCACACTTTCAGGGACTTAGGGGTCCTGCTTATTGCATGGACCATGATCCTGGCAATACCAAGACACTGTTGGATCCTTGACATCTCTGAAAATGGCTAGTTTGATGTCTCAGTGATCCTTCAGTTTATAGGATTCACTGCTAAGCCAGAAGCTGGCTCTTTATTCTGCAAGTCAAGATTCCCAACACAACTGTGATGTGACTGAATGCAGCAGCAGGCATTGGGGAAATCCTGTTTGTTCCCCAAATCCTTTCAAGTCGTCTCTGAGCCTGACTGTGCCCAATGCAGTAAGCTGCTCCCCTCCAAATGCTAATTCTCTTCTAATAGGTTGAAGCCTGGGAGTTCCAGGAATCGCCACTTATCACAGAGCCTAGGAGTTCCTTTAGGTCCCAGGGCAAAGCTTCCTGAACAGTTAGTTCCCTGGGGTCTGTTTTCAGATGAAAATTTTAAAAATCTAAATAACACTGTCATTTCTGCTCCATATGCCAAGCCCTTGGTGTGGATGCAGGTGTCTGAATTCCATGGAGGTTACTCAAGGGCTTGGTGACAGTGCCACACAGGCTGGGGAGTTTGTTTTGAAAAGGCTCCTTCCCGCCAGCTCCTTTCCTGGCAAGGCGCTGTCATTCCTGTGACACGTTAAGAGGAAATGCTAACATTACACAGATACATTAAGTCATGCAGCGGTTTCATGCACGTCTCTGGGCCTTCGAAGCATTCCGCCACAGAGGTGTCCAGCCACAGGAAGGAGTAGGCTGCATCCAGGCCAGCCAAGACTGTGCTCAGAACACACATTACAAAGGAGTGTGACGCCCCAGTCTGTGCCATTAGGCCACATTAGCCAGCATCACCCATTCCCTCTGATTAATAATTGAATTCAATCCATACAGAGGACCTCAGGCCAGGCTGGAGGAGGCCTACTGCACATTAGAATGGAGCATCTCCAGGGGCTTCTGATGCACTTTGTCCATTTAACAAGTCAATCTATAAACTACAGTCAACGAGTGCTCATTAGCAGCAGCAGATAATCCACCCGGAATGTTCATCTGCTTGCCCATTCATCGTGCTTCCCTGTGATGACTTTCCTTTGGCCACACATAAGCATAGGACCCCTTCATGGGGCATGCTTTCATGCACCAGTCTGGTCCCCTACTACTTACATAACAGTCTCAGGTCTCTTCAGGAATGACTTACAACAAGAGACCTACTTTCCCCAAGGTCATATTCTTTCCCACAGCAGTTGCATACATGGGTTATGAGAAAACATGAAGGCTTGGCCGCCACATGTCGCATGCCAAATAAAGAACACTCTCATCCCTGTGTCCCCAAAAGGATGGCTGTACTTCTATTTGGATGTTTGCAGGCCAGCTTCCTCTCTGCTCATCCCTACTTTCATTTCTCCTCCTCAAATATCATGCCAGGAGCACTATCCAATAATACCTGTGCACATAATACATTTTTCACATACAGGTCTGTGTCCCAGAACTCTGTTCACACCTGAAATGCTATAGGATATCCTACCTGCCACTAAAGGGGCCATCCCTAGGTGCTAATGAATAACTCTCATAGAAGTCTTTCCTAGATTGTTAAAGATGTCACCAAACACTGGCTACCCTTCTCTCTAACTTGGACACTAGGGAACTTCATAGGGTTTTTTTGTTGTTGTTGTATTTTGGGGGATTTTTTTGTTCTTTTTTTTTTTTTTTTTTTTTGGACAGATGAATGCAAATGTGATTTGTAATTTAGGGCTTAGGGAAAACTAGATGGCCCAAACATACAAATCTGTGGGTTTAACTGAAACTAAATTGCACATTTACTATCCCACAAGTATTCATTCATTGTTAGGACAAGTCTTCCATTCAGACAAATTTGAGGAATGTTGCTCAGCCTTGCAAGATGAAGTGCTGTTCCCAGAACTTAATATAGCCTGCCATTAGTGATTCGGCCATGTAGCATGGCCATGACACATGTTCTTACGATTCCCTATGTTAATAAATCAGGAAGCAAATGTTTTCAACTAGGGAAAGGGTATACAGTTGGCCCACAAACCTAAATTCCTACACACCCAAAGCAATAACTTAAGCCTAAGTGTTCCATTTGGGAATATCACTTCCTCAACAGCATCCACTATTTGAATCTAACACAAGAAAACAAATGGTCTAGGTAGTTGCTGCACCAGTGCTCAGAGAGGGCCACAGGTCACTCCTCTCAGGGTTCTCCTCTGGCCTGGGCCTAGTGTCTACCACTGCCCATTCCAGGCACAGGAAGAACAAATGAATTATCTATGCAAATAGAGTAGAATCTGAGCAACTCTTACCATAGTCTCTGAGTTCTGTAGCTAGGGTCCAAAGAATAATGTTCCCAACTTCAGAGGGTCATTTTTTTTCTGTTTATTTTTCTTTACGAGGCAGATTCTCTCATTGCAATGTGAAAAATGTTGTCTTGATGCATTTATAAGTCTGGTTTTTTGCCTCATCCAACTATCCTTGGAAGTAAGATCTTCATGAGGGCTGATGTAGAGCTGTGCTATAGCAAAGATGATACCTGTACCATAGGCTTAAGGGAAGCTAGAGACCATAGTGTGTGTGTGTGTGTGTGTGTGTGTGTGTGTGTGTGTGTGTGTGTGTGTGCGCGCGCGCATGCGTGTGCGTGTCTGTCTGTCTGTGTGTCTGTCTGTCTGTCTGTCTATCTGTCTGTCTCTGTGTGTGTGTGTCTCTGTGTGTGTGTCTCTGTGTGTTGTACCAGGGTGGGTCACATGTGTTTAGTTATGTGCATGAACTGAAGCTGTGGATAGATGCATGTGCATCTAGCAGCATGAGAAAGCAATGACAAGTGCCTGAACTCTAATTCCAGATGTACAGCTCTTTCCCCAGCACTAACTTGCTGTGGAAACCTGTTTGTCCAAGTTCAGTTCAGGGCCTCATTTTTATCTCCCTCTTTCATTAATGTGGTGGTAAAACAGCCATGAAGAGTCTCGTGTGAAATTAGACCATGTGTAGGCATTACATCAGGATGTAGTCAATCATAACCAAGAGAGAATGGGCAACAATCATCTAGCAGAATTAGGTACCAACCTCTGAGTCTCATGAGAACAGGAGTACATGTGAAGAGATGTTCCAATATGCTCTTACGTACAATGGATAAAGACCTTTGTTATGTGGAAGTGTTCAGTGTGTGGATCTTCAATAAGAATGTAATTGTCCTTGGGAGGCAGAGGCAGGCGAATTTCTGAGTTCGAGGCCAGCCTGGTCTACAAAGTGAGTTCCAGGACAGCCAGGGCTATACAGAGAAACCCTGTCTCAAAAAACCAAAAAAAAAAAAAAAAAAAAAGAATGTAATTGTCAATGAACTGTTTTGGTTCGAGTGAGAACTACCCTCAAAACAAGCCATGACAAGGATTCCTTCCCAAAAAGAGAACATAAGAGCAAACGTGTTGATAGTCTCACCTACAGTGTTTTCTGAACTGGAGAGTTGATGTCAGCACAGAGAAGAGGAAATGTCAACTCAGCTGGAGAAGTTAAGGGAGTGGGTGGGGAGGGGAGCCGGGTGGGGAATGGGGGAGGGTATAGGGGACTTTCGGGATAGCATTTGAAATGTAAATGAAGAAAATATCTAATAAAAATTGGGAAAAAAATACTGTAACGAACTACAAAGTTCAAGACCTGCCTCCAGGTTGCTGCCCTGTTTGAACCCCTGTCCTGACTTCCTTTAGTGATGAACTAAGATGTGGAAGTGTAAGCCAAGTAAACCCTTTCCTCTCCATGTTGCTTTGGTCATGGTTTTTCATCATAGCAATAGAAACCCCAACCAAGGCACACAGGATTCAAACTCAGAGCCTCTTACTTGTATTGCAAGTGTCTTTACCCAGTGATCTATCTCCCATCCCAGGGGTTGCTGTTTTTGTTTTTTAAATAAGTTGATGTAATCTTTATCCTGTTGGATTTTGAAGGAAGCTATTCAAGTTTCACTAGAAATGTCCTTTAACAATAAGCTAATATCCTGTAATCATTCAGAAACATAAGTGGGTGTCTCATCTCGACAGAGTTGACATACGCACAACTTTCTCTGGGATTAAGAACTGGTTTTGCTTGTTAATATGAAAGGGGGACATACTGTACAGTAAATCTAGGTCTTAGACTGATTTCCTGTGAAACTCATATAAAACAACATTGTGTCCTCCCTGAAGCAGAGATGTGACATGTCATGGGATGCGGGGGTTGGGGGTTGGGGAGAGCAGTCACTACCTTAAAAATAGTAGAAGTCGCTTGCATTTCCAAGGTTTTAGCTCACTATATTGATCAATAAATTCTTTTTTATTATGAACCGGACTTGGTGCTAAGACCAAAACAATTATCTTAAACTTAAGCCTTTCCTCCTTGATCATCTCTAATTTCAATTTGGGGGGAGGAATAATAAATTTCAGCTGAAATTAGACTTTCTCAGATTGTTCCTGGGATGTGCTTGAATGAAGAGAATGGGCTTTCTACCACAGCAAACACAGGCATACCACATAAAATCTATTTTTAAAGGTGTTAATAGGTAAAAGAACTCAATTTATCCCCTGAATGTTATTCTCCAAAAAGACATTTCATGAAGCGAAGATTCTTTCAACGACTTGCTCAACTACATACAACAAAATGACTTAGGAGAAGCTGCCAGGGGCTTCTCTGTGGTTTACATGCAGCCAAGTTCAAGAGAGAAGGGCTAGACCACCATAGAGATGCTATAACGTACCAGTTTCATAAGCATCTCTGTAGTACATGCTACTCAGGAAAAGACTATATTGACTCATAGATGCTCACGAGCGTTGCTTTATTTTTAGCGAGGACAGTTAAGAATAGGATTTTTTATATATTTATAAAATGTCTCTCAGACAAGCATATGAGAAAAATTTCCAAGCAACATCTTGCTTTATTTCTCAATACTCACAGGTGGAAGAGGGGGGAAAAAAATCAAACCAGACAACATTTTGCAATCCTAACTGAGATCATTATCAGATGCTTTCTGGTACCTCAACATATTGCAAGGCTGAGTTTGCCCTTGATATTTAGGGTTTGAAGATGGAAAACAGAATTCATTCCAAAGGCAGGGGAGGGACAGAACTGGGAAGTGGGACCCAGCGTCTTGAGACTGCTAACTGCCTAGTATAATGTGCAAAATGTACTAAAGGTTCCTCTAGAAATATGTGCCCCCACCAGAGCGTCAAACTCTACCATTATCCAGCCAAGCAAGGGACAGGAGCATCTCTTTCCCCTGGCACCCTTCTCTTAAACAGTGCTCTCACTACTAGGAGGAACTGACTACTCCTAACCTCCTCTGCGGTGCTGTTTTCTGCCACTGCAATTAATGGCATAGTACTATCTCAAATTCCTATACACACTGGAATGTATAAAACACATGGTCCTATTCATCTCTCTCTGTCCCTACACAATGTTAGAGGAAATTATGCTTTTCTTTCAGAAATGAGAGCAATCAGAAGAAACCAAGGGCTTAAGCAGAGTCCCTCTGATCTTTCCTTATATTTATTGGTTTTTTCCAATAGTCAGTCCGCACAATAAATGCTCTACCGGGCCAGTCACCAGGTCTCAAGTCCACAATAAACCCAGCCTACTCCTCCACCTTGCCACCTTGGGCAGGTACTTTAGTCTATAAAACAGAAGTACTCACAAAGCCCTATCTAATCCACAAGGGAGGCCGGGAAGCAGGACAATTAAAGAGAAGGTGATTTAGAAACTGTAAGGAGAACTACTCAGACCTAAAGTGTTGCTATTAGCACCTTATGTGCAAAGACTATGCCTTTGACTTTAAGCTGCTAGTGACTCTCGAGGTCTGTATGCAGAGGTGTGCTGTATAAGGAAGGAGGAAGAAATGGAAGGCCAAACGTCATTCTGTAAGTTACAACTCCATCCCAGGCCCTCACTGGACAAATGACCAATGAAATACAAGACTCTCCTCAGTAGTGCACCTCTGAGATCGAGAACAAAGTCAGCGTTGAGAAAGAACAGAACCAAAGCCTGTCCTATGCTGGGCTCCAACTCTGTTCCCCAGCACTGAGATGATGGAGGTGCAGGTTGGGAGGAGGGAGGTGGGAAGGGGATAGAGATAGAGACAGATAGACAGACACTAGCCAGGATTCTGGTGGAAAAAAAATCTCGCCAAATTTAAAGAGTTCAGATTTTAGAAATCAAAACAGTAAATACACCACCGCCATTGTTGGCCTATTTCAATTTGTTTTCCCGAGCTACACCCCAGGCCCAAAGAACCAAGTTATTATTTGGTTGGTTGGCTGGCTGGCTGGCTGGCTGGCTGGCTGGCTGGCTGGCTGGCTGGCTGGCTAACTGGCTGGCTTGGTTGGTTGGTTAGTTGGTTGGTTGGTTGGTTGGCTGGCTGGCTGGCTGGCTGGCTAGCTGGCTGGTTGGCTTGGTTTTTAGAAAGCGGATAAGAAGTGATTCATTCTGGAGCCATTTAAGTGACCACAGAACCAGGAATATAGATTTAGGTTACCCCAAAATCACATTTTCCAACATAGGAGCATTTTCATGAATTTTTATAGTTTTACAGAACAAAGAAAGCCATAAATCATGGCAAGTTTAAAATACATTGGTGGGAACATCAGAGAGGCAGGTACAGCAAGATGGAAGAGCTTCTCTATGGGCACAAGATGTTCTCTGATGACATTCTTAGCTTTAAGGTCTGTGGAAGTTAGTAGTCTATTGTTAATGATGTCAAAAGGTTTTTATTTTCATCAGATCTAAGATTCCTTTTTTAAAATGAATGTATTCTTACATTCTTAAAAGTGGGATTAATCAATATGATGCTAGGTCCCAAGTACCACTGTACTCTCCTTCCCAAGTGAATAAGGTAGGGTGTTCTGAAAACCAGTATTCAGCAGGTTCCCAATGGGGCTTGATGATGACCAGCCCAACCATGCTGAGTCCTGTCCCCCTAAGCCCTGAGCCCAGCACTAGCCTTCCTCCACACTCCAGCCTGGTCAACATCTAGAATCAAACTGACTGCAGAAAGCAACTACCTGCCTGACCAATCACAATGGAGCTGTGACCCAATCCCATCCTCTTGTCTGCTCTCACTTCTCTGTTTGGCCTCCCCTAAAAGTGGCATGACCAACTTCCAAATGCTCCATGATCAAGCACAGCTTCCAGTTGCAGTGCTGCCTCTGGCCTACCCATCTCTGTTTGCCTCTACTTCCAGACCATTAGAATGCTGAGCTCTGAGACACATACTGGAGGTTGTACTTTTCCCGGCCCATGTGTCTCTGTTGCCCTTGGCATTAACTAGCTCTCTCCTTCCTCCAGTCTAGCCTGACCTACAATTTGACCATAACTGAAAATTCATAGACAGCTTCCTTCCTAGCCTCAGACTCTATTTCTGGTAGCAACTTCTATATCAAAAGTAGGCTCCATCTCTAGATTACTCAGGCCATAATGTAAGTGAACTCCATGATAGTACCCCATCACCAGGAGCACTAGGCTCTCAGAAGACCTCTGTCCTGAAGCATGGATCCCTGTCTGCTCTGACATAAAAGTGGAGTAGAATGTGATATTCTCAAGGAAACAGAGAGATCTAAAGTTTAGAAAATGCATCAAGTCATGTGTTGAAAGGGAAGAAAGAAATGTTAATGACACCAAGAACTATGTAGGAAACTGAATGTAAACAGCATCTATGAACTTATTATTTCTACATCAAAATCACTACTGACAGCACTGTATATCTCAGAAGTCATTTGATACCATGTCATAGCACTGTTCTGAGTCACACACACATACACACACACACACACACACACACACACACACCTTTCCCAAAATGCTTCTAGAGCAGAGCTTGAAAACTGTTCAAATTCAAAGCATGACTAATGGTTCTACTCCCTTCAGCTTCATTTCTTTGCCCCTTGCAAAGCTGAATTCCCCCACCATTTGCACAGGCCAACTCTCAAGGGTCTGGGATCCTGTCTAAAACCAACCTGTGAGTTGATCGTCAAAATGCAAGTCCCAGGGCACCTCTTTGGATGCCAGCAACTGTCCACCAGCTCCAAAGGAAATGAGGTCACTTCCTGGTGTCTACCTTAAGTCATCACTGTGTCCTTTAATTAGACCCCAAAGCAGAGGGTACAAGTAGAGCCCCCCCCCCAAAAAAAGACCAGTTAAACAAGGCACAAAGAAACAGTCCAGGGATTCCATGATAAGATCCTTAAAAATTATCTTTAATTGATGCCAAATATGAACAGATCATGAAGTGACAGAACCAAGTAAAATTGCATAGATGAAAACTATGCGCATCCTTAGGTTCTCCATTCGTAACTTTCAGTATCCTCAACCCAACATGGTAAACGGTTAGGGCAGGGCAAGTGCAGGGGCGATGAGATGAGACATGTCCTTAACTCAAGGAGGAAGCGATTGGCAAAGCCAAGAAAGAAAACAGAACTTCATCAGCTTTAATGGTTTGTCGTCCTGAGGGTGCACATCAGATTAATACTTCTAGACTGTAGTTTTTAGCCTCAGGAATAGTCTATCTTTAATCTTAGAGGTATGTCATAGAGACCATGTCACCCACTTATGGCTGCTCCATATGTGACTCCTAGACAGTGTATTGAAGAAGGAAACTTCTGCAAGTTTTGAAGAGGAAAGACAACTTATGATCTAGCATACTCTGTGGGTGCTTTCTCCTTCCGTTTTCTTTCCTTACCCATTTCTTCTTCTTCTTTGATTTAGGGGGGATGACTTTCTAGATCTTTTGAAGTCCCATATCACAAATTCCATGATAACCCCTAAATGAAAATCACTATGACTAGTGTCAACCTTCCCAAAGCTGTATGAAAGACAGGAGAGACTAATGCTTTCCCTACACAATGGCACTCCCATGAGTCAATGAGCAAAGAGGCTGCCACTTGATCCTGGAGCTTTTAACATTACGTGTATGCCCTGAATGAGTTTGCACAGTGGCCCAAGGTAATGGAATAGTTTTGGTTAACAATTCAGTTCCTGCTTGCTTCTTTACAAAAGTGACAAGTAATGTACAATTCTTGAAGGGTTACCTGAGTCATTCTAGACATGTCTGCATATACCCTGAAGTCCCATGCTATAAATGTAAGTCCTGCTGTACCCTGCTGTAGGGGAGAGTCCACCACCTGAGAGAACATTTCAACCAAGCCTGGTTCTGCTCCTCAAACTCGAGTTTGTTTGTCTTCACCAAGTGAGTATAAATATCAAAAGGCTTCACTCTTGGAAAAGGGCTGGAAGATAACGTGGTTGTTTGGCAGTTTATACTCTTTCTAACAATTTTATACTATGGATGGTTACCACCCACCAATTCTCACTGCTCCCAGGAATAAGTCATCCCTGGAAGAAAATGGGGAACTGCCTTCTGCTAACGTTCATTGCCTACTTTTTGTTCAATCTAATCTACCAAACAAGGAATTAAAATTTAAAGTTGCTTTAAAAAAAATAAGCATGTGCTTTGAGGCCTCTTATATGAAGCATGAGGTTGAAAACTATTTTTTTTTTTTTACCTTTTTACCGACTCCTTTAGACTCTAATTTGAAAAAGTCTTAACTGTTATACCCAATGTGAAGAAAGTCCTTTATGGGTTGTACTTCATTTCTACTTAGGTAAATGTATTTCTCAGCCACCACTCTTGTTCTGTTCTAGTCTCAAGAAGATCAAGGCAGTGGCAACCCCAGTTCCACCTCAGTGGAATCTAAATCCACCACACAGTTTTGTGTTAGAGAAAATGACTGTCCATTGACTACAATGTGGGAAAAATTGTCAGACCTGATGATCTGGACTAACCCACAAACACACTCCCAGTGAACAGAGGTCATTGAGCTTTAAAATTTAGGTCTCAAGGGGGAAGTGAGGTAGGGGATGTGTACAGATGGAGAAAGGAGAGAGAGAGAAAGCCCAAAACCAAAATAAACCCTTTCCTGGCCATAGTCTGTCTTCTAGAAATCTGAGGACAGAGAAAATTAATATCTTTGGTCTCTCTGATTCAGATCACTTGAAGTGAGTTAAGCACTTCAGAGATTCTGGGATGGCTAATAGCCACAGGATGACCTGACCCTTCCAAGGGCACCCTATGGAACTAGGGCCCTACATATTGGAAGAGATGGGCTATGGCTATCAGTGTATCGTAAGTCTTCTCCTTCTGGAGAAAATGGGTCTAAGCGTTGGAGCATGAGCTATCAAGGCTCAATAGCTAAGAAGGGGGTGAAAGGGCAAACACCTGGGGAAGGGAGTGTGAAGTGGACCAGATGAGAGTCATTCCTTAGTAGGCAGTTTAGTTAAGTGCACCTTCAGGTCTACAAATACATTTTAGCACATTACAGTGCAGGGGTAAGAACTTAGTCAAAGGTCGCATGCCTATGCTACACAGATAATCCCCGTGCT
Organism: Mus minutoides; assembly: GCA_902729485.2. NCBI lineage: Eukaryota > Metazoa > Chordata > Mammalia > Rodentia > Muridae > Mus > Mus minutoides. Next base: position 150,529 of record LR750275.1, read on the forward strand.
CCCTGTCATCACGCTCACTGCAATGAGCTACAGATGGATAACCAGCATCCGTATCCCCCATCCACTTCAAATTTATAACAACAGTACATCCCACAGCCCCTGGCAGACCACTTTACCACATGCAGCACTTTGTCTTGTGACATACACCAAAGGGTCAACCTGTCCAGGGCACTGCTACAAGAGGCAGGTCGCATGTCCAGGGGCTGGCTGACCAGTCTCAGGCTCAGCATCTCATCTTCTAACCCATCCATCCCATAGTACTGAGTGGATTATTGCTGTTGACAGAGTTCTGTTGTGTCCTAGATCTCAGAGTCAAAATAAAAGTTCAAGATATCCCTGGAGGGGGGGGAGGAGTTGGCATTTTTCTCCCAACTGGACACTTGCAACCATGTGGAAGGAAAGATCAGAATGACAATCTAAGGTTCAAAGATTGAGCAACACACAGCAGGGAATAGTACCCTATAGTCAGAGGCTGGGCAGTTCTTGGCACCTCATCTTCTAGGATATGTGTTGGAACACCCTGAAGACTCACAAAAATTGCACAGGAAAAGAAAATGTCCATCTCCTTTCAAATGAGCTAGATAGCCTGGATGTCCTCATAGTTTCTTGGTTTATGGCCTCACTTCTAGTCTGAAGATTGTGTAGGGGAAAGATATAGAAGTACCAGGGAAGATTCCAGAAGAAGCCAGGCAAGAATGTAAGGCAAACAGTAGTAGGCAGCCACATGCTAAAAGCAGAATGAAGATTCCCCACTCTGGCGTCCTTAAAAAAGCAACGAACGCCTCTCTGTTGGTGGATAGCTGCTGGACTCCAGAGCCTGTGTGATATGATGATCTTTCAGCTGGATATGGGGTCCCCACCATTCTCTGAATTCAGTGGCTGGGGCAGCAGCAGTCAGATGTTCAGCCAGTGAAGTGACTTCCCGGTGGGACAATCAGAGGAGCATCATAGGAAAGATATATAGGAGGTTGGCCAAGATGGCTGGCGTATGGCAAGTCACTGTGAGATAAGTGTTCCCATGATTCACAACAATATCCCCAAAGATCAGACTCTCAGAGATCTGCAAAGTGCTATGGCTGACAGGGAGAGATGGGGGAGAAGGAGCCACTGAACCTGAGGAAGCTTCGTATGTCCAGAGTGGCCTTCCACATTCCCCAAAACATTTCTCTTGGCTTCTGATCGAGAAGAAACAAAACAGAACAGAACAGAATAGAACTGGTTTATAGTTCGTGTCCAGTTCAAAGATGGGTCTCAGTTCATATCCAGAGTCAGGCTGCACCTGCTTTCTCTCTCTCTCTCTCTCTTCTTTGGGGGCTCTGAGGGTGGAGCGGTCTTCTCACAGTGGTGAAGTGAGACGGTGAGGATGGAAAAAACAAAGAAAACGAAAAAGCAAAAGGTCTGTGCCCCAACCCTTCCTCCCTTCTGTTAAATAACTTCCCAGCTGAGTTACGGAGGCACTTTCTGCAGTTCACTGTGGGTACAGGTAAAGGCACTAAGCAAGTATTAAATCAATTGGCTGAGTTTCTTCAGGGAGCCTGGGGGGGGGGGGGGGAGGGCTGAAGTCTCTATAGACTTCAAGTCATGACTGCAAAAAAGAAATTGGCTCTGCTCTGGATGCATGAAGAGGTCAGCATTATCACTTACATCCTAAGAATGCACCAAGAAACCATGCAATATTGCACCTTTTTTGTTTGTTTGTTTGTTTGTTTGTTTTGCTTGTATTTATGTTCAGCTAGAAAGAATGCTTGTCTTAGGTCTATTAAATACCTTGATGACTTATTTAGTTCTCCACAATTTTCCCTTAAAGGATGGGCATATTGTTCCTCTCTCTGTCTATACCTGCACAGAAGCTTGGCATTTCCCTGAGCAAAGGCAGGAAAATTGACGGGAGTGTCCCCCACCCCACCCCCACCCCAAGTGTTTCTTTGGGCCTTTCGTCCCACAGACTTGTAATTTTTTAGTATTTTCTAATTTTTATCACTGAAATCATGCATTAATTAATTCAAGGTATATCTTAATCATAATAGGCCATAATGCTGACTAAGAGAACATGCTTTGAGCTCTGAAAAGGGATTGTCCCCATCTAATGTATGTACTTAAATACAGTACTTTAGTTGCTAAGAAAAGAGTTAATAAATGAAGGAGTGCACTTTTGGTGAATGCAAATGAAAAGGGCCTATATTTAGAAGAGTCAATTTCAACGTAAGCTTATTCCCTATTGTCTGGGTTAACTTTCTCGGCATGCGATTATAAAATAAATGTTATCAGATTCAAACATGCTTACCATTTAACTCTTGTGCTCTTGCAATAAGGAGGGTAAAGTTTTACATCCACTTCTGAAGGTCAGGGGTCAGGATTGGTTTTAAAAAAAAAAAAAAACCTATATTTGGATCATCTGCAGTTGAGAGAACTTAGCAGCCCTACAGATGAATCAACTCATTTAATCAAGTTACCCTTTTCTTAGAGAATAGACTGGATTTAGGAGAATGGGGCAGATAGAGAATCCCAACAGATTGGGACCAGTATCAGATTTGCAAGGTGCTTTCTGAATCATTCTCAATTAGTCCGGATTTTGTTAGCCTTGTATGCAATTCAGTTGATCAAAATAAAAGCATCCCCCCCCCACTGACCACTGAAGCTGTTACAAAGTGTTCCACAGAGCACACTATCTGAAATATGCTGTGCGGTTGGCAAAAGTTTAGAGTGGAGTTCCATGCAAATTTGAATTTTTATATTCCTAAGTGGTCATCAGATTTTTAAAGTAAAAAAATAAAAATAAAAAACACCTTAAGCCAAAAGATTGGAAATACTTCTGGACAAGGAAAGCATCTTATTTCACACAGACTACTTAATGGACAGCATTTATAAGAAAATCCTCTTCCTTTTCTTTTTAATAAAAATGAAAATAGTTGGTTGTTGGGTCGTTTTTGTGTTTTTGTTTTTGTTTTGCTTGTTTTGGTGTTTTTTTTTAATGGATCTTGAAAGCTTCAGGTTTGCCACTCCCCAAATTCACAATGCAACAACGCATTGCCAGTAAAATAAAGCATTCAAAGACTACTGTTTCGTAAAGTATCTACAGAGTGGGACAGGAGTCGCCAAGGGTTTTGTTTGGGGCTTTTGTTTGCTTGCCTGTTGCTTTTTAAACATCGGTCAGGAGCTTGCTCTTATTAACGCAGTTTTGATCAGCTGTGGTGCAGTTACCAGTTCTGATATTAGCCTGTCTGTAATGGGCTATGCTATTGTTCATATCCTCTTCGATCTCCATGTACTCAGACTTGCTGATAGTAGAGGAGCTGCGGCGGCTGAGGTCACTGTCAGAGGCTAAGTTAGGAGAACTAACGTGGAGCAACTGAGCCTGCTCTTCCCCCTCAGTTTCTCGGTGGTAGAAATAGTTGAAATTGGACACAATGACAGGTACGGGCAGGGCAATTGTCAGCACACCAGCGATGGCACACAAGGAGCCCACGATCTTGCCTCCAATTGTCACAGGGTACATGTCACCGTATCCCACAGTGGTCATGGACACCACCGCCCACCAGAAAGCATCGGGGATACTGGAGAAGTGCGACTCAGCTTCTTCCGCCTCCGCAAAGTACACTGCGCTAGAAAACAGTATGACCCCAATGAAGAGGAAAAAGATGAGCAGCCCTAACTCCCTCATACTAGCTTTGAGGGTCTGGCCCAGGATCTGAAGGCCCTTGGAGTGGCGGGAGAGTTTGAAGATTCTGAACACCCTTACCAAGCGGATGACCCTGAGGATGGCCAGGGAAGTGGCCTGCTCGCCCTTCTGATTTCCCTCCTGCTCAGCTATCTCCGTGCCCAGGGTAATGAAATAAGGGATGATGGCCACAATGTCGATGAAGTTCATGATGTTCTTAAAAAAGTCTGTCTTGCTGGGGCAGGCAAAGAAGCGCACCACCAGCTCAAAAGAGAACCAGATGATACACAAGGTTTCCACAATGAAGAAAGGGTCTGTGAAGATGTTGGAAGTATAGATGACTGTGGTGTTGTCGATGCGGTGAATGGTGCCCGTGAAGTCCTTGTCATCCTTCAGCTCTGGGAGAGTCTCCAGGCAAAAGATGACTATGGAGATGAGGATGACCATGACCGACACGATGGCGATAACCCGGGCAGGTCCTGAGCTCTCCGGATACTCAAAGAGCAGCCACACCTGGCGCTGGTACTCCTTCTCGGGTAGGGGGCGCTCCTCTTCCTTGATGAAGCCCTCATCTTCCCGGAACTTCTCCATGGCTTCCTCGCCCAACTCGTAAAATTTAATCTCCTCGGAGAACATGTCCAGGGGCACGTTGACCGGCCTGCGCAGGCGGCCCCCAGACTGGTAGTAATAAAGGATGGCATCGAAGCTGGGCCGGTTGCGGTCAAAGAAGTACTCGTTCCTCAGGGGGTCAAAGTAGCGCATGCGTTTCTTCGGGTTGCCCAGTAGCGTGTTCGGGAACTGTGCCAGAGTCTTGAGCTGCGTTTCGAAGCGCAGCCCGGAGATGTTGATTACTACACGCTCGCAGCATTCGTGGTCGTCATGGTCCGCCTGCCTCGGGTAGCTGCCATCCTGGGGGTGACCTGGAGCGGTCGAAGCCTCGTCCGCATTCTCCCCCGACATCACCGTCATGATGGAAGCAGGGTGCAGGGGTAGGAGGCCAGGAGAGAGCCCGGGGTGTGGAGGAGCGAGGGAGTAGGGGTGGGGGGGACCCAAGCGGCCCCCCCACCGGAGAGTGAGTCTCCCCCACTCTCACAGGGAGGGGCTTCAGAGCCAGAAGGTTCAGAGGTCTGCAACTTTGCTAGTTATCACCTCCCCTCCTCCACTCTGCCTTTTATGCAATTTGGAAACCCCTCTCGCCTGAGGGCCCCCAGTGAAGCTTTTTTGCTACTCTTGGGGGTTTTTTTGGGGGGGGGTGCTCTGTTTTTGTGTTGGTTCCTGTTCTGATTACCTTAACGCACACCTGCCATCGCTTGGGGGCTCGCCCCAGCTCTCCTCCCCTCCTGCAGCCCTCCTAGGACACAGTGCAGTGCCAACTCAGCAGATCCCCAGGCCTGTCACCCACTTTGCTGCTCCTTGGCTCTCCCCCCTCCTACCCCTCTTCGCCTGCCGCCTTCTAAGCTCCCACCGGGGTGATCGATGGACGCTGCAGAGAAATAAAAAGTGATACGAGGGTAGAAAATCAGAAGCATTCTGATGGGACGAGCCTATAGACACCGAAGAGCACAGACTAGCTTTTGTAGAACACACCGGACTTTTACTGGGGTTAACACATACTCACAGACAGACACACAACAGACACCCAGAAATCCAAGTTTGGAAATCTTCCATCCCACTTTTCCCAACGCCCAACAGCCGATCTGTTTACAACTTCGTAAAACTGGAGATCGGAAAAGCACTTAGATATACTGAAGGAGCTGCGGGTCCCAAACAGCAACCCCGCACCCTCAGCCTCCCCGACCCTGCCACCCCCAACCTCTGATTCTGCAGCCCCAATCTGGAGAGCTTCCTACCTGGCGGGCCGGCTTGGCGCAGAGGCTGTGCTGAGTCGGCGGCAGAGAGTCTGAATGCGGCAGGTCGCCTTTGCAGCAGCCGGAACGATCAGTCGCCACCACCGCAGCAGCGTGAGAGAGGCTCCGGGCTCCTCGCGTTTCGCGTCCTTCGCCTCTCAGGAGTCCGATCGTTTTATCGAGCAGCTACGGAGGAAACGTCCGTACCCTACCCCCATCCTCACACGGTGCAAGCAACCTGGAGACGCTGTCCCCTCTCTGGGGCAGGGAGTCCCGGAGGATGCGGGGTGGAAAAACAAAAAGGCCACCTTCTCCGGAGTCACCCAAGCAAACGGCGATAAGCTGCACTCTCGCCCCCCTCTGAACACTACGGGAGCCCTTGATTCGATCCCGAGGGAGGCGGGCGGCTCAAAGCCTGGCTCTACATGGCTCTCCGGTAACCTGCGCTACCACGGCACGGACCTCTCTCCGCGGCGCGCCGCGAGCCTTCAGCAGCTCCGAGTGGGGCAGGGAGCGTGTGGCCGCAGGTCCGCTCGGTCCATTTCTGGGCGCTGCAAGATCAGCAGAAACCTGAGAAAGCGCCTGGAATGCGGAGCAGCGATTGGCCCACCGGGGCGTGGGTTGGGGAGGGCGGGGGAGGGCAGGAGCGAGGAGGTAGATGGAAAATATGAGGGGGTGGTTTGGCAGAAGGGGGTTGTCATTCAGTTCCCATCCTTGCCTGCACAGCTTTTCTTCCGCCCCCCCCCTCGAAAAGCCCACCACCAACTCCTCTTTCCCGGCGGCCCGCAGCCCCGCCCACGCGCGGCCCTCCACTGCGAGCGACCTTCCCTGGGAATTTCACATTGGAGATGGTCAGGTCCGACGCAATGCAGGCGGTGGTGTCCCTGGCAGAACTCCTTGGACCAGTCTGCTTTAGATGCAGTCACACAGGCGATCTTCCTCCTGCATCTCGCTCCTCCGCGTCACCCCGCCTCTCCTCCAGAGGCCTCTCTGTCCAGCCCACCCTAGCCCCCCACCCCCCACGCCAGCCGCACTCCAAAGGGTGCAGTTTGGTAGGAGCGCCGCAGTTGAGGATCTCTGGGATTCATCCACACAGTGTTACTGGGAGAAGGTGGTGCCAAGTGTCTGTTTCTCTTGAACCTAGCAGGGGGAGCTGAAGTTTTCTTACAGTCAGAATATTCTGAAATGCAGAGAATGTGACGGGAGGGGGGAGGGAGGCGGCGGGGGCGGACAAGCAAAGGCGTCTTGGGTTTGTGGGTTGTCTGCCAACTTGGTGCTAATTGGGACAAACGTGATAAGCAAGTCGCCCAATTCGCTTCCTACCCTCAGTCCTGCCTTCCGAACCTCCCCACTCACCCACCCACCCAGTGGCCCTCTGCCCCTCAGGACCACTTTCTAGGCTCTGGACATATTCGCGCAAGGGTCGCAACAGTGGCAGGCTGAGCAAGGCAAATGCACCGCGTCTCCAGTGCCGCTGCACCTGGACACAGGCTGCACCGGAGGAGGCAGCCAGCAGCTCCAGTCCTTCCACCGCTGCGGAGCCTCTGAGGAGCCCCCAAGAATCCAGAATCATCGCTGATTGGTTCCTGGCACGGCCTTGGCACCGCCCCTTCGCACCGCCGCAACTCGCGGCGCCTGCCGCCCACACCACCCACCTCTTTAATCAAAGTCAATGATCACATCCTCCTGACTCTATTGTGGCTAGTAAGGCAGGGGCCTCTAGAAGGATCCCGGGGATACAGCTAGTTAAATTCCTCCTCCAGATTCAGACCCCAGCATTCCTTTCAGGAAAAAATAAAATAAAATAAGTGTTTGTTCTCTCCTCTCCTCTCCTCCAGATTCCTAACCCTGCCTTTTCTTCCACGAACAGCGAGTTCTATTGCACAGTACTTCTTCCCACCTTAAACTCCACCCAGTGTACACTGGTCCCTCATCCCAGAAACTCCTTACCCCCCACCCCCGCTCTTTTGCACTGATGCTCCATTGGTGGAAAAATAATAATAAATGTGAAGCTCTGCCAGGAAACATCAGGCATGATGGTTCTGTAGTCGCTGCAGCTAAAAATCTCAGAGTGAGCCTACTGCATGAACATTTCCTAGCCGCGTCCCAGGGCTTTCCTTCATCTTCCCTGCTCAGTTTCACAGCCCCCGCCCCGTCTTCCACTTCCTCCTTCCTGCTCCTGAATTCTTGTTTCCTGTGCACGTCCTTGTCCTGATTCATCCCTTATTATAAGGAGGTTGCCTAAGAAAAGTGTTTCAGATTATATGGTTTCTCAATTCACAAATCCAGAGTTGTAAGTAACAGGATTACTAGGTCCTCCCAAGTAACTAATGTGATCAAAGCCAGACTTTGAACCTCCGAGGAACTGGACAAAAAAGTTGTTGAGATGAGAATTCAGCGTTTTTCACGTGAGTCCTCAGTTACTAGGGGTCAGAAGGCACTTAAGCATTCAACAAAAGTTTGTTCTGCCTTAGCAGGACCAGCCTTGTCCTAGCTGGGTGACCAGTGACACACAGCTCCAGATCTTAGAGAGCTCACTTTCAATGGGAGGCACAGAGTAAAGAAATAAACCCAGAATGTGTGTCCAGTACTAGAATGGGCTTACAGACAGGAAGGACCTCTCTGCAGAGGGATCATGGGAATCGGCAACCTGAAACACAGACCAATGAATAAAAGACAGATAGTTTATGAACAAACGTGGAGGTCTTAACACAAGAAAGACCTTAGGAAACAAAAGGTCATCATGAACAGGAAGAAATAACAAGGAAGGTCATGGTGGGTGGACCATGGGACCCCTTAGGCTGGGAGGAAGAGGGCAACGGAAGGCACCAAAGGACATGCGTCAACATAGAACGGTTGTCTTTATGGGGAGAGTGTTGTTTGCTTGATTTCCTTGTTGTTTGAAATGGTTTTACACTGAAACCCAGGCTGGCCCTAAAAACACAGTAACTCTCCTGCTTCAACCTCCCTAGTACTGGGGTTACAAGCAGAAAGCATCCTGCTGTGTTTTGTTTTGTTTTGGCTTTAACATTTGAAATTATTTTATTTTTTATCTGTGTGTCTGTTTCATGCATGGGGGGCCACACACGTAAGCTGTGGTGCATGTGTGGAGGTCAGAGGACAATTTATAATTGGATCCCCGAATTAGGTCTAGTGGTAAACACCTTTAAATACAGAGACATCACACCAACCCTGCTTTAGGGGTTTTAAAAGATTTACAGCAACCATTGGAAGGAAGGGGGCTGATAGGGCCCCTCATCATAAGCACAGCTCAGTTGGATGGAAGAGCATGCTCAGAAAATCTGGAACTTGGCTTTTTTCAGAGGGAATAGGGATGGGATATAAGGAGAGAAGGGTTTCAATAATGTCCCTTGGGCTTCGTGCCTCCATGATTGGGCAGGTGCTAACACCATGTGCTAGAGTAGAATCTGAAACAACGTCTCTCCAGTCTGAATGTGAAGCCCCTGCTATTACCAGGTCACATTTTTCCCTTACCTTCCAATCTCCACTGGAGGGGCTACTGGAAGAAGCAGCTCTGCACACAGCCCCACTTTACTTCCTTTGCTACACAGCAGTGAGTGGAGCCAGTTTCCCATAAACTACAAAAAGGCCCCGGAGAGCCAGACAGCCACCTGGAAATAAAATATTATCTCAATGAAACAGTGGGAGCATAAGAGATGCAAGCTAGGAAGCAGCTGTAGTGAACTGCTCTACCTTCCACCTTCTGAAGGCCAACCAACCACAGGGCCCAGGAACAGGCTGTGTCTGTGTTCATGAAGCTGTGGCCAACTTGGTAATTAGTGTCTTTGTTTCAGATCCCTACTCCTGGGATAGATTCTTACTACCTGGGATAACAGCATTTACTAAATCTTTAGCACTTACGCCCTGTCCCTGGTAATGTTTCATGGGCACCTTCACTGAGGCTAGGGAATCAAAGCTTGTTTCGAGCGTGTTAAGTTTGAAATGACAGTGAAATATGTATGCTGAACATACTTGAGTCAGAGAGGTAGGGTTAGGTTCAATGGGAGAGAGGCAGGACTAGGTACAGTCCTAGTACCTAGGACATCAACAAGGATGGCATTTGAGCTGGAAGCTTTCCTGTTGTGGAAGACTGTCCTATGGATTTTATAGTGTTTAGCATTACTCTCCTGCAAGATACCAGTAGCAGCCTATCCCCCAGTTGTCACAACCCAAGTGGTCTCCAACCATTATCAAGGTCACCTTCAGTTGGGAACCACAGAAGTAGATGATCCTCAGAGATGGTCCTTGAGCCTGATGAGCATGGAAAGACAAGAAACGCACTTACTTCTTGTGCTCCAGGATACTCTAATACCAAGAGGCCTGGGAAGGAAAAAAGGAAGGAAGGAAGGAAGGAAGGAAGGAAGGAAGGAAGGAAGGAAGGATAAAAAGGAAGAAAGGAAGGAAGCAAGGAAGGAAGGAAGGGAGGAAGGAAAGAGAGGGAGGGAGGAAGGAAGGAAGGAAGGAGAAAGAAAGAAAGAAAGAAAGAAAGAAAGAAAGAAAGAAAGAAAGAAAGAAAGAAAGAAAGAAAGAGAAAAGAAGCAAAGAAACAAAACAAAGAAGCAAAGAAACAAGACAAAGAAAGAAAAGAAAGAGCCAACACATAGTCAGAGAGTGATGAGGCAGCATAAGCAAGAAGAACATGGGGTTTCTGAAGTTGGATGAAATCTGTGTTCCAAAAGGAATGGGACCAAGCAAGAGCTATGTGCTGTTGGTAGATTAGGTAGAATGCGGAACTGGGAATAAACTGACAGCTTTAGATCTGTACTGTCAAAGGAAAATAGAGAGAAGCAGTGGATAAGAAGTTTTAGATGTCAAGAGAGACAGAGGGGTAGGGTAGTAGGCAGAAGTGGAGGGAACAAGGCTTTATGAAGAGATAAGAGCAGTTTCAGTACATTTGTATGCTAATGAGCGTGACTCAGTAGAAAAGGAAGGATTGTTGATGCAGAAGAGAAAAATCAGAGCTTGTAATTGAGACAGGAAAGGGGGATGGGATCTAAGAAGAAAACGACAGATGAGCTTTGGGAGAGGTCAATTATGCTCCACACAGAGAATAGGGGCGCGTGGAGGGATGGTGGAGGCGCATTGAATAGTCCAAGTTGTAGGCATTTTGGACATCACGTCCACCATCAGGAGTAATCTACTCAGGAAGCAAGTATTAACCACCAGGAGAATAAAGAGACTATGTACAGAGTGAGGAGAGCAGCCAGGGGCTCCCTGTGCTGAGGCCTGGTGCAGGGAAACAACCAGGCCATGCTTGTTTGACAGAAACTTAGATGTGACTTGACATAGAATTAGTCCTGATGATCTTTTATGGGGGAAAAAAATGTGTAACTAGTTCTAAATATAGCTTCCTTCTTGGGGTTGTTTTCTTAAATGTCACAGCATGGCAGTGAAGAAGTTGTCTTATCAGGAAAGGGTGTCTGTGAGGACTCACCCCCACCCTGCTGAGGGCAGTGTGACCAGCAAGGGAAGGAATCACCAAGGCTCTTTGAACTTTGTCTCTCTTCACAGCTTCTGGGAAGTACCTCTGGACCCGTGGTTCTTGACCTTCCTAATGCTGTGACCCCTTCATACAGTTCCTCATGGTGTGGGTGACCCCCAACCATAAAGTTGTTTTTGTTTCAACTTCATAACTGTAACTTTGCTACTGTTATGGGTCATAATGTAAGCGTCTGTGTTTTCTGATGGTCTTAGGTGACCCCTGTGAAAGGGTTGCTCAACCCCAGAGGGGTCATGACCCACTTCTCTAGGCAGAAGATCCTATAGGCTGAGGTAGAACTGTACACAGTTATATAGAATTACTAGGGGTCAAAAAGAAAATCTTAGAAGACACTGAGGCCAAGACAACAGTGGGCAACATGTTTGTCACCACAATCCTAGATCTTCCCTTCCACTGGCATTTTCGATTGCATAGTTGAAGGCCCTCAAGTCTTATAGACCATGGAGGAAAGCTACCTGTGGGGGAAAGGTTTTGTTTTCCTTAAAGATTAGTCTGTTATCAAGGAAAGCCAAGGCAAGAAGTCAAGGCAGGAGCTTGAAGCAGAAACCACAGAGGACTAGTGCCTGTTGGCTTGTCACCTCTGGCATGCTCAGATACTGTTCTTACACAGACCTACCTGCCCAGAGATGGCACTGCCCTCAGTGAGCTGGGGCCCTTCACGTAAATCAGCCATCAGGAAAGCACACCCCACACACACATTGCCACAGGCCAATCTGATGGAGGAAACCCCTCAGCAGTGGGCGTTTCTCTTTCCAGGCATGTCAAGCTGATAACCAACACTAGCCACCATGGTCATCTAAACATGTGACAGATCCCTCTCCCTTGTTTACCAATAAGGAAATGACATTTTGCATGTAAAATGCAGTGCCTATATCATAGGCTGTTGTGAGAAGTCAGATGGTACCAAGTTCATACTCACCCAAACACCATCATCCAAGACAGGAAGTCCAATAGGGTCAGGAAAACCAGTATGTTAAATGAGCCTTTAGTTTCCACCCACTGGGACAAAACACATCCCAGCTATTCAAGAATCAGAAGGAAGATCAAATGCTTTCCTTCTTATTGAGTGTTGTTACAGGTACCTTTAACATTCAGCCACATCACAATCCGAGGTACAAGACTGTTTTGACATGTGCTAAAATATGTGTATTTGTTATTTATAAACATGTGCTATATGTGTATATTTAGCTGTATATTTATCGTATGATACAGATACAGATGTGATGGCGGTGCTGCACAACTGTGATCTTTTAGAAGTAAGTTAAATGAAATCTATGATGAGTCTCTGCTTCTTGCCTAGAGGCACTTTCCTGAAATCTTACAGAGAGAAAGAACGCAAACAAAGTCTGATGATCTCTCTGAGTCTGGTACTGGACTCTGCAGAAGCAAAGATGACCAAAAATCGTGAGGGACAGCATAAGAGAAGAAGAAGAAGCTACAAACACCTGCAGAGATCCACGATAATGACTCAGGAGTGAGCTAAGGTCTCTGGGGGCAGAATTCTGTCGGCTTCTATGACGAGCCAATGCGTTTGGTCTTCTATTAAGGGACTGCAGGAGAGTCTGTACAGTTAGAAAAACTGTTTAACAAGATTCAAACATGGCATTCATGATAAGACAAAGCCCAGGAAGCCTTCCCAGGGTGAGAAAGAACTTCCTCAACCTGATTAATGACATCTATAAAAACACCCCAGAGCTAATGCCACACTTGAAAAGGGCTAAACGCTCTCTCTCAGGAACAAGGTATGAACGTGTTCCCACTGCTTACTTAACAGTGCATTAGAGGTCCTTGCTAGTGCAACAGAAAGAAATAAGAAACATGTGGACTGGAAAGGAAGAAGAAAAACTGCCTTTGTTTGTAGATGGCATGATTATAGGGGTGGAAAAATCCTATGGAATCTGACTTTAAAAATCTACTCCAAATATTAAATGAATTTAGTAAGCCTACAATTTCAGAGTAAAAATGTAAAAATCAATATATCTCTATCATTTATAATAAAATGGAACCACATAGAATAATCAGATGCACGTAACAGTTTGTGCTGCATGTAAGACCTGTACATGGAGGATTATGAAGCACCCTTGAAATAAAATGGAAGAAGGTCTAAGTCAATGGAAAGGCATGCCACGGTCATGATCAAGGCTGGAAGACTCTGCCCTGTTAGGCTGCAAGTTCTTCCCAAACTGATCAGAACGCTCAACACAACGTCAAGTTGGTTCTAAATTCAAGCTGGTTTTAGGACTTGTAGGAAAGCACAGAGCACCTAAAATAGCTTTAAAACTCCTGAAAAGAGTTGGGTTTTAGGGTTTACATTCCCTTGCGGTGAGCCAGCATTGGTGTCGGGAAAGACATACAGCCCCACAGAAGAAATCAACCCATTCCCCTGTACTCAGTAGACCTGCAACAGAGGCACCAAGCTAACTCAAAGGGGAGAATACAGTTTTCCCCACATGTGGATCCAAGACAATTGGATATCTATAAATCTCAACATTTATCTTATGCCTTCAAAAAAAATGTAACTTTCCAGAAGAAAATAAGAAAGTCCTTACAACTTACACAAAACGACACAAGCCCTGAAAAAGAAAAATGGAGACATTGATCTTCGTAAAAATCGAGAGGTAAAAGCTTGTGTTCTTCAAATGACTGGGGTTAGAAAATGAAAAGGATATCACAGACTCAGAAAATATTTACAACGTGAGTATCGGGTAGACAGAGGTCTCACATTCAAACACAGATACAGTCTTACAACTTGATAAGAAGTCTGTGCTATTAAAGGGCCAGGAGGCTGGAGAGGTGGCTCAGAGGTTAAAAGCACTGCCTTCCCCTCCAGAGGGTCAGGATCCAGTTCCCAGAACCCACATGGCTGTTCACAACCCTCTGCGGATGGATCCAGTTCAATGGATCCAGCACCCTCTCCAGGCCTCCACGGGCACCAGGCACTCTCGTGGTACACAGCCATATAAACAGGCAGAAAACACTCACACACATAAAACAAAATAAAACATAATAAGTCTTTTAAAATAAAAGTGGCCAGAAGATTTAAGTATCTAAAAATCACAGCGTGTTTCATTTATAGAAAGTCATGAATCAAACAAACAGGACTTCTGTCCCAGGGCAAGGGGACTGTCTGCAGAGCGGCTTAACACGACTTTAGAAGTACTGGATTTTTATTGTAGTTGTGGGTCTCTAAGTCAGTCCAAACTCATATAATGGTATACTTAAAAACAGCATGGTTTGCTGCATATGAATGATAAATAAATGAGTTAATATTTAAAATACCCTGTCAGGACTGGAGACATGTCCCAACAGTAAGAGCATTTGCCGCTCTTGCAAAGGACCTGGTTCAATTCCTACATGGTGGCTCACAACCACCTGCGACTATTGGATTCCAGAGAATCCAATACCCTATTCTGGATTCCTCAAGCACCAGGCATGTATGTGACATACACGCATACAAGCAAACAAAACACTCATATACATAGAATAAAAATAAACAAATCTTAAGGGGAAAAACGGTCAAAATTATGTATTGAGTTTTGTTGACCTGACAGAAACACCCTAGGAATTTTAGTAACGTTTGAGAGTTTAACCCCTGAAGACTTTTTACTTAATTTCACTTGGCTGCTCTATTACCTTGGCAATGGTACATACTCTGTCTTTGTTCCTGATCTTAGAGGAGAACACTCAGCCTTTCTACTATGGAGTAGATTTTCTGTTTTTTGTTATTGACAGGCTGAAGGAGCTCTTCCTTTGTTTTTACCCCCACCATGAATGTCTATCGACTTTTGTTGACAAGCTCTCCCGAGTCTTAGAGGACCTACTGTGAGTCTCCCAGCTCAGTAAATGGAATTGGCATGAAGAACCTGCTGTGAGGTGTCACTAGAAGGTACCATGTGCGTGTACAAGGACTGGAGGGGTGCTCTGCCTTTCTGGGACCACTGGGTCCAAGTCAGAGCAAGAGGGCTGGCATTTTGGAGTCAACTAAAAATTTTCTTTGTAGTATTTCCAGTACCTTGATCAAGGCAG
The DNA here is from genome assembly GCA_902729485.2 of Mus minutoides. Classification (NCBI taxonomy): domain Eukaryota; kingdom Metazoa; phylum Chordata; class Mammalia; order Rodentia; family Muridae; genus Mus; species Mus minutoides. The sequence continues at coordinate 165,581 of LR750275.1, forward strand.
AAGCTCTGAACTGAAGGTCAAAGTCTAACTGTGGGAACAAGCAAAGAGATAATCATCAAGGGGCAGGGGCAGGTATGCTAGGAAGAGTGGTCTCCTGCCTGCGATTTGCAGATGAGTGAAGCGTTCTCAGGGAAAGTAACCAAATAACAAGAGGAACATCAAGAGCTGCATGGTAGGTATGGCAGGGACTGGAGAGCCTCAAAGATAAAAAGAGAACCCACTGTGATATCTAGCTGCATAAGTGAGTGTATAGCAAAAACCCAGAAGTTATAGTGTGGAACTGGAGGGTCAAGTCTCAGCAGATGAATGCTGAGAGCCCAGAGCCCTCTGCAGGAGCCACCTGTGACTAGTTGTGGTGGGCTCTGACTGGCCTCCTGAGTTTGCAAACAGAGCTCCCTTCCACAGAGCCATGAGCCTGGAAAGAAGCTCTCTGCTCCAGGGGATCTCATTCAGAAGCTGGTGTGCGACCCAGTGCCAGCTGAGGAGATATGAGAGGATGCCTGAGGAGGTCTTCAAGGGGCCATATCTTTAGTGAGAAAAAGACATAGGGAACTGGCTTTCTCTACACCCCCTAGATGCAGCATCATGATGAGTCATTGCTGTATCCACGGTCTCATTAGCCTGGATGATTAAGCCAATGCTGGTGATGTCATAACCAAGGATGGGGGAGAAGCTTGGGAGCCGATGACATCAACAAGGAGCTGAATCAGTCATCCATGAGGCCTTCCTACCGTGACATCTTATTAGGAAGCTCAGAACTGTCCCTCGTCACACTGTTAGGGCTGAGCTCGGTCACGACACTCTAAGCAATGTCTCATTGTATGTTTTAAATAAGATGGAGATGTAATTCGAGGGCACATTGCTCTTCCGATGGGGGTGGAGCTTCATCATCAGCACTGCAAAAATAAAGCATAAAGGCTTAAATACAGAAATCTACAAAATATTTTGACTATCTAGAAAAGTAATTTGGATGAAGAATCCTTGTCATTTAGAGCACTTTCTGGTGACAGGTGTGAGTTCACATGGCTTAAGGAGAGAGATGGGGGAGCTGTGGGGGAGGGGAGGACAAGAAGAGAGTGACTGGCTAAGAAAGCTGAGCATGTTGAGAACAGGACTTCAGGAAAGGTTTGATCCAGCACTTTACTGCTGCTTTATCCAGGCTGAGTAGTTTTCCTTCTGCCTCTCCATTTTTACCATCCTAGATGATGGTTCTACTCACAAACAGGCCTCTTTATTGTGTGCTTCCAAGACGACTACAGTCAAACCCTAAAGGTCTATACTTTCAGTTGGGTGAGCAACAAGTCCACTTCCCTCATAGTGTGAGGTTTCAGGGTTGGATCTTAGTGAGTGACCTGGGTTGGGACTATTTACTGAGACTCAAGCCAATCACTGTAGTTGGGAAGGTGGAGTGTACTAATTAGGTAAAAGGAATTAAGATCCTACTCTGGAAACAGAAGGAGTTCCATACCATCTCAACTATGAGACTAGATGTTTCAGAACACTGTAACAAAGAACAGCACGCTGGGACGCTGGGGGAGGGGGAGGTAACGATGCTCCTGGGTCTCTGGCTTGAGCACCCTTGGGAGAAGCATACAGTAAACAAGAAGTACTTTTCAGGTAAGGTAAGAGATACAGTGAGAGGATGCTGGTTATTTTGAATGAGATGGCAGTTTGGATGCAGAAGTGGGTACAGATGACAACAGTTCTACTGAAGGGACTGGAGAGAGGGAGAGATGTCAGTGGTACTGTTTGAAGAAGTTTAGAACTAGAGAGCAGAAGAGAGATGGGAGACAGGCTGACCGAAGTTGCCTTTCCAAAAATATATGTATAGATATGAGGAGTAATTCTCACTGTCAGCATGACTAGTTTTAGAGTCACCCATAAAAGAACAACCTCAGGGGTTGGAAAAATGGCTCAGTTGTTAACAGCAGTGACTGCTCTCCCAGAGGTCCTGAGTTCAAATCCCAGTAACCACATGGTGGCTCACAACCCTCTGTAACAGGTTCCGATGCCCTCTTCTGGTGTGTATGAAGTCAGCTACAGTGTACTCATAAATAAAATAAATAAATCTTTTTTAAAAAGAACATAGTCTATGGAAACATATATTTAAAAACAATAGCAGCAGCAACAACAACAACATTGTGTTTCTGGAGAGGTTAATGGAGGAGAGAAGACCAACTCTGAATTGTGGGTAGCATCATCCTATGAGCTGAGATCCTAGGCTAAATAAAAAAGAGAGAAAAAGAAACGGAGTAAATTAAACACCAGCCCCCTTCGCTCCTGACACTTCCCAGCACCATGCCTTCTATGCCAGGATTAACTGTATCCCCTGAAACCATCCACCAACATGAGACTTTTCTCCCTGAAGTTATTTCTATTAATTATTTTGCCACAGCACTAAGAAGAGTAGCTAACACTGTAGCAGAGTCTAGAGATACTTAAGTGCAAGAGAATGAGTGGAAAACACAAGGGAGAAAGCACAAGGTCCAGGAGAGAAATGGGATCATTGATGGTGTGGGAGCTCTAGGAGCAAAAAGCACGGGTATCCAGCATGCAGCTAGATCAACTCACTAATCTGTAAGAGGAGCAAGGTACCATTTTCACTGTGGTGACTGGGGCAATGCGGTAAGGAGAGTTAGGAATGTGTGGCTACCTTAAGTAGGCAAATGGATCTGGAAAACTGAGGGGGACCCGAGAGTCCCTGAACTTCGTCTCTCTGAAGTGGTGTTACCTCCTGGCAGGCAGATGAAAAGATCCCACGGAAGGTAGAAGACGGGTCCCAGGAAGAATGGAAGAAATAGTAGATTCGGAAAAAGGTGACAAGTCTTGCTCTCTTGGGCTACATCATCTAGAAGGTATGTGGTCCATTGTCATGGCAGCCTTAGCCCATGTTAAAATGGTGCAGACATCTAGAAAGCATAAAAATGTCAGAGCATAGGGAGATAGATTATAATTTCTGCTGTGTCTTGCAGGTCTCCTATGAATCTCTTGTTGAAGTTCATGGATGTGGGGAGAGTATTAAGAGATGAGACCTAATAGGTGGTGAGAGTTCTACACTCATAAATAGATCCATGATGCTCTTCATGAATGGGTTAGTTACTACAGGAGTAGGTTATGGATAAAAAGCAAGTTTAGAGCTGGGGATGTTACTCAGTGGTAGATCCAGTGTTCGGCATGCAAAACTTCCTGAGTTTAATTCCCAGAACTGAATAATAGTGTCCTCACTTGCTTTCTACTGCTGCGATAAAGACATGGTATGATGGTTGTATATGCTCAGCCCAGGGAGTGACACTATTAGAGGATGTGGCCCTGTTGGAGTAGATATGGCCTTGTTGCAGTAGGTGTGTCACTGTGAGTATGGGCTTTAAGACCCTCATCCTAGCTGCCTGGAATCCACTATTCTGCTAGCAGCCTTCAGATGAAGATGTAATACTCTCAGATCCTCTTGCACCATGCCTGTCTGGATGCTGCCATGCTGCCACCTTGATTGTAATGGACTGCACCAATGAACCTGTAAGCCAGCTCCAATTAAATGTTGTCCTTATAAGAATTGCCTTGGTCATAGTGTCTGTTCAGAGCAGTAAAACCCTAAGACACATGGCCAAAGCAACTTGGGACATAAAGGGTTTATTTCCATCTTAAAATTCCCAGATTACACTCCATCACTGAGAGAACTCAGGGCAGAGGTTGAGATGGGAACCTTAGAGGCAGAAGTTGAAGCAGGAGCCATAGAAGAATGCTGCTTACTGGCTTGTTGTGTGGATCCTGACTGTTTTTACAGCCCAGGGCACCGACCCATGAGTGACACTGTCCTCAGTGGCCTGAACCTTCCAATATCAACCACCAATCAAGAAAATCCCCCTACAGACTTGCTGACATACCAGTCTGTTGGAGGCATTTTCTCAAGGGAGATCCCCTTTCTGTAGGTGACTTTAGCTGCTGTGGGGTTAACACAAACGAAGCAGCACAAACAGCATGGCTACTTGGATTCTTTCTTCACGGGACCTTTTTGCCCTTGAGCCATGTCTCATGGCAAAAGTCTTCACCCACATTCCGGCGTTGGACTCATCAGTGCTAAGTTCTGGCTCTGTTTCCTTCTAAAATTTGTGTTCTCAGGAACTTCCAAACCTCCAGTACTGCGAGTCAAGTCAGCTTCAATATTTGATAAGTGACCAAGACTAAGGTTTCTGTCATATCAGAAGAGAACACACAGAGTCAACCTGAAATGAAGAGTGTATGATCTGAGCGAGGTGTAGTAACTCATGTGTGCCTTCCCAACACTCAGGTGGTAGAGGCAGGAGGATTGCTGCAAGGCCAGCCTGGGGTACAAATTTCATGGCAGCTTCTGTCTCAAACAAACAGAAGTTGTTATTTTAAAAAACAGTAAGTGTGGTGTGAAATATTCACCTCTCAAAGTCTCAGAGGAAAGAATACATCTGACTTGTGACTTTTACCTTTGAACCATCCATCCCGTGGTTCAGCAGGCTCAGAAATGTTTTCAGAGGCAAACTTTGTTCCTGCTTTAGGCTCTCTCAGCCCTGTAAGTTAGTAAGTAAACTCAAGTCACAAGAAATGCACCCTTAATAGTTCATCCCTAGGAAGTATAATTGAGACATGTTTCTTGCTACCTACTGCCCACGGTTTTAAGCCACTTAGCCACACTTGAGTGAGTTTAGGTCAGAGCTGAACTTCTGATCTTCATCCCTCAGGCTTCAGGGCTAGGGTCTCAGAGTCACATGTGGCTGTTGACAACCACAGTACACAGTGAACAGACATGTCCCCGCCACCACGGAAAGTCTTATCAGACAAAGCGCCCTCTGAGAAGCTAGCTTTGGGTCACCCCAGGCCACCAATGATCTCACAGCAGGCAACACTGCTTGTGTGCCTGCAAGAATCATCTTTCTGTCTGCCTTCAGTTTGCAAGGTGGTACATTGGAAGCATGGGCCCTGTTCACTCCAGTAACAACTGCTGCTGTGACTTTGTGGAAGGTAGCCCCTGCCACCCAGCACAGTGACCCCTCTCAGACACAGCCCTGGGTCCCTTAAAGATTGGGTGGCTTTCATGGTGTAGTCACTGTAAATCTCGAAGCTGATTTCATTACTTTACTGTCCTTAGGTGAACTTTGTGCCAGGTCTGAAGCCATCTTTCTGCCATAAAACAGAACACCACAGTTGCTCCCCTCTCTCTGTCTCTCTGTCTCTCTGTCTCTCTCTCTGTCTCTCTGTCTCTGTCTCTCTGTCTGTCTGTCTGTCTGTCTCTATCTTTCTCTCTCTTTTCCTCTCTCCTCCCTCTGACCTTTGTGGGTGCATAAGGGATGGGGGCCATTTTCTAAACTCATTCTCCCCCCCCCCCCGTTGCTATTTGTGTGTAGCTTCTATTTTTTTCTTTAATTTTGTAAGTTTTTCCAGAAACAGAAATAAAACACATTTATATACATGCATGGCAATGTAGTTCCAGGTATACAGCTGTCATTCTTAACATCGATGTTGAACCCTCTGAAACCATTGATATAAAGCAAATATTTCCCATCAAAGCACAAAACTCAGGTTTCACACACTTTGCAGGTGTGTAGCTGCACTACTGAGAACAGATATTGTTTTACACATGGCCTGTGCCTTAGAACCCATCGCTCTAGGACCCTTTCAACCACCCAGGATGACATCTCAAGCCATCACTTTCCTGGATGCAAAAGATGAGTCACTGCCATAAGCTTTCAAGCCTAATCGTGTTATAGGATAGGCTTCAGGACGTGACCTATCCAGTAGTTGGTGATGTTGGCTGACAGCAGGCAGACTATTGCAGACTATCGCCATGATCCTTTTAGGGTGGCTTCAGTATGTTTTAGTGAGTGGTGTCTTAACAAATGTTCGTGTATCTATTGTGTGCTCACCCATGATGTGGCACATGTATGGTGATCAAATGACAGATTGTAGGAGTCAGGGGCCTCCTTCCATTGTGTGGGACTCAAGGATAACTCAGGTCATCAGGCTTGGCAGGAAATGGTTTACCTCTGAGCCGTCTTGCCAGCCCTTTGTGTATCTTTTTCCTCAAACAGTTAGAAGAGCAATCATATTGTCTTGCCTCCAACTGCTAGAATCTTCTCATGAACTATTCTTTTCCATTTTTTGAGACATGCATTATGCCTACATGATATATGAATCCATAAATAAATAATCTCTAACATAATAAGAAACAAAGAGCTGGGCAGTGGTGGCACATGCCTTTAATCCCAGCACTTGGGAGGCAGAGACAGGCAGATTTCTGAGTTCGAGGCCAGCCTGGTCTACAGAGTGAGTTCCAGGATATCCAGAGCTACATAGAGAAACCCTGTCTCAAAAAACCAAAAAAAAGAAAAAAAGAAAAAGGAAGGAAGGAAGGAAGGAAGGAAGGAAGGAAGGAAGGAAGGAAGGAAGGAAGGAAGGAAGGAAGATACAAAGAAATATTGGATAGTATTCCATTCACAAGATCTTTAATCCAATTCTGCACCTTCTTTCCCATCACAATCCTCCAAAGGGTAAAAGCCTCGACACCTCTCATCTTACTGTTTTCGTCCCCCTTGAATGCTGATTATGCTACCTTATATTTGCAGGATGCCTATCTTTTTGCTATGGCAAAGGCAGGAAGAAAAAAGCATTGTCTGCATCCACAAGTCCGTAATCTCCCCTGAGGGGATAAGCATTGTCTAAATGACAGCTTGTAAAAGCAGGCAAGTGCACAGAGAAATCCGAAATGACCTGGCAGGCTCTAGAGACGGGCAGGGTAGTCTGCTTGGATGCGGGGACACTTTGCAGGTGATGTGATGGCCCAAGGCTCTGCCAAGAGAAGAGAAGAGATGGGTGTAGTGATGCCTCTGCAGACTGTACTGCAAGATCCACCTTGCGGGGGGTGGGGGTGGATCATTCAGTGTGATGATGGATACAAGCTCAGGCAGAGCAGCTCCTGAACAGCTAAACGACAGAGCCAGACAGGAGGGAGATGGAAGATGAGGAAGGAACTGTGATGGCCTTATGCCCCTGGCAATCTACCCTCGAGAGTCAGGGAGAATGTCCATCCAGGTCTTGGTGAGAGAATAACAGTGACAGACAGGAGAGTCCTGATGCACTGGCCACTCAGCACGAAGAAGAGGTAGTTTTAAAGATTCATTTTTGGATTGTGCCTTACGCTTTCCAAAGCCCTTGCTTAGACATGATTCTGTAGGTCTCATAAACTCTTGATGAGGGTTCGCAAGATGACTCCGGGAGTAAAATCAATTTCTGCACTAGCCTGACCACTTGAGTTTGAGTCCTGGATCCCACAGCAGAAGGTAAGGACTGACTCCTGAAAATTGTCAACTTGTTCTCTGATTATCTATCACACATGCCATAGCATACATGCACCTGCATGCTCCTCGCACACACACACACCATTCACATGAATGAATAGATAGATAGATAGATAGATAGATAGATAGATAGATAGATAGATAGATAGATAGATAGATAGATAGATAGATAGAATTTACCTTGTTGCAGAGAGAAACAGCAAGCATTGTTTGTTACTACATAAGAAGAATACCAGGGAATTTGGAGTGGGACAAACTGCTGACCTCGGTTCACCCAGATTTGTATAAATGCTGAAGGATTACATCTGAAAATCTGGGTCACCAAGTCCCAGAGGACTCAAAGATCTTTCTCTATGTACCCCACGCTGCCCTAAGCCTTCTGACATCTGGAACTGAGAGCCATTGTCGATGCCCCCTGACATTTCTCCTTTCATGTCTGCTTTCTGGCATATACAGCAGTCAGGGTGGGAAGAGAGTGGGCTATTCTAAACTTTCTGATTTGGAGAGGAATGCTGCATAAATTAGGGAAAACACTTGCCCTTCTGTCTCCCTGAATGTCTCAGTCTTAGGAGTCAGGCCTCCTGTGTGGGACTACTTTGGGTCAGCGACTTGAGGGTGCTGAGAGCCACATTGTCTCTGAGTCTGTCTCCTAACTATTGGCCTGGCTGATGTCAGGAGTCCAGCCCTTCTTGAAAGTGTGTGGGGGAGAGATGAAGTCAGAGGTAAGCAGTGTGTATGTGTGGAATAACAAGGTAAGTATCTTAGAGACAGCAGCACAACAAAATTAAATCCTTTTGCTTGGGCAAATGAATTCAACCTTCAGCACTTACACAAAGGGGCACATGGACCCAAAGCAACAACCCCTTTGTTCTGCAGCGCGCCCCACAGATCTCAGCACCTCTCAGCACTGTTGGGAACAATCTCTCCTATTGTTCTCAGGAAGAGAATCTCTTGGCAGCCTGGTAGACAACACATCCCATCCATTTCAGTCATTAACCTGCTGGGCCATGTGCGTTTGTTCCTCCCCGAACTGTGAAGCAGCAGTCTGTCATTAATTCCCTAGCAATGTCACAGTGACCAGGTTGCGCAAGTTCCAGACCCGTTGCTCTGCCTCTGACCAACACCAGCATGTAATCCTTGGAGTGCATTTCCCAGGTCTCCTGCAGTCTCAGACTCATGGCTCCCTCAGACCTCAGAGCCAGAAGAGCTTAGAGAATGGCCAGCACATTAAGACTGATTTCACCTTGGAACCCTCCTGCTGTGAGGGAGTCTGCCTAAAAACCTGTTTTAACTTCCAAACTTCTACTCATTTCTGAAATGACCTTCTATGTAGTTCCGTCCTCTTAGAAGACACCCTAGGATTCTACTTCATAAAGAAAAAGAGAATCCGGTGGAGATAAGCTTCACTCTTCCCTACCACCCAGAAAACAGCTCTCCCTATCTCTTTGCTCTGCTCCAAAATTATTGTCACCCCACCCCAAGCTCTGAGTCTTCAACCCTTAGGAAACTACCTCAGAGCTTCCCGCCTTTTCTCTCTTTGGAGAGTCCAGAGATTCAGCCATTAAAACCATAGCACTCGATTGTAAATGGTCCCTTTAATTTGAATTTTGTTTTTTCTGTTATTAAACAACTATCAAACCCTTGCATCCTTCACATAAACCCAACCTTATGGTTTTATTTCTCATGTTAGACTTTAAAGTTGAACACTGGGGCAGGAGAGATGGCCCAGCAGTTAAGAGTACTTTCTGATTCAAGCTGGACATCTCATGTATGCCCGGCACTTCAGCTCCTATGCAGGAAGAGTCAGGAAAGAGGGCTGAGGCTGACTGGCTTCCAGTCTAGCTGAGAAAGGATGAGCCCTGGCTTCAAAGAGAAACGCTGCCTCAAGGGAGAAGACAGAGAGCAATAGAAGGGGCACCGGCTCCTCTGCTGGTCCTCACTCAAATACATGGCACATACACCCCCATACACATGCAGATATACTCAGTCAGACACATACCCACAAAGTAATTAATTAAACATAAATTTAATTTAAAAAAATAACAAAGGAGTTAACTCCTTTCTGACATTCTTTGCCAGAGTAAGGTATCATAATCATGGTAGCTCCATATAATTTATTAGGAATATCTTCCCTTTCGTCCTTCAAGGGTGCACTATGAATAGTTTTGTATAAAAAATTTTCATTAAATTTCCTATGTAAGCCTGTTGATGACTTTATGAGAAAATCTTAAACTATTAGCTTAATGGGTACATATTCGTAATTACCTTAATCAAAGTGGATATTTCTCTTTGGATTTGTTTTTTAAATACTCTAAAATTTCTAAGAGAGCTAGATTTCCAGATGTGTTAGACTGACGTTCCTAATGGCCTTCTGTTCTGTCCTAGTCACTCATCTGTAGGTATAGCCCCTTGTGAATATTCTTCATTGGTACCTCCTCAGTCCTTCCTGCCGTTCATTCACCAATACGAGGCTTCCATCTCAGATTTGCTATGCCACTGCAGGTAAACGAATGGCTAGATGGTTGCATAAGTGTGAGCACACTCAATTGTGTATAAAGACACGGTCTCACTTAGCCCAGGCAACACCGTCCTCTGAGCAATCCTCCCGCCTCCACCCCTTGCATGCTCTATGCAGACTTTCCGTTCCCCTTGAACATTACACTTCCATTCAGAGGCCACTCTCCTTCTTCCTAAAGCACATTCTCGTGTGCAAGTTTTTAAGTTGCTTTTTGTGGTTGGCTGGATCTCAAGAGAGGGGATCTCTCTCTTCAGTGAGCTCCTCCAGTGTGTATGACTCCAGGTTATTTTCCCTGGGCTTGCTCTTTTGTATGTGATGTGTCCTTTCTCCTTCTGACTTGTGTTCTCCTCGGTTAGCTTCTGCTACGTCTGTGGCATTATTTTACTTAGTCATCTTTTGCAGTTTCTTGGTATTTTGATTGTATGGATTGATTATGGATTGATGTTCTTCCTTCTTAGACCTTTGCTTGCTGGTGGTTTTGTTCTTATGAGTAACGGTTTGTAAATCTCTATGTATTAATTTTATTTTTTGAGAATTTCACATGTGAGTACCATATCTGCATCATTTATATGCCTTCCTCTCCCTCTCCAACTCTGCCTGTGTCCTCCCCACTTGCTGTCAAGTTCATGACTGGTCTACTTTAACTTTTATTTAATTTTTACATATAAATACATCCTACTGAGTCTATTTAGTGTTGTTTATATGTATCTATGTATAGATGTATAGGTATATAGGTGTATAGGTGTATATGTATGAATGTATGTATGTTTATAGGTCTATAGCTATATATGTGTCTAAGTGTACAGGTGTATACATGTGTATGTGTTTGCATGTATATATCTATGTGTGTATCTGTATGTATGCATATGTGAATAGGTGTGTAAGTATATAGGTATACATATGTATGCATGCATGTATATACATGTATATGTGTATCATGTATGTCTATTATGTATGTGTGTATATATGTATATGTGATATATATATATATATATATATATATATATATATATATATATATATATATTCAGAGTTGACTACTGGGATTGGCTTATTCCAGAAAAAAAATGAATTCTCCCTCAGCCTCCTTAAATTGTCTCTAGCTCTTCATCTTGGAGTGAGGCCCATGAGACTGCCTCCATCCATGTTGGCATGTGTTAAGATTTCATGAGTGCAGCTTCCCTGTCCTACATCAAAGACAGGCTTGCAGCAGACATTCTGATCCTCTGCCTCTTCTAATCTTTGCTCAGTGTTTTCTTAGATGTTGGCTTCGTGTTGTATGTGTATCTGTTGGAGGAGTCAGCTGTTCTCTACACAGTAACAGGTTACAGCTTTCTGTAGTGGTCTCTGTCTGCTGCAAAAAAGGCATTTCTTTGATGAAGAATGAAAGCTGCGCTTGTCTGTGGTGTAAGCAAGCACTTAGAGTGCACTCGGGAATCGTACTAGTTTATAAACGTGGCAGTAGTGTGTGCGCTCACTGCAGGTGGGATTGTAAACTGCTGTAGGCATTACAGAAATCACTGTGGTGAAAAAAGCTAAAAGAGTCTCAACGGTACCACCTCCTCCTCCACAGACACCTGCTCAGCCATCTTTACTGCTTATCTATTCAGAATAGAAACCACATAAATGGTCTTCAACTGAGCAATGGATCACAAGCATGTGGGACATATACCTGAGTGAGTCCTATTCAACTGGAAAGAAAAATGAAATGATGAAATTTGAAGGGAAGTGGGTGGAACTAGAGATATTATAATGAGGTGACCCAGAACTTAAAGGTAAGAGCCTGTGCTGAAGACACCACACACTTTGTCCACAGGACTTGGAGGAATCAAACTGGTGCTGATGCTGAAGTCTTCCTGGGGACTAGCTCTCATAGTATCCAAAGGTGCTGTGCACACCATCAAGGGAGAGAAGGGTGCAATAGTCCCACCCAGCTGTGACACCTACAAGCCACAACAAAGACCAGCGTGACAAGGGTGAAGTAGTCGCTCTTGTATCTTAGGATCACCAAGAGCTGTATAATTGGATTTAAGGTCCACTCATGGGAAGGAAATATGCCTGATGCTCTAAACCTATCTAACTATCCATGACTAGGGAGGAAGGTCAAGGGCCTTTAACATTAAATATTTCCTATGTTTCATTCTTTTCCAGCTCTATGGTCACAACTGTATCTTTTAAATTGCTTTTACACCTCAACATTGCTTGTGGTTTCTTCTCATTGTGCAATATTTTAAATAACTTCTTTCATTTAACCTTTCATAATGAATTCTCCTTTATCTCTTTATCTGAATCTTATCTTCTGTTAATCCCATACATTTTAGTTTACCTTTCAACTGCAATTTTTGTTCAAACATATTTTAGATATGTCCAGCATGAATTTGTATTTCCTATATATTAAAGCACAATAAACAGATACATGTGTGCATGTGCGCGCACACGCGCACACACACACTGTATAATGATTAAATCTTAGTGATTACTATTTTCATCTAAAAAAAATGAATCACATTTTGCAGACAGTTTCAGAATCATCTACTTATTTTAAAATATAGCCCAGATCATTATAGACTGTGGCTACCCAATCAGTCTGTTTAATCTGTTTTTCTTTCTAGTTTTTTAGGTTACCTTCCTCTCTTAGGGACAATTTCATGTTTTATGTTGTGAACTGATAAGTAATGTGTGATGCTTTTATACTCTGTGTCTAATAACTTCTGCACTGATAGTCTCTCCACTCTGATTCCTGGCCTGTTTTTGCTGCCTCTCCTTGCATGGCCTCGTTTCCCCTTTGCTCTTGCTGGCGTTTGCTTTCTTTTTTAGTGTATTGTCTAATATCCTTCCACAAGGTGTTGATGGAAGGTTCTCTGAGGGGCACAATGAACAGTTTCTTCATTCTGGAAGTGGGTTTCCCATTCTATTCAGGCTGGAGGGAGAGCTAACGTGTCTAGGTCCGTTCCAGCCACAGCACTGTTTTCAGTTCTCTGGACGGCTCAGCAGCAGCAGCAGCAGCAGCAGCCATGCCTGCTGTGTACCAGACTCCTGAGGATGCTTGCTTCTCTACCTTTTGTATGTTCAGCTTCAGTGCAGCTTCCTGTGGCATTTGTGCTAGCAGGGAAACTTCCTTTGTGTGCCTGTCCTTCTGGAAGTGCATCACATTGGGTCCCAGCTTACAGGGAAGAATGGTTCCCCGTAAGACGTCTCACCTTGAGAAATACTAAATAGCTGTCTCCTGTACCCATTCATTACATCTGCCAAAAACTATAAGCCAAGGCCAAAACTATTCGAGACAACCTAAGCATTCTGCTTCTCTTTTCCCTTATAATTTTCCTTTCTGGTGTTCATTGTTCATCCCATCAGCAATTCTGACCCAAGAACAGGTCTGAAATTGTTAACCTAACGTTTTCACTGCATATTGTAGAAGGACTGAGTCTCATAACCCAGCATGCCATAGACATCAACAGTAACCTCCATCTCATCTCACTACTTCTCTTACAAATTCTTAGATGCCCCTTTAAAAAGGTTAGTTCACACACACACACACACACACACACACACACACACACACACACACACACACGCGCGCGCGCGCCCGTATCCTATGGTAAATGTATCTCTGAAAGAAAAAGAAAGGAATAAAGACAGAAGCTGGAGAGATAGCTCAGTGGTTACGGGCACTGGCTGCTCATTCAGAGGTCAGGATTGTGATTTCCAGTACCCACAGGGTGGCTGACAACTGTCTGTAACTCCAGTTCCAAGAGTTCTTCTGGCCTCTTCTGGCCTTCTCAGGCACTACAGACACATGGTACAGAGACACTACACACAGACCAAACACTTATACACATGATAAAAATTAAAAAAGAAAAAGGAATACAGACCAAAGAGTAATCACTAGATTGCAGAAGGTGAAGGGCCCTGTCTGGGGGCCCGAGGTGGGATCCTGAGCCCTCTCCAAGTCAGCCGAGGCTGCACCATCAGCCCATCTTACCTCCTCTGCCAGAGACTTGAAGCACAAGCTTATGCATTAGGACCTGAAAGATGTGGAACAAAGAAAAAAAAAAACTAAATCTTGAATTTTCTGGCTTGAAACTTGACCCTCTTATTTCTATGTGGTTGATAAGTGTCAATAGTGGAGGAAAAAAGAAATAAACAACAACAAAAAAATGAGAAGATATAAAGAAGCCAGAAAGGTAACTGTAACTGAGTAGACTTCCTTCCCTACAACCTCGGAGTTTAGCACAGATTGCAGACTTAGGCCCAAAGCCACAGGTACCCTTTGTTACTATTCAGTGTTAAGTTAAACCCTTGCATGTCAGAGAAGGGTCTAACATAACATGACCCGCTCCTGGTTCCTAGCTTCCTGGACAAAGGTCTATACAGTACCTATGTAAAGATTATAAAACAGGCACGCAGATCTGGAGTCTGACTTGAATTTCCTGAGTGAAATGAAGACAAAAGAAATGGAGAAATTTCCTGAAAGTGAGTTTCATTAAAACCAGAAACAAAGACTTTTGTTGAAATTTACTCCTTCACAGTTTCTAAACTTTTTCATGATTATATAAAATACGGCCACATATGCACGCACATGGTACATATGACCCCTGCATAAAGAACAGGCATGACCAGATGTCCCGAGTGTGAAGTGGGAATTTCTGGGTTTGTTGGAGGTCCAGTTGGTCATGTGATGTTTATCTGGAAACTGTCAGAGAATGCTTTGCTTAAGCAGACACATGAGAGGAATGATTTGCTGAGACCAGGTGAATGATGCTTTCTGGAAGCTACATGGGATGTTTTGCTGGAACAGAGGCTTGAGAAGACACATGATGCTTGGAAAGAGTACAAGTATAACCCAGCTGTCAGTGGCCGACACTCTGGTATTGGTTCGCCTTGCTTTCTTCTTTGCTCTTTGCCTGTGGTGAGTTGGGAAAGAGGAACGCACCAAAGAACTTTTGGTTGTGTTCTAGCTGCTTCATGCTGATCTGTGGAGGCCCAGGGGTTTCTTCTGGATCAAGCTGCTACTGCTGATTCATGTTTGGTATTTTGCTTGTGGACTTAATGTAGACAATGAAGATTGGAATCTCCCCCAATAAACTACTTGTAAACAGGTCCACATCCCCTTTGTCCTGTCAGCCATCTTCTTCTCCTACATTTGGTCAGTGGGGGGTTGAAGCATTAGAACCCTTATTAAAGTAAGATTTGAAAAGTTCTAACCCTACATGAGTGGGGTTTTTTTTCTTCTATCCTATAGATCTAACCATCTTTCTCTTGGAAACTGATTGCTTAACCTCAATTTGGGCCCAAAAGAAGTCTTCCTAAGTGGCCATGAGATTGCTTTTAATAGATGTGGGTAGCTGCATGATCACCAGCTGCATGATCACCAGCTCAAATCTCATTATTACTTGGCAGCTGCTCCCACATGGCATCTTATGGGTTTTCTAATTATGCCTACTTGAACACAGAGCCCAGACCAGCCTAGAGCAAGAGTGCTCAGGGATTCTTGGGTCTCTGCTCTCGCTTTAGTATAACAGTGTCCTTGAAGATTTCTGCTCCAGACCCTTCTAGCATCATCTCCCTCACCTATCACCACTGTGTCTGCAGTTGCTTGAGAATAGGGTGTTTGGCTTCGTTCAGTGGCTCTTTCTGCAAAAGTGCGGTGGTTGGTCAAGCTGTTTTTGGACACTTGGAACATATGTCTTTTCTGGTGACCAGAAAACCTTTTATTCTCAGCACATTAAAACTTCAGCATCACACACTGGCTTCACAAATACATGTTTGGATGAGGTGGTTTACACCTGTAATTCCCCACATTTGGTCAGCCCTGAAGGACAGCCCATTTCTCTGAAGAAGAAATGAGTGCAGAGTGATTATATAAACCTGTAAAGTTCGCTATTGTTCAAAGAGCTTGGGACCCTCCTTTGAATTTCTTTTCTTGGCTAAGAACATCTCTAGATAGAGAGTAAAATGGTGGTTACAGGGGTGTGGCCATGTGAGCAGGAGGGCTGAGGAGGGTAAGTCAGATTTGTAGGATGCAGGGTGGAGGAGAACAAGACATGTCTGAGGCATTTCCGCCACCTGAACGGATTCTATTTAACTTACTATTAAATTGTGGTGCTATGTGAGTTAACCGGTGTGTGAGCTTGCTTCACTACAGTAGAGTATTTTTGCCTGTATCATCTCATATCATCTTCTGGGTCTTAATGTCATTATGCTTGGGATGTGAAATGTCCCCAAAGGCTCATGTGCCCTAGCTAGTGGTGCCATTTAGGGATGTTGAGGAAAGTTTAGGCGATGGAATCACACAGAAGTAAGTGAGCGGAGCTTATCCCTGCTCTGTCTCTGCTGGGGAATGTGAACAGCAGCCTTTCTCCCACAGCGGAGAAGAGCTTGTCCCACCACCATGACCGAACTGTGTACCCGACACAGTGAACCAAGACGAACCCACCCTCTCTTCAGTTGCTTCCTGTCAGCTGTTTGGTCACAGCAAGGGGGAAAGCACTACAAATAAAAATGAGTTTGCTATATAAATTGGCAGTCATGGTAGCACGTGCCAAAAACCCCAGTGCTGGGAAGGAAGAGAGAGAATAGATTTTAGTCTAGCTTGAACTAATGAGTGAGTTCAAGTCCAACCTTGGCTACACAGTGAGTTCAAGTCCAACCTCAGCAACATAGCAAGTTCTAAAGCACCCTTGGCTACCTAGTGAGTTCAAGGCTGGACTTGGCTATATATGGCTCTGTTTCCAGGAGTGAGGGAAACATAATTATCACCTAATTTTCTCCCCAAAGGGACACCAAATTAGTCTTGACCTCCACTCTTCACACCCTCACTTGGCACCATGTTTTCTAGTCTCCTGCCTCCACCACAGGCTTTTTTTTTCTTCCTGCCAGTGTCCCAGAGTGAGGTGACGAGGCCTTGACCTGGGCCTTCCTGGACCTCCTGATCTCTGACTCTTCCTTGCTATATGCATCTTCAGCTCTCACCTGGGTCCTGGGATTAGACAGCTGAGATGCTGGCCCAGCCCTGCCTGGACCATCCTTCCTCTGCGCCCTACCCACCCTGCACTTAGCCCAGTTGCTCAATTCCACTAGAGATGCCCCGCCCCCTGATTCTTGGGGCATTCTGATAGTTCCTCTAGAGATTCTAACCTGCTGCAAAATAGGAGAAAATATCTGGCAGCTCTGCCTCGCTCCACTCTGCAGTGTGAGTGAGGAACAGCAGCCAGGACAGAACACGTTACTCACTCTCGTCCTTGTATCTCCCATTTTACCGACAAAGGAAACAGAACGTGGGAGGCAATGGCACTCGTAGTCCGCTCAATGGCAGGGATTTACATTGAGAGGAATCTGTCTCCACGGCAACTATGACTGACCACTGTTCAGTGAAAACCAAATCTCACACCCCTGTCCCTTCCTCCTTCCTTCTTTCCAGAAGTCTCTAGCAGATGGTGTGCTTGGATCTCCATCTCTACACTTACAAGCAAGCTTGCTTCTGCACATGACTTAATTACACTGTCCTGTGACCTTCTCATGTCTTAAAATGGGGTTCCAGTGCCCAAGAGCCCAGCCCAAGGCATGGCATCTAACCGATTCTTAATGGCTATAAGTGGATGGCTTTCTCTTCTTTTCACTTATTTTCTGTCCTGATTCTCAATCCTGTGCTTTTTTATTATAATTGTACATTGTGGTCCAAACTGATCAAATATCAACTGCAGCTGGGGGCAGTCAGAGACTGTGAAGACTGGATTTTTCATGTCAGGGGTTGGCTGGGCTGAGCTTTTAGCTATGTTTGTGCCAAGGTCGTTTTTGGAAGAGGTCTTGTTTTCTGGGGTTATGTGGGTACAGTGACATAATAGCTTAGGTGCATTCCCATAAAACCCTGTGAATTTGGAGATCAGGAGACAAGCATGATCTTGAAGGTAGAGCAAACAGGACTGGCTTTGAACTGGTGGCCACTGAAGGTGAGCAGTGTGTCTGGATCCTATAACACTGTGTCTCCTCTGTCTCTGAATAGGTTTCAATTTTCCCCAAATATTTTTCAAAATGCCCACCCAGCACAGAAGGTTCACACCTTTCCACACCCTCCAAAGTTTCTTTGAATACCCTCTGGGAAGCTGTCCTCAGGATGCATGGGGGCTCTCAGACTCTATGCCAGTGGAGTGCCACACACTATCAGCCCCCACATTGGCATTTGGACAGAATCTCTTCCGGACCCCAGATGGCATCCCAGCTTCCTGGGGCTGAGCCTGTCAGCATGTTTTTCCCAGGCACCTGATTCCTGAATGTAGCAGCAATGGAACCAACTAGGATTTGTCTGGTCCCTTCTGAAGCAAATATGTTCCATTCTGAAGTTGTTGGCTTACTGTGCAAGGTGTTTTTAAAAGTTCTAGGGCCAAATCTCATGTATCTTGACCACTAGTTCATGTTTGTTTGGGTTTTTTCCCCAGATTAATATGGCTTGTTATTTGCAAATGCATTAAAAATCTTCCTGAGATGGGCTGGACACGGTGGCTCAGCAGCGGGCAAAGCCAGCTTCTAAGAGGCTCCAACACTGGGCATCTACCTTGCCTGTCAGAATCCAGGCAGCATTTACTGGCAGGCACACATTTAGGATGAAGATGATAAGAGCTATAACTCTGCCCGCTCCGCAGCACAAACCTTGCTCTCTGCTAGGAGCCACTGTCCTTCAATGCAAGGGAGCCACACAAGCGGCTGGTTCGTTTCCAACACTGATAACACTCATTGTGTACTTTAGCGAAAATCTAGATGCAATGCTATACTGCAAAGTGCATTCCTCCATCCCCTTTACCTTCCTTAGTTAATATTGGTGTGGAGAAAGCCACCAAACCAGTACCAGTTTATATTTTATTTCCTCCCCAGAAAGAAAATTAAAAGGAGCATCCAATGAATGTAAGAAACTACATCTTCCGTTCCCAAGCAAAAGATGGAGAGCCTGGTGTCCCGCTGATGGGCCTCTTCCCCCTGAGCTGCAGCTAAGCTCCAGGCTTCTTGAGGAAACTTAGAGACAGAGCACGCTATTGGTCAAGTGACTGTCTTCAGGACTCTGGGATGCACCACCATCCTCCTTGGCTCTGCTTCACAAAGCCAGTGGCCACAGCAACTCCTTCCTCAGCCAGCTGGGGAACCCTCCCCCAGACACCAGACACCGATTAGGTGGAGGTTACCCCTTTCACCTGCATGCCCCAGTTCCCACCTCTGTAGCTAAGTTCTGCCCCCCCCCCCCTCCTTAAGGCACTGTCTCTCAGGGCACTGCTTAAATCAGTCTTCTCCACCCAACTCTTCCAGGTGCCCCTCCTAAATTCTCCAGCAAGGCCCCAGGGCTTTGATCACAGACAACACCACTGTCATCCTGACAGTGAGCAAAAGACTCCAGACAAAGCACAATTTCAGTTTCTAACTCTCTCATCTCCCTGGGGAGCCGTAGGAAAGCAACTAGGCGCTCTGAATTTCAGTTTCATGCACTGGAACTTTGCATAAAAGTTGACTGATTTGTGTATAAATGATTGGACGTGAAAGCCGGTTGGAAAATACAGAGGACAGTATAAATAATATTTATAAATATTAATATTTATGGAATCACCATTAAATATAAATTACTAAGCCAGACACTGGAAGAGGGGGGAAAAAAACACTTGCTGTAAAGAAACTCAAAACCCAAAAGTTTGGCAGAGTCAAATTGACAACAAGGCCCTGGAAAGTGCTGGAAGTTTTCAGAAAAAGAATGGAGGGACTATGGTCAGGGAACTTGGAGACTGCAAGCAGGAAGGCACATCTGTCTGGAAAACAGGAGATGGGGGCTGAGCTGTGGCTCTGGCAGGAGTGTGTGGGAAAGCCAGAGGGTCACCAGTGACAGTGGATGCCGGAAGAAGCGCTGTGGCTCAGTGTAGCTCCATCACGGCTCAAAAACTCTGGCTTTACTGGAGAAGCAGCACACAGCTATGGGAGGGTTCCCCAGCTGGCTGAGGAAGGAGTTGCTGTGACCACTGGCTTTGTGCAGCCAAGGTGGACCAGATGGTGGTGCATCCCAGAGTTCTGAAGATGGTCACTTGACCAATAGCATGTTCTGTCTCTAGGTTTTCTCAAGAAGCCTGTAGCTTAGCCGCAGCTCGGGGAAGATCAGAAGCACATCAGCGGGATAGCAGGTTGTCCATCTTTTGCTTGGTAATGGAAGATGTAGATTCTTACATTCACTGGATGCTCCTTTTAATTTTCTGTCTGGGGAGAAAGTAAAACAGAACCTTGTACCTCTCAAGACTTGCAAAGTAGCATGGGGTGATTCCCAGGAGGGGACATTTGCAAATCATTGATCCCTGTTCAGCATCCTTTTGCCAGTTCACAGAGCCTCTCCTGCAGAGAGAACAGAGAAGCATTTTCTCTCTTGCACAAGTCAGCAGGGAATCTCCTCCAAGGATAGGGTTCCCCCACCACCACTTTCTCCTGCTTATGCACTTTATCAGACGTCCCATGAAAACAAAAGAGACCCAGTGATGTCCCAAGGTGTCCTCATTTTGCTGAGACTTCATTTGTCCCATGGGGAGGCAGTCTGCACCCTGCTGCAGGTCCTGGCCTGGCTTCTTCAGACCTTGTATTCCTCCCCGTTAGCTCAGCTCCATGAATGGCTGCCAGTTAGACAAATGAAGATGAGGTCAGCTTCTCCTCCCTGCCCTATACCCTGCCCAGGAGCCACTGTGCCTCAGCACAACAGCTGGACAACTGAGTCCTGGGTGTCCATCCAGGGAATACAGAGTGAAAGCCTGCTGGACACCGGCAGTACCACATCCCGGGCAGGGCCCTGCTTTAAGAGGTGTGGTCTGTAGACACAGCAAAAGTATCCTCTGGGAGCACTGGAGATGCTCAGAGTCTCAGGCCATAGCCCACCCTTTCAGGCCATGAGCAGGCTTGGAAACCCCTCTCGTGTTCTAGTTAGAGAACATGGCATGGAGCAGGGACTTTAGAGTCAGACATCCAGAGCTGAGGTTCTGGACCCTGCCATGTGAATTAAGAACACCTGGAAAGACACTATGTCTGCAACAGCTCTATGGGTGGATACTGCTCAGTGCCAGCTTCCCCATCGGGGTAGCCAGGCCCCTTGCACACTAACCTAGACTGGACAGAGGGAAGCTTATCTGGAAACAGGTGAGTGCAGTGCAGTATGTAGTGTACCCGTGTGTGGGCAATGAACACACCCAGGAACAGCCCCTGAGGACCAGTTCCATTTATATTGGGAGGCAGGAGTAGTACTTATGTTCCTGGGGGGTGGGATGGCCAAGGTCTCTGGGGCTAAGGTTTGTATGGCATGTACCACTGGCCAGGGTCAGGGTGTTGGAGGATGCTTCATCTATATTGGTGTGTGTGGGGGGGGTGATTTTATAAGGTCAAACAAGGAATGAAGCCTTTTAATTGTCAGAGTATTGGGTTCTTATTAGGGCTGATGGTGAAGGAGCCAGCTTTATGGTGCCAGGAGGAATGGGGAGGTAGCCAAGTCCTACTGTTTTTATGTTTGAGGTCTCTGGGGTTGGAGCTTCCTAGAACCTTCCTCTGTAACCCTGGGCCCTTAAGGTCCCACAATTAGACCTGCAGTAACGGAATAAAGTTGGAATGTTGCAGATCCAGATCTTCCCACTCAAAGCCATTCCTTGCCTGTCTCTGTGTCAGACCTAACATCCTTTGACTTAAATAAAATCCTTTTTGAATGGGTTAACTTAGCAGACGGCGGCGAGCTTTCACCAACCCAAAAGCTCAGGAAGGATGCAGCAGACAGCCTCTGAGGCTCTGGGATGAGATTTCTCTGCTTTGCTCTGACCTGCCTCTCTGATGTTTCCACCAGCGTGTTTGAAGAACGTCTTGGTTTGTGACTTCCTCTGTTCTGTTACTATAAAAACCTCATGAAACTGCTTCCACACTGGAACATGGAATTCAAGATGACCTAAATCTATGTTCCTGGGCATGGCCACTCATACTTGACTCTGAAATGAACTGGCTCTTATCCTCTTGGAAATAGGAGCTGTCCTTAGCACCAAACTACTTCCTTACCACAAAATTCTGGCCCATTCCTTAGGTCCCTGGCCTGTTTTTTTCGGTTTTCTTACTATGAAACTTGGTGAATAGTTGCACGTCTCTGAGTATTGATGAGAGGATGTGGGAGAAAACAGGATGGGGTGGGGTGAGTGGACTTTGTAAGGTGCCTGGTAGAGTGAGCTTCTGTGAAGGAGTTGATTGTGAGAGTGCCTGTGGCTACTACAGGAGCCTCTGTCAGGGAGTCACTATACTGCAGATCACTGTCACTGGACAGGCTGTATGGCTAGAGATGATGATGATAATGATGGTGATGGTGGTAATGATGGAGATTGTGGTTGTAATGGTGGTGGTGGTGGTAGTGGTGGTGGTGGTGATTGTAGTGATATTGGTAATGTTGGTAATGGTAATGGAGAGCATGAGGATGATGATAGTGATGATGGTGGTGATGAGGAAGATGGTGATGAGGATGATGGCAATGATTATAGTCATAATGAGATTGATGATGGTAATGATGGAGGTGATGCTGATGGTGGTGATGATGATAGACAAATAACAAAGATGATGTCACTCATGACCATGAAGGCCAAGTTTGCCTTCTAAGGAAAGAGAAGTAAAGTCAGGTGCACAGTCTCCAGCACCAGGGTGGCTGAGGCAGGAGAATCGTGAGTTCCAGGTCAGCCTGGCCTATCTAGAAGAACTTTATCTTAAATTAATTAATTAAAAAGAAAATAAAATCAGAGAAAAATAGAAAACCACGTTGAAGAACTCTGTAGAGTGCTGCCTCTGTGAACGTAGAGGGTGAATGTGGAAGGAGTCACAAGGTTTCCATGCCTACAAACTGTGTCTAGGCTAAACACACAGCCTTTGTGTTTCCCAGTTATGCTTCCCTAAACAGTAAAGGGTGGCGACCACTCAGATAGCGTGCACACTGTACTGTAGTGATCACTCAGATGGCGTGCACACTGTCCTGTAGGGATTTAAGTACATGGGAAGAGGTGGGTGGGCATTTGCAAGTTCTGCAGGATATTACGTGAGACACCAGAACATCTGCCAATTTTGTCTCCAGCGTCGTGGAAAAAATGCCCCGTGGGTTCTGCAGGACGGACATGGCATGCCCACATGAAGATGCCTAAAACTCTAGCTGTGGCCACTCCTCACTGATAACCTCATGTCTTTATAGAGGAGTTGGAGCTAATGGTTTGGGATCTGCTCCAAGCTCTCCTACACTCGGTTGAGTTTTTGCTGTTCAACCTGTCAGTAGTTTGTTTGTTTCTGGGTCCCTGCTTCCTAGGTACTGAGACAACCCTGTGTTCTCAAAAATAGGTTTTGTTACCAGGAGTGGCAAGGCCGACCAGGGGAAATGTCCACCATTGCAGAGGTAGCTTGTTTTTGCTGAGGCCAAAAGAAAGAGCCCACCATGTCATAGGGTGACTTGGTTGAGGTTTGGGCTGGGTGTTTTCCAGTTCTTGGTGTCATATTTAAGAATGAAATAAAGGTACATACAGATTAGGAAGTAACAAGAATTCTTAACTCAAAGCCTAGTAGAGGTAGGAAGAAAGTGTGCTGTCAAGATTGACAGTGAGCGACCGAGTGTGTGCTCTCAAAGGTCCCCAGTTATTTCATGAGGCTTCCTTTTACAGGATACAAAAGAAGGAATTTGCTTGCTAAAGGGCATAGTATAAAGAATTCATTATTTGATTAGGTAAGCCTTTGCTCACTGTGCCTATCCCTCCCATAATGCATTAGCTTTTTAGTCCTGTGCATGCTCCATTGTAAATAAACATAAGGTAGCAACTGAACGAGTCTCCCTAAAAGTCCACTTCCAGGACAAAGTTTGCCTTGTTGAATATGTACCCAGAACTAGTTCAGGCCAGATCAGCCATCATACTCTCCTCTCCTGCCCAGACATAAGCAGAATGTGACTAAATAGAATTGTCTAAGTTTGATGATCTTTATGGAAAAGAATTTCAAAACATAGAGTGTGTGAGGCTGAATGTAAGGTAGCGCTCATGGGTTGCTAACACCTTGCTAGGTCTGTTTTTCAAAGTGAGATGTGTTCAAAGTACATACTTTAAACTAAGTACATTATTGAAGTGTGTATAGCCCAAGCCAAGTGGAGTCCCAGATTGCTAAACTATCCCCTATGCTTGCCTGTCTCAAAGGGAACACACTGAGGAGCCTTGGACCATTAAAATGCAGGGGAGAAAGAGAAGGAAAGTGTCAGGATCCTTTTGCATTTCTGTTAGAAAGGATGGTAGAGGCGAATGCTTACAACTGGTTAGAAGGGTATTTTCCAGTGGATCTGGGCTAAGACACTGACTGTGGTTGTCTGGGGCCTGCCTCTGGGAAGAATAGAGCAGTTGATAATGGCCTCAAGTGTACAAGTCCATGATAGAAAAGTCTGGAATATGGGTACTGGAGGGGTGGGCCTGTATCTAACTGGCTTGGTTGTGAGCAAGCTGTTCACTGTCACTAGAGGGGTAGTTCTTCCAGGGCTCACATGACACAGATGTCAAAGCATCGAAACATGGAAAGTAAAAATCACGCCATGAGGCCACACATGAGAGCTTCTAGTATCAGAACTTGATGAATATTTCTCTCTCAGCTTCCCTAGGAATTATCCCTATCTGAGTAGAGAGGATTTGAGGCTTAAATATACAACCAAGAACCACGAATGGATCGAGAACACATATCAAAGCTCTTAGCACTGTACTGGCTCTTTTCTATACTGAGGGCAATCCTCTGGCTATACTATCAGAAAAGAACAAAACATCTTTCGGGTACAACATGGAGCATCTTAAACCAGTAACCAACTCTGAGTACACCCCCCCGTCCCCCCCCCTGCTTAAAATAGAGGAGAAAATGGAACAAAAATCTAGATCTTGTGGGGAGGGTCAAGGGCCTCTAGGCTAACCATTGGTCCTGCAGACCTCTTGAGGTACAGGTGGCACCCAAGGTCACTCAGCTAATCAGAGGGAGGAATAGAGGCTTGCACAGATCCTGACTGGACCCCAGATCTCCACTCACTCTCGTGTGCTGTTCTAGAACTAAATGACAACATATTAGGGACCACTTAGAAAAAAAAGTCATTAGCAGGGCAGAAAGGCATCACCAGGAAACACCAAAACAAGCGGGAAGGCACACAGCCTCTGCCAAGGTCACACCTCAGTACCACATCACGTCGTTCCTCTCTCCTCTTCAGTTGCTATCGCTTGTCCTCACAGAGGCCTTTCTTTATTGTCCCTTATTGTCATCATCCTTGCAGTGCGTCTCTTAATGTCCCAGAGTCTCCTGTGAGCTGAATCATTTCAGGGACCCATTGTTATGTAGATTAAGCATCCCCCCCACACCTCCTAGTCAGAATTTATTCCAAACACTCAGAGAATAAGAAAAAAAAAGTTCTTTCATGAAGAACACATTAAAAAAATAAGTAAAGAAACAAAAAGGCAAGTAATAGTAATAGAGTATGTCTGGTTCTGGCTAATGTGAAAATAGATAGATAGATAGATAGATAGATAGATAGATAGATAGATAGATAGATAGATAGATAGATAGATTCCAACCTCAAACAGACGATTTTAACAGCATATACAGATCTTGGATATTATATTCCATTTATGCTGTCATCTCTAAATCTTTTAGGTCCTGGCCCCAAGTTACACTTTAAGCAATTAAACATGCTTTCCAGAGACAGAAAACCACAAGTTTGGTCATTTTGAACAAATGGGCGATTTACACAGCAGAGATATTGACACACGTGTTTTTGGAGTTCACCAGTGTTGTTCTTCTTCCATAATTGTCACCCAGGGTTATCTTGTCCCCTGGCAGTTATGTTCTTCCCAATAAGAGGAACGTTGTCATCCATCCCGACTGGAAGTATTATACTCTTACAGGACTTAAAGGTGAACCAGGATTTAAAGGTGCCCGTCACCCAGGGCCAGCTGCGGAAGACTGGTTGGTAGATGCAGGCTCTGCTCTTTGACAGGGCATGGTCATTAATGGCCAACAGTGAGCTAGGCTGTTTCCTTTTGCCGTGGAAATAGGGCCTAACTGGCATCAATCGTAGTGCACAAATCTTAACAGAAACAGGTTCCCCTCAAAGTTGTACTTCAATCATGTAAATGGTACAATCTTTTCTCCCTACAGTTTCTAACAAGCGGGGTTAGAAAGCTACTTATCTTTGAGTCACTTTAGAGGCAAGTCTCTCTGCCTAAATTCTACCTGTGTATCCTAATATTTCCTAAGCAGTCCTTTGTTCCCCTCTAACACTAATTTCCTGCTTCCAGATTGCCCAATATTATTTCCCCATTAAGCATCTAACAAAGTCTACCATTTGCATAGCCTCTAGCCTCAGCCTACACTGAGATCACTTCAGCGCATCTAGCACAGACTCTGGTGCGTGCTAGACTCTGGACAGGATCTAATTTACTGTTTCCACTCTTCCCTAGCCCCATAAGCAAGTTATATCAGAATAGCTGGAGCTTCCGTGTGCCCCCTGCCCCTGATACAGAGCCTGGCACTATTAAAAGACAGATTCCGTGGGATTTCAATGACACTCTGTCTTACTTGGGAAGCAAACAGAAACACGGGGTGAGAAAATTAGGTTTAGACACAAGGAAGAATGTTCCAGATAGAAAAGGGTCCTCAGACCTGCAGCTCAGCCCTCAGCAAGAGCTAATTCTTTTTAAACTGGCTTTTACAAAGAAAACCCGTCTGCATTGATAGTGAGTTGTCCCTTCCTAGGGGACAAATGGCTAGATCAGCTGGCCTTTAGAGATCCCATCCACCCATTGGGGAGGCTAAGGCTGCATCCAACCATCATTATTTGTGGTACGATGTTCCAACAAAGCAGAGAAAGAAGGAAATTAATCACTTAGTGAAAAGAAAAGAGGAGGAGTTTCCAGAAGGAGCAAACCTCCTCTGGGCTCTGCAAACCGGGGAGCCTCTGCCTCCCTCCCGGCTCGCCCAGACTGCAACACCTTGCGTTTTCTTTGTATTGTTCTCTCCACAAGGCACCAGCTCATTTATCTTCGGCTGCTTGTGTTTTATTATAGGAAGGACATTTCAAGGGAGATTCACAAGTAAGGAATCCAAAAGATCTCCCTCCCAGGCACTGTGCCGCCAATACCCGGACTCCGGCTCCTGCAGCATTATCCACGAGGTTCAGGAGAAGGAACTTGACATTGAAACTCCTTCAGGGTTTTTTTTTTTGTTTTTGTTTTTCTCTCTTTCTTCGGTGGCTTCCTTCCCCAAACTGTTCCTCTCGGACTGTGTGTTACACAGTTCACATAGTCCTAACTCGAACTCACCATCTTCCTCACTGCAGGATTCAGGTTGTGGTGGATAACCCTGTGAAATGAACACAGAAATGAATCAGATATTAGCATTAGCCGTTTTCACCTCATATCACACGTATGCTCAGAAATGCGTGTGTGCACACTCGCAGTGAACCCTGCTCCAGCCATCACATCTACTGAGTTCTGCACACACTACCTCCTTTGCCACTTTTCTCTCTCTCCATTCTCAGAATCACCACCCTTCTGTGAGATTCCCACTGCTGCCAATCTCTCTCTGTGATGCAAATATTTCTTTGCAGTTTGCTTGTCTAAAGCACTCCATGTGTTTTATTTACTGAGACTTATCAGTGAGATACAAGCTGATCTAATTGACTTCTTTCAGTTGTTAAATAGTACCCAATTTGTAACAAAGCCACGAGCAGCCTATCATATGTATTAGATGTATTCAATAACCGGATAGTGCACTAGTTATACATGGTAACCCCCATGAATTACAATTTGTAATCACTGGTTCTCTTTTTGTTCTCTCTCCCAGCTCGCCTTTCTTTGTAATGATAAGCAGCTTTTTCTTCTGTTCCAGACATCTTTCTTTTACTTGTTTTTGCATGTAAGCTCCACACTGAAGTGAGAAGGAGCAAACATTACATCTTCTGCCTGGCTTTCCGGACAATTTTTGTTAGGTGGAGCTGTTAGATAAGGCTTGCTGTTCGTGGGTACAGGCTATGTATGTTCTACTGTATGCGTGTCTGTGCACCATGTGTATGCTGCCGTGCCCTGGAGGCCAGAAGAGGGTGTTGGGTCCCCTGGAACTGGAATAACAGATGGTTCTGAGCTGTCATGTTGGTACAGGGAGCCAGACTCCAGCCCTCTACCAGTGCTCACCTTGAAAATATCTCTGTCCCCATTAGATAGAAGTTTTGGGGCGGGGGGGGGGGATCTCTCCTTTATGTAGCTCTGACTGTACTGGAACTTGCATTATAGATCAGGATGGCCTTGAACTCACACACCTCCACTGCCTCTGCCTCCCAAATATTAGGAGAAAAGGTGTGTACCACCATGCCCAGCATACCCTTGGATGAGAGTTTGCTGTAGAGTTTTGGTGAATACTGTCTATTTGGGTTAAATAAATAAATAAATAAATAAATAAATAAATAAACTTCCCAATTTGTTAAGGTGGGTTGTTGTTGTTCTTTGTTTTGGTTTGGTTTTTTTGTTTCGTTGTTTTTGTTTTTGTTTTGTTTTTTGATCTGGAAATGCTGGGGTACACTTGCAGTCCCTGCACTTAGGAAGCAGGAACAGGGGGATTACTAAGAGCTCAAAGCCAGAATGTGGTGCATAGTAAAACGGTGCCTTGGAAAAAAATAACTGGGAAAAAAGTGACTTTTGAAAACTACTTAACTATCTGTGAGGTTGTAATAGGTTGCTACTCTAATTTGTTAACATGCTTAATCATATTAGTACTGTTAAACTGACTATCACTAAATTCCAGAGAAAAACCCAATATGGTCACAGTCCAGTGTCCTAGTGCACTGGCAAATTTTATTAATGATGTTTTACTTAGGGTCAAACTATTTAAAGCAAGATCAGTCTATAATCCGCCTGCCTTCCATGATTCTGATATGAAAGTGTATGGTTTGCTTACTTCTTCTTTGAAGATGTTTGCATAAGACAGGAATTTCTGCTTGAATGTTCACTTACGAGACTGCACTGTGGAGCCATGTGTCCACTGCTGTTTGTCTGCTCTATTTAAGAGGGAGCCCTTAACTACTTTCTGAATAGTTCGATGCTACCTGTGATTGTCCAGTCTCCCCGTCCTGCTGAGCCATATTCTGTGTTTTCCAGTGTGTTGCATGAAGCCCATCACAGCTATCCTGTAATGCAGTCTCATTTCTTTTGGTTTTTGTACATTCTTTTCTTTTCAAAATATTGTCTGGAGACCATTATTTTGTCACCATATCTTGAAGAGTAGGCATTTTTTTACCCCTTTCTTTCTATTTTTTCTTGTATTGTCCACTTTGTTCCCATCTTCCTTGTTTCTTTTGTCTGTTCCACTGGATTTATCAATCTCTAATGTCTTAGACTTCACAAATTTCAAAACTCCTAGTGCATGTTGCTGGTCACATCTCTGGAATTTCAGGGGGGGGAGCGTGTGCACATTCGGAATGTGGACTGAGATCGTCTTTCTGCT
The DNA here is from genome assembly GCA_902729485.2 of Mus minutoides. Classification (NCBI taxonomy): domain Eukaryota; kingdom Metazoa; phylum Chordata; class Mammalia; order Rodentia; family Muridae; genus Mus; species Mus minutoides. The sequence continues at coordinate 194,933 of LR750275.1, forward strand.
CTTTGGACCAGATGGAGTGGCCTGCTTGTGTGCTTGGTAAGTTGACTCTTATAACGAAATGCAGCATCACATCAAACTTCATAGTCATTGGGTGGCATGTTTTATTGAATGAGAAATGTTTCCCGAGGGCCTCCGCACTGAATACTTACTTCCCAGTTGTTGGGGCTGTTTGGGGGGAGCAGGGTGAAGGAGGCATGGCCTTGTGGAGGAAGTACGTAACTGAGAGCCAGTCATGAAGCAGGGCTCCTCCGTGGTCCTGCTTCAGCTCCTGCCTCCAGCTCCTGCCCTGACTTTCTCTCAGGACAGACTGTAATCTATTAGATAAAATAAATCCTTTCTTTCCCAAGTTGCCTTGAATCTCAATGTCTGTCGTGGCAGCAGAAATCAAACCAGACAGGTGGCATCACCTATGGTAGGCCTACTACTTTGTTTCTCTGTCGGTGTGATAAAACACTGACCAAAAGCAACTTGAGGTTAGGAAAGGGTTTATTTAGCTTACTGTTGTACTTCATTGTGGAAAGAAGGCGAGACAAGAAGGAACTGGAAGCAGAGACCATGAAGGAATATTGCTTACTCCAAGGCTGACGTTCAGCCACCCTGTTTAAACAATTCAGGCCCATGTGCCTAAGTATGGTACAACCCACAGTGGGCTAGGCTCTTCCACACCAATCAGAAGGCAAGAAAATGCCCCCACAGATGTGCCTACAGGCTAATCTGAAGGAGCCAATTCTTTAGTGTATTTTCCCTCTTTCTTGGTTTGTCAGCTTGACAACCAAAATTAGCCATCACAGTAGGAAAGCCATAAATTAAAAGATGGAAGTGACATTCATATCAATGGATCTGTGGTTAACTCACAACTGGTTAAAGTGCAGAGAGTGTGTGTCCATGTCTTGCTCAGCCACAAACAGGATTATCTGCATCACCCCGACAAGCCAAGGCTCAAGGGACATCCTGACAGATGGGCAAAAGATTGTAAGAAGGACCAGGGAGATGGCCCAGTGTATAAGAGGACTTGCTGGTCTTACAGATGACCCACATCTAGCTCCCAGAGTGCACATGGGAGCTAGATGTGCACATAGGCAGACCACCACCTATAACTCCAGTTCCGAGGGATCATACGCCCTCTTCTGGCCTCCTTGGGCACTGCATGCACAAGGTGCACAGGCATACAGGCAGGCAAAGCATTCATACTTAGAAAATAAAAATGAGTAAATCATAAGATAGGAAATAAAAACTGTAAGAGCCCAAGGCTGAGGAGTGTGTCATCTGAAAGGACCAGGTCTCCTGCACTTATTAACTTGTGGTTGTCTGCACAAGACCTGCATAAGGCTGCATGCAATGCAGCCAGTCAGCAGTCCAGCATGGAAGATGGACAAGAATATCACCCCACCCACCCTAGCTGAGAAGCTCCGGCGAGTGAGTGGACAGATGCTGGGGAAAGGAGACTCATTTTTCAAGGGTGTGGTCCCTGGTGAATCCACCATGATCTGGTGGTGGGCCCCACCCCCTTGAGAATATGGGCTGCAGGAGTCATGAAGAAGAGGAGGGGCAGGGAAAGAAAAGGGGGGGCAGTGTTGGGGGTAGATGAGAGTGGGGGTGGATGTGAGGCACACGGAGAAAGGGGTGGGGCGAGTTTGATTGACTTGTACTGTGTGCATGTGTGACGTCCCAATGGATTAGTAAAACAGTATATTTAAATGGAAACAGTCCCTGGAAACTAAAACAGAATCAGCGAGTTTAAAAGCAAACAAAAACCACAGAAAGGTTAGCTCTCGCTCTCTCAGTCTGTGTTTGATTAGAAAGACTAAACTCTCTGATTTGGGGGTGTGGGGTTACACATGTTTGTGTACATTGGGAAGACATTATTAATCGTGCTGTTCAAAGAGCGTGATTGGATGCTGCTTAGGAGTAGAACGCTTGTTTAGCATGCACAAGGCCTTGGGTTCAATGCCAGCACTGCAAAATAAAATAAACTATTACTTTTGTGCCCTTAATGTATGTGGCCTGAGAAAGATATAAGAAGGAATGGGGCCAGCTCGGCTGGCAAAGCGCTCACCTTGCAGCCATAAGGATCTGAGTTCAGATCCCCAAACATACATTTAAAAACAGGGGAGTGAGTATAGCACAGTAATCCCAGGCTGTGATCCCAGTGCCGAGGAGGCTGAGAAGGAAGATCGCTGGAGATCTCCGGCCGGCTAGTCTGGGTGAGCTCCAGCTCCAGTGAGAGAGCCTGTCTCAAATGACAAGGTGGAGACAGCCAAGGGAAGACACCTGATGTCAATCTATGATCTCACATACACATGTGCACACATGAGCACATAGAAATAGATCCCATGCATACATAAGAAATGCATGTATTAAAATGCATTTGCCAGCACTGTCCACTGCTACCACTAGCTGGGCAATACGGGTCCATTAGGCACAATTTAGCCTATAGTTAAGTTACTACATATTGGTGAGTAGTTTCTCTAGCACACTCTTTTTCTTATGTGTTTTCTTGCTGGTATTGATCTGACCATCCTGAGAATCTGACCATTCTCTTATTTACTACTTTCTTTGTCTCCGTGTTTTCATTCCTTCTATTTTCTGTAACTTAGGCTGTTCTTTTCCTGACTAAGTCTTCTCTAACAATGTATATGACCTCCAAATAGGAAGACTTTATCTAGGAGCTTTGCAGTAATTGGGGGTTCGTGAGGTTGAACCTTGTGGTCTCCATGCGGAGACAGGGGAGCAGACAGCAGGCGTCATGCAGGCATCACCAGCCTGTCATGGGGGTACAGATAATGTTCGGTGGACAAAGCAGAGCCAGGCAGATCCTGCTGTGAGGTGTCATCCCAGGCAATTCCGTCTCTGGTATTTATAGCTCCATGTAGGTGGGGATGAGGCTCCTCAGAACACAGAGAAGGTCTCAGCCCAGAGAACCGCTGTTAGCTCAACACAACCCTGCAGTCTCTACAGTGTAAAGGATGCTTCAGAGATGGTAGTAGCCAGGTCTCATTTTCTGGGTGTATTGATGAAGACAAAGACACAACCTCTTAGAGATCAGACTCTGCTGGTGCCAAAGTTGTGTTCAAAAAAAAAAGTTTGGCTAAAGCAGAGAGCCCATAGGCTCTTGATGAACACTGTCCTCCTGTTTAAGATCCTCAAAGAAAGCAGCCTGTCTTCTATAGAACAGAAATGTGAATAGAGAGGTAAATATGGGGAGTCTTGGGCTTCAGTGAGAGACAGCTTCCAAGCCTAGCTGAACCAGTCAAAGCTGAGATACTTGCTATGTATCATCTCCAGCTGTAGAGCCTGAGGAAAAACAGCCCTAGAGAGCACGCCTAGAGGACTGATGGGTATCATGAAGGTAGGCAAGGATTGGCCATTTCTTTTATGTGGGCCTCAGTTTACCCCTCTGTAAAGCAGGATGTGTACCGCCAATCCACCTTCTCACTCCTTTTGTTAGTCACCGTTAGGACATACCTGCGAGCCAACCTTAATCACTGCCACGGTTCTGTACATTGGTCCTCGTTTACTCAAGCACTTTCCTCGTCTTAATCAATACCACTTGTAGACTGATGGGTTTGATATGATGGTTGGAAAGTTCTTTCTAAGCCACATTTAATTGAGGACATAAGTAGTATTCGGTTTTTTTGTTTTTTTTTTTTGTTGTTTTTTTTTTACATACTTAGGGCTCCCAGAATCCCCTTACGTGGAGGTACAATCGATCAGGTCTGAAAGTTTGCAGGTGAGAAGTCTCTTCCCGATCTAAGAGTGTTAGCATGGAAGAAGCTTTTAACTGCCAATGTTATCGGCAGGAGGGGGATAAGAGTAGTACCACGGGACCTAGCGAGGCTTTTTCTTTTCTGCTTCGTTCTTCCCGTTTCTTAGAAAGGGTGGACAGAAAACTCCAAGAGAGCCAAAGCCACAGTTCATCCAAACTTGGCATAAAGCCATGCCCAGAGAAGAGCCGGAACGCTGCAAGATTCGCTGTGGAAGCAACATGCTTACTTATCTGATTGATTGTAAGCTCTGTGCACCCCTTGTCCTCCACACAAGACTTCTTCCAGACACTCTGTTGTTGACATTTAACTAGAGTATTCACATCTTACTCCTCTTTCATAGAGCAGACATCTCCTTTCTCCCTCTCAGAGTGGGGGACACGTGTGTTACTCTATGCAAACGAGACTTCTGAGTGACAATGATGAACGGCTCAGAGAGAGGCTCCAGAAAGCTATAATAATATCTATAAATTATCCATGACCTAGATCTTTTAAGAGCTGTTCTGACTTTTGGTCTTCCTGCAGAATTTTGCATGATTGGACCAGCTTGTATCTTCTCTACATAGGAGACACTGTCGACCTCATATCCAAACACAGGAAAAAAGAACAATAACCTAGAATTAGGATATCTGTGCACAGGAATAATGTTGGAGTTCTCTGGAATGTCACTTATCTTCATGGCCATGTGAGATAAATATGTCATGGTTTAAGATCTCCCAGACATATTAGAGCTTTGTGTTATTGTCTGCTTATTGAATAGTGGATGCTGGCACATGAATTTGAGACTCAGAGAAGAGGAGACCAAGTTTCTGTAGAGCCTGGAAGTTCAGTGTGACAGTGACAGGAAGTTCAGTGTGACTGTGACAAGAACACTAAAATGAAGATCTAATCCCTGTGTCATTGCCGTGTTGTGAAGCTGGGCAAGTTGCTGGACAGGGACAGGGACAGGGTCCTCATCTGATCATCCTGAGACATATCAGGGCAGAGTCTGCTCTAAGTGGAGTGGACATAATGTATTGTCTTAACTAGAAGTGTCCAAGAATGAAGTAGGTGCAAGTCTAGCTATGAATGATCCCAGTAGGATCAACCCAGGGCTGTCCTGGCAGACAATGAGGAGGACCCTCCTATTCAGAAGAGGAAAGTAGTGGGAGGCATTTCCCTTCGTATCTATGAATGTACTTATGTTGTCTGGTTGAGTACTATGAAATCAATATTAGGCACGTATGAATGTCTTGCAGAAAAGAGAGGACTGGGAGCCAGAATCTATAGGGAATTGTTAGATTCAGCTCCTCACCCATAGACCTAATTCCTTACAAAGAATCGCCAACCCAAAGGTCTTCAGAAGGCATTGATGCATGCCTCCAAAATATCTGGACCTCTGTCCAAACTTCTCCCATGAATTACTTAGGTAGGTGTGCTACAGGTGACTACCATGTGACCACCAACCAAAGGTTCTATCCATGAAGTGCTAGGTTCACAAGCATGTCCCAGTGCTGAAGACAGGGCTGCTACCAGCACTAGGTGGCTTTGTTGTGCCATGCCGGGATGAGTCCTCCAGCTTGCAGGAACTTGCAAAGGAAGCCTGGTAGCCCTGATGCAAAGCCTTGTCAGCACAGGGTGCTTTTCCAGCCTGTGTCTGTAGGGGGCACTCTCGAGCACATCACTTCACCAGCAGCTGATAATACACAAAGGACTCCTAAAGACCCCAGGGCATGGGGTCAGGAACACTGACTTTCTAAGCATTTGGATTCTGATCTTGTTTCAAGTTAGATGGAGCTGTATGATGGTTGTAGGCAATACAGTGTATAGTTTGTGCCATTTCTAAGGTTAATCTCTAGGTATCTTCCAAGCATTCCTCTACCCACAAGCAGTAGGATGGTGTGTGGGCTGGGTAATGGCAGGGCCTGACCCCCGAATGGCTTCACAGGACAGTACCTCGTCCCCATGACTTGAGTACAGGCAGGCTACTGTGTACCGAGGCTTGGATGGGATTTAACTGCCCTGACGTCATCACCCACAGCTTCATAAAGACTCAGTGCCCAAGTGTGCTGCCAGGAGCGGCTGTGGACCTTTAACAGGTGAGGGTTTGTAAGGTCTTTGGAAGCATCTGGACAGGTCTGGTCTTCCTTCCATGTCCCTGGCTCACCGGAGTACAATACCTTCCCTGGTGTGTCTTATTTCAGCAGAAGACAAGACAATGATGGAGACCGGCTGTTACCCCAAAATTAAGTCTGTTTTCATATCATTTTCTTGCTGTTGCTGAGCCCTCCCCTCCTGTCACTGTCCTGAAAGTCTCATCCGTGCGAGACTCCAGTCAGGCCACTCTTTGCTCTGGTTCCAGAATGGACTGTTAGCTCCTGTGCATGCTTCTGTCACAGCAGGCTGGCTATCCTCCACTGCCTTCAACAGTGGCCAAGCCATCGAAGCTGCCTGCTGTAAACCATGAGCTTAATAAACATTTTCCCTCCATATTTTACAATAGTCACTCAAGACAACCTGATGCATAATGTCCATCTACGAAGAGTCGCTCTGCAAGCCTCACTGTCTCTCGGGCCAATATACAATGGCAGTAATTTTGCAAATTAGCCAAAACCAGAATAATAGAGAAATCACCCTACATAAAAGAAAATGGCTTCAGGTTACCCCCTATTGTTCTGGGCTTTCAGGTGCCACCATGATATTGAACAAAGAAACTTTAGACCTATGGTCAAACCTGTGTTCCCAGAAAGCATTCAAGGGTTCAAGCCTATCCCAGTTTTCTTCCCTTGCTCAAATGGAACATGGGTGTGGCCTGTGTGACTGATAGATTGGAGTGGAGGACATAATATGGAGTCTGGGAGATGGTCACCTTCATCTGTCATATCCCTTAACAATGCTATACCCATCCCCACTCCCACCTCACCCCCATCCCACCCCACCTCATCCCACCCTCACCTTACCCACACTCCACCCCACCTCGCCCCACCCCAATCCCACCCCTACCTCACCTCCAACCTCACCCCCACCTCATCCTACCTCACCCCACCCCACCCCATCTCACCCACCCCCACTCCTACCCCACCCCACCTTACCCACCCCACGCCCACTCCAGAATCCTCCTAAGGGCCTTTTAACCACTGAGTTCACACTTACTTCTATCCCCCATCTCTTCTGAAGAGGAAGTGTCCCTAGCTATCGCATCTAAACCTCTTTCTTAACAATAAAATAAAAGACAACCTTTCACTCCTGCCTGTCCTGTGGGACCACCTGCTGACATTCAGCCACCCCTGGTTTTCTTCAGCCCCTGAGGTGGGGGACATGCTGCCCTGTTCTGAGTCCTTGCCTCCTCTCCCCTACTGTGTGCTTAGGCAAGTAGCAGGCTTGGAGGGAGCAGGGAGGCAGTCTGAGCTTCAGCTAAGGCCTTCCCTCCAACATGGCTTTGCTGTCCAGATGGATAGTCATATAAACAACAAGTCCCTGTTCTCCATCCCATTGTCAGTCAGTGCCTGGCTCTCAGGCATCTGAGAGCTGAGCTATAATCTCCGTTTATAGTTGGGACGTCCTCTGAGAGCTAGAAATGTGTCCTGTGTAAACACTCTGAGCATGCCCTGACAGACACACAGCTGGAGAGTGAACACTAGCTCCTGCGGTGCCCATGGGCATGACAAAGACATCACTTGCCTTCCTCCACACCAACCCATCAGTCACACAGGCCACACCCAGCTGATTCCTTTGCCAGGCTTCCTGAACCTGTGATCAATTACCATTCTTTCTTCTCCATTGGCTCTGTACCTACCAACTGTGTGACCTTGGGCAAGTCAGTTAACCTCTCTGGGCACTGATGTTCTCAAATGAATAATGTAATAGCCCAGAGATGCCACCCTGATCATTAGCACTTCAAAACATATATGTAGACACCCTCAGGTGATGGTTAGTGGCCTCTGGGGTGTCTCTACAAGGATTAGTTCCTTTCCTTTTCCTTGATCCCCCTACTGTCTGATACTCTCTCTCACTTCCACAGAAGGCTGTAAAGAACCCAGTGACTCTCTGACATCTTTACATCAGGTCTGCTTTGAGCAGGGTTTCCTGCTGCTGCTGAGGAACCTCCCCTGACCATCGCCCTGGACTTCCCATCTCTTCGCCCTTGGAACTCTACTGCCTGTTCACAATTCATGACCAACTGCCTGCCTCTCCCTGTGACCTCTGCTCTCTTACCTATGACCCTTCTCCAGATAAACTTCCTCTTTGAGAAGGAAGGCAAGAGTCAGTCAGGCTACTGACTGCTCTACCATCTCACTCCCTGGCTCTATGTTTACCTCCTTGGGATTTCTTTCTTTCTTTCTTTCTCTCTTTCTTTCTTTCTTTCTTTCTTTCTTTCTTTCTTTCTTTCTTTCTTTCTTTCTTTTTTTTTGAGTCACCTTGAATTCCACGAACAATGGGAGCCTGTGGGCACTCTTTAGTGAGCAATGTAGATATGCGTGCTTCTGCCTGTCATGTCCACGGCTTCAGAATGTACTGAGCAGCTCTGTTAGTTGCATGGGCTACAACCTGCAAAGTTTACCTAATTCCCTTTGCCAGCTGGCCACTTCAAAACACATTGAGTTTGTTTTATTGTGATATTAGCTAATATAGTAACTCTCACATTACACACCATAATATGTGTGTAATATATATGTACATATGTAGATGTGTAGTGTGTGTGTGTGTGTGTGTGTGTGTGTGTGTGAGTGAGAGAGAGAGAGAGAGAGAGAGAGAATGAGGGAGAAAGAGAGACAGACAGACAGACAGACAGACAGACAGACAGACAGAGAGACAGAATGCCACAAGAGGGCTCAAGGGGCTGCTACAGAGTTGAAGGCCCTCTAAAGGCCTCTCTGAGGGATAAAAGGAGGAAGCTGACAGAAATTCAAGACAAATAAGTCTCTTCAGGCATTAGGTAGCCCGTCCTATTGGTGGTGCTAGGGGTCCCAGCATAGAGTAAAGATACAGGGTCAGAGTTCAGCTGGGCCTCCGGGGTGGGCCATCCTGTCCTGACTGGATAGAGAGACTATAAAGTCCATACAAGGCAAAGTACGGAACAAGATCCAAGTGGGCAGACAGACAGACAAATGATGGTGACTGGACTGGCCACCTTGAGAGCGGTAACTCAGTCAAGCTGAAACTCCTGGGAGAGTCAGGATTTCTCTGCTTGTCAGACCCTTGGCACACATATTAGGGGTCAGCTGACATGTTGTCAGGAGCCATCACAACCCCAGTGTCTTCCTGCTTGCAGGGTCTGCAGTCCCCTTCCTTGGTCTTGAGTGTTTGATATTTTTTTGGTCCTGGTTTCCCTGTTACATTTTTAAATTATATTCATGTGCTCATAAGGTCTCAGTTTATGTGGGTAAATTTAGAAGGGGCATCCTTTCATGAATAAGAAATTGATCAGTCTGTGCCTTGTGGGTGGCACTGGCCAGATGGTGTTACTTATGCGTCCACCAAGGTACAGAGGCATCAGCCTCTGGGATTGCACTCAAAATGGTATCACGTGCTGCTTCTGAAATGGAGGCAAGACAGCCTGAAGAGCTACTGTGTTACACAGCATGGAGTAATGCAGAACCGGGCACAGCCTGATCTCAACAAGAAAGGATCGGAACACATCTTCATAACATGGGATCAAACCACTCCCACGCAGCAAGCAAGCCTGCAGACTATGCCCACATGGGGGCGATTTTAGGAGATGGTGAGGCCACAACGTGGAGCGGACCAGTCCACTCACAGAACCAGGTGACTTCCCTAAAGTGACAACTGCTAACTCTTCTAACAATTTCTAACTAACAACTTCTCCAGATCACCTTACAGAACTGAAAGATAGATAATGACAAAGCAGACCATACCTCACCCAAGACTGCTTAATGGTGCATAACCCTTGACCCCTCCTCTATTTAAACCTAAATACCCCAGAGACCCTTTTATTTGTTTCCTTTCCCCGTGGGACCACATTAAGTAGATCTCTATGCTTTTCTTCATTGTGTGTCTCCATTTTCTATTGGATTGGAAGTGGTTGTTGTTGTTTCTTCTTCTTCTTCTTCTTCTTCTTCTTCTTCTTCTTCTTCTTCTTCTTCTTCTTCTTCTTCTTCTTCTTCTTCTTCTTCTTCTTCTTCTTCCTCCCCCTCCTCCTTCCACTCCCTTCCCCCTCCCTTCCCCCTCCTCCTTTCCCTTGCCCTTCTCCTTCAAGGCATGGTCTTATGAAGCCTAAACTGACCTTAAACTCACTATGTGACCTGGATTAGCCTCGAACCTCCTGCTTGTGCCTCTCAAAGGCTGGGATTACAAGAGTGTGCTTCCATGGCCCACTCAGTTGATTCTTTAACTAGCATACTGAGAGCGGCAGAGTGTAGCCTTTGTGGCACTGCTGAACCCTGGATTTTTATCCTTAACACTTCAGTTACTTTTCAGCACCTGAGGACACTGCTCTTCTATAGCTGACCATACCAGCATCTGAGCTCTCCACTCATGTCAGCTGAGTGGCTAAATTAGTTGCCGAATGAGTGAGTGAATATGTAGCCCATGCAAATTAAAATGGTGTATAATCTCCCTGCAGACTCTCTGACTCAACCTCCCTGACTCCATCCATCATTGCAGGGGACCTGTACCCAGTGGCACTAATTTGTGACATTTATATTTTCAGACAGAGGTTGTAGTTGACAAGTGTGTCTTAAAAGTCAGAGTAGGGGCTGCAGAGATGGCTCAGCAGTTAAGAGCACTTGCTGCTCTTATAAAGGCCCCAGGTTCAGTTCCCAGCACCCATCTTTAACTCCCATTCCAAATGACCTAATGCCCTCTTCTGGCCTCTTCAGGCACTACATGCTTGTGGTATGCATGCATACACACACAACACGTACACACACACACACACACACACACACACACACACACACACACACACAAATCTGTTTTGTTTAATCAAAAGAAAAGATTGCTGCTACTTCTTTTTGGGAGAGGGACCAGGCAGAGATGGAGTTTTAATTGTAAGACAGAACCTCCAGAAACATGAGGCCCTGGAGCCAAAATGCTGTTTGGGGGGGCTTCATTTGATTCCTGTGTGTCATGAGGAGAATCTGTGGCCTGGGCAAGTGCTGTTGCTCCTCTTTTCAAAGCCTTCTGGGAGCTCCTACCTGCCTGCATCATGTGACACACAAGGGTGTGCTGGGGCCAACTTGTGCTAACTTCCTAGAACTAAATGTCAACTTTCAGGACGTCTGCAATGCAGGTGACATCATACTAGGGCCTTAAAATAGTCCCTAGTGGGAGTATACCCAAGGGAGACTAGGCAAGGCTTCAGACAAGAGCTTCTAATCCCGAGGGTGTACATTCACCAACAGACACCCACTGGCCCCTCACCTCTCCCGAGGGTGTACAGTCACCCGCAGACCCCCCGCCCCCACCTCTCCTGAGGGTGTACATTCACCCGCAGACCCCCCCGCCCCCACCTCTGGGTGGGAAGCTCTGGTGGTTAGTTCTCATCATCAGCCTGTTACATTCACTCCATGTGGGGAAATGAGTCTCAAAGATGAATTCTCTAGATCAGATTAGTCTATGGGCATCTCTGTGAGGGGCTGGCTACATTAACTGATGGGAGAAGACCAAGCCTGCTGCGAATGCCACCGCTGCCTTGGGTTTGGGCCCTAGACTATGTAAGAATGGAAAAACCAAGTGAAGCACTAGGGATGCACACATTCATGTGTGTGCCCTTGACTGTGGGTGGGAAGTGATTCCGTTTTAACAGATTTAAGTTCCTGCTGACATGTCTTCCCTGATACGAAGAATGTAACCTGGAATCATGAGCTAAAGTAAGCCCTTTTTGCTGGACCTAGGCTTCCCTAGCAAATGTAGCAGATGTGCAGCTTGGTCTTCATGTGGGTCCCAAACAACTGGAGCAGGGGCTATCCCTAAAGCTGTTGCCTGTGTATGGGATATGTTCTTCTAGCTGGGCTGCCTTGTCTGGCCTTAGTGCACTTAGCCTCACAGAGACGATGTACCAGGATGGGTGGAGATACCCAAGAGGCTCCCACCTGCTCAAAGGAGGATGGGGGGATGGGAGGAGGATTGTGGGAGGTGACTTCGAGAGGGCAATAGGAGGGTATAAAATGAGTAAGTAAAACTAACAGAAACAACAATAATAGAGAGAAAAATTAAGCTCTTTCTCCTCTAAGTTGACTTTTTGTTGGGGGTATTTTCTCACAGCAACCGAAAATAGATTAGGACAAAAGCCTCTGCTTCCTTACTGTCTTCTTACCAGACATATTCTAGAATTGTGTCCCATAAATTTTATGGTCAATGTTTCTGGTTATTGCCTTCTACAATGTCTACAATGCCTTTTTGTGAAAAGAGAACCTTAATGTCTCTCAAGAGACAAGAGAGCTCTTTATCTGGATGAGCAATCTGGAATGCATGGAACAAGTGGATATGGAAGCCAGGGGAACAGATGTTGCTAAAGGTCTGGGCTCTGGGGGAAGATCTTCTTCATGTGGAAATGAACTGCTACCCCTCACCTGAATGAAGAGTTATCTAACCTCTTGGATCCTCTGCTTTCTTTAAGCAAAATGTAAAGATATATATTACCGGCAGTATAGGTGTGCAGGAATTGTATCCAGTCTGAAACATTCCATCTCAGAGGAAAACTCCTTAAGATTCAGAAAGTTCTTTATGTCTCAAGAAGCAATNAATATTCTTACTTTGATTTGTGGTTTCCTTATTTGGGATGAATAAATGTTTGTTCACATATCCCTAGGAGTAATGTCACACAACAATGTGGCAAGCATGAAGGTCAAGGGCCCAACATGGTGCCCACTCTGTGGTTCTTTTTCTCAGTTGTTTACTGTCACAACTACCTTCTTATTCCCATAAACACACAAGAGTATAAATGAGTCTCTGCTCATTTACTTTCTTGAGTTCTTCTTTCCTTCATAGAATCTCTACAAATCATGAAAGTTTTTGGAACTAAGTCCCAGTCACCCTTTTAGTCTCACCACTCAATACTGGTAAAGATGGACTTTAGAGCCTTCCAGAGTCTTTCAGAGACTGCCAGAGCCTTCCAGAGACACCAGTGTGCTCACTTTCCACATCCTTTATTACAATCCTACACTATGATCAGATAAATAAATGAATATTAAAATAAGAAAATAATGTGTGCAAGATACTGAGCCAAATTGGATGCTCAGGTGGTCAGGGCAGCAAGACCTGGATATCTGTGTATGGTCACAGGAGATATAATGGCAAATGTGATAGAACCCCCATAGAGGCAGACATGTTGTGGGAATTTTAAGGAGTGTTCCAGGTCATACGACAGAAGACGTGCTGCCTTCATGAAGGCCTAGCTTCGGGCATATTGCATGACAGTTCCCAAGCCTGCCGCCTCCCATTCCTGATCTGACAGATCTCAAAACGTCCTTTTCAGAGCTCAGACTGGGCTCTCTGCACTCTCAGATGCACGTGCAAGGACCTGAAAGAGATTGGCAGAGGAGAATCTAAGCCATTGGGCAGGGGTTTTGTAAAAGGTGCCAACACCTCCAAGAAGCAAGGCAACTCTAGAACAGACTCTTGCCATTTTTTAGGGGCTGGAGTGAAACGGGGTCCCCACTGTGTGGCCCAGGCTTCCCTTGAGCTCATTGTATAACACAGACTGGGCTCAAACTCCTGAGCTTACTGCCTCTACTTTCTAAAGGGCTGGAATTGCACACATAAGCCGCTTTGTCTGTGTAGACACTTTCTATCTGGGAGCAAAGAACACACCAGAGGGGTGGGATGGAATCTGAAGGGAAGCATTTAGTCCTCTGCGGTGATGATAACTCAGCTGGCCCGCCCCACCCTGCCGCAAGTTTGCCACAGACTCCTGCTCAGCAAGAGCAGGCAAGAGAATGCACTGAGATGCTGAAGACACAAGCAACTTCCACTTTCCATTCAGCCTACGGGTGAGAATTTTGAAATCAAGTAGCAGGGTCAGAGCCTGATCTCTGGGTTCTCTGGGGCTCTGCTCTCTCGTCTACAGGAGCCCCCACTTTCAGGGTACTTGTGAGGTTAGGGAGATCAGGTATGCAAAGGGCTTGGGGAAATTCCCAGCATGCAAGAAGACTGTGCTTGGAATATCTCCACCACAAGCAGCAATAGCACCCCAAAGTGGAGAGCCTAGAGGCCTGGAATGACTCCTGACCCTAACTGACCCACCTTTCCCAGCTCCCGGTGGCCCAGATATCCAGTCGATGCTCCCATCTCTGTCTCCATTCCCCGGACTCCCCTAACTATGCCACTCCGTTGTAAGTCTCTAGCAGGATACCTGTCCCCAGGCAATGTAGGCAGTTACATCTCAAGATGATTAACTGAATTACATCTGCAGAGAGCCTGCATCCCAGCATCCTTCCTCCTCACTGATTGTTAGACTGTGCCAATTTACTTCCCTGTGCCTCTGTTCTCCCTGTCATTAGAACAATGCACACATCACTCCCTTAGGTTCCCAGGGACTCAGAGCCAATGATGCAGATTTATATCCAATTCACGGGAAGCAGAAGGTAGGCGACTAGGATGGCTAATCTTGGCTGTCAACATCCATGAAGAAAGAACCCAATTGAAGAATTGTGTCTGTTAAATTGTCCTGTGGACGTATCTATAGAGTACTTTTTTGCTAATTGATATGAGAGGGCCTAACTCACTATAGCCTAGGCAGGTGGGCCTGGACTATACGTACACATACAGAGAGAGAGAGAGACATATCTCATATATATACATTATATGTATATTACACATTTATACACATAAACGCATTATATATTATACACATATACAATATATGTATACATACATACTGTTTTGCTCCCTCCAGGTTGCTCATCATATATATGTATGTGTATATGTATATGTGTGTACATGCATGTGTGTATGTGTGTAATATATATGTGTGTGTAATATATAGTACATCATATACACATACATGTACATACACACACACACACACACACACACACACACACACACACACACACACACCAGGGCAGGATCTCAAGGTGATAACCCAGAGTCAAGAATTGAAACAGAAACTGAGGAGGATCACTGCTTATCAGCTAGGTATGGCTTCTGGATGAGTGAGAAGGATGTGTTTTCTATGGAGGAAGAGCCGCAGGCTGAGGGGAGCTGGCAGCACCAAGGTTCACTCTGTCATTGCAAGGGGGTCATCAACATCTCATTGCCTTGGAAGCATTAACAAAGATGCCCATTCTCTCACATCTCTGAAGGCCAGACTTCTGAAATCAAACACCGTCATGGCCATGTTCCCTACAAAGGCTGTGTAGAAAGATCCCTTCCTTACCTCTTCCAGCTCCTGATGGCCTGGATGTCTATGACTGGTACTGCCATCTCCGCTTCCATCTTCCCTGGGTCTCTTCCTCTGCCACCCCACTGTGGGTCTTTTAGACAAGTGCTTGTTCTCATATCACATGATGGGCCACTTGCACCTCGAGATGAACAACCAAACTACATCTACAGAGAGCCTGTTTCCAGATAAGGTCATGCTCATGAGTCCCAGGGGACAGACTGATCTCAGCAGATATCGGGATTTACAGGCCACCTCTTAATGGCTTCGAGGATCTTGTGTAATGGAACAATGAGATGCTGCATTGCAGCAGAAGCAGACATAATTAATTAGGAGAAGATACACTTCCAAAGGGGGGAAAGGGACCAGTGTAGGGGAAAGTTTAACAGCTCAAAAAGGGATGATGCATAAAAGATTGGCCTGATGCGTTTTTCTGTGGATGCTTGACCTGTGTTATGTTGCTCTAGCTACAGCTTCATGCACTGCGTGTCTCATCCTCAACAGCATCTTAGATATTCACCCAAAGATGTGCATTCTATTTTTGGCATGGGCCATAGGTCATTGTCGAATACTCCTGAGCACCTTTGTGGTCGGAGGATGCTAGTCGCTGAAGGGGGATATCGTTAGCAGATTTAAATGGTACCCAGTTTCTAAACAACCTTACCCAAATAACCCCCTGGCTGTGCTCGTAATTGTATCCATGTAGGTAAGACAGGTCAGCCCTTGGTGGGCTGTGTTTTTAAACCAGTGGCTTGATTGATCCTTCTCTATCTGTTTACACTAAATGACTCCCTTCACTTTGGGGGGGGGGGGGGGGCTGCTCTAACCATCCTGGAGTTCTGAGGGGTTCCATTCAACCCTTCAGGGTGGGTTACAGTTGTGTGATTTGGACAGGATAATTGAGAATCAAGGGAGACACCTCCTGGGTACATGGGCCCTCAATCATGATAGTGAGGATGTGACCCAATTACATAGGCACATCATAGAAAAAGCAAACAGCTTATGATCAGGTTGGTTTCTCTTACTAAGAAGCTTCAAGGCTCTGAGCCCTTTACCTTATTAAAGCATTTCTTTTGTTTTGGTTGGGCATGATGGCTGCTGTGACCTTTCTCTTTGTCATTCTGGCAGTCCAGTGTCCAACCCTGTGGGGAACTGCTTCTAGACTAAGGGTAAAGATCCATCTCAGACATCTAAGAGTTACGAAAGGGAAGTGCGGGGTAAATGTGTATCATTTGACGTGAGCGTGGCCCTGCCAAGGACACGTGCCTTGGCCCGATGTGAGAGGCGAAGCCTTCCCTGGATGAACCTCCAAGGGATGGCAAAGCTGCCCTTCAGGACAAGGACAAATATTGCCAGTGTTGCAGAGAATGTCTGCCATAGCTTTCTCCTCTGGATGATCATGGCCTGAAGAACACTCTCTAACAGGGACTGCTCCTTCTAAGATGAACTAAACCTCCATCCTTGCTCAGCTGTATACCAGGCACCATAAGATCCACCTCCCTGTTTAACTGTATGTAATAAACATGCTGAACTTCTGGGGTGCTGTAACTTCTCCATCCAAAAGCCCAGCCCACCTGAACCCCGCGTCTCTGTGGACATGTCAGTTCTTCCCTGGTTTCCTGGTTACCCCAGTCAGATCAATCCCTGTGTCTGCGAATGGATGCCACAAATGAATTCTCTTGGTACATCAGGAAAGCTTCGGCCTCTCTGGCCTAAGAAGTAAATTGCATCCCCTCTGATTTTAGCTGAGAGAGGGCAGAGGTCACTTGAATGCCTGAAACAATTAGAGGCAGGGAACAGAGAACCTGCTCCCTACCCAATGTCACTAACAAGCCGTGACACTAAGCAAATCACCTTAACGATTTGGACTTCGGGTCCCCCTCCTGCCTGGATGTGGAGCTTATGTTTGATGGTTTATCACTCTCCTGTTCTGACATGAAGGGAGCAGGGAATCTATGTCTATCTTGACCTGGAGTCTGGAGCAGACCTGCTCTGTGTAAGAGGGACACTGACTTCCTTGTTGCCTTCTTGGGAGAACAACCTACATTCCTTTGCTCTCACACCAACCACAAAGGCCAGCATGAGACTCTGTAACCTTGGAAGAAGTGGACATTTCTCCCCAGCAGGAGGCAGTGAGCCCACTGCAGACAGCAGCTGAGATGCCTGAATCCATTCAGATCCAACACATCTACCTAAGACTCATGGGAGGTTTCTATCTGTAGACCTGTCGCATGAAATGAAGGTCACAAGTTCTGCTTGCCTTACTTGTGACTCTAATCCACCTGCTATAAACTAAGATCCCTCCAACAGCCCCCTCAGCTTTGATGAATTAACCTGAGCGGCTCCCAGAGTTCTGGAGAACTACTAGCTGGTATAAAGAACTTGGCCAAGGGTCCTGATGATGAGTTGTATGTGCCGTGGGAGGAGGGGCAGGTAGAGAGACGAGTGTGAAGGTCCATATCCTGTGTGGCCACACCAGATCCAGACACCTCCACGTGTTCAGTTACCTCACTGAACCCTGTTTTCAGAAACCCTGGCCCTTCAGATATTTAAGTGTTTTTAACTGAAATAGAATTACATTGCTTTATTATATTATTTCTCCATCTTTTTTTCAGCCCCTCCTAGCGACCCTCCTCCAGACCTCTCAATGCTCTCTCTCTCTCTCTCTCTCTCTCTCTCTCTCACACACACACACACACACACAGAGAGAGAGAGAGAGAGAGAGAGAGAGAGAGAGAGAGAGAGACTCCACCTTTGCTGTGTGTGTGTTTATAGTTTCAAAGCTGCACTCCCATCCTATACTCTCATCCCTTACAACCAGTAAGGGATCTCAGCCCTAGGTGAGGCTGGAATTTCTTTTTTTTTTTTTCTTTCCTCTCTTTATTAGATATTTTCTTCATTTACATTTCACATGTTATCCAGAAATTTTCCCTTACCCTCCCGCGTCCCCGCCCTGCTCCCCTACCCACCCCCTCCCACGTAATGGCCCTGGCATTCCCCTGTTCTGGGGCATATAGAGTCTGTATGACCAAGGGGAGGCTGGAATTTCTTTGTCCAGCTAAGGTGAGCCAAAAGTGATCTCATTAGCCTACAAAATGATCCGACTATTTCAAAACTTCCGGGATTACTAGAAGTTGGTTACCAAGAGAGGAGACAAACTGAATACAGACTTGACTGTATCCTCTCCTCCCTGCAACTTCATGTTGCCAAAGTCTCCAGCAAGGGCCAGGAAAGGGTCTCCTAGGGTCACTCATGCCATCATGCACTTTGTTTCTACCTACTCACGCTACAACTGCCTACTTACTCCAGCAACAATGGTCTAGGTACAGCAGTACTGACTCATAGCCAAAATAAGCAAAATTCCCTTTCCATGCAGGATGCAGTGTTAGAGAACAGCCATAAACTATAAGTAAAGAGATCACATATGGTGACAAAGTTAGGAAGTGCGGGGAAGGGAGGAACTTTCACCTTACAGTGCCCTTCAGTAAGATATGAGATCTAGCATGTGGGATAGGAATCCCTAATGTGGGTGAGAGTACAGAGTGTATAACAGAATTCCAGAGTGTGTGTTGAAAGTCTAGAGTGTGTGTCAGGAGTCTAGAGTACGGGTCTGGAGTCTAGAGCATGGATTAGGAGTCTAGAGTGTGGGTTGGGAGTCTAGAGTGTGTGTGGGGAGTCTAGAGTATGGGTCTGGAGACTAGAGTGTGGGTTAGAAGTCTAGAGTGTGGGTTGGGAATCTAGAGTGTGGGTTGGAAGTCTAGAGTGTGTGTTGGAAGTCTAGAGTGTGGGTTGGGAGTCTAGAGTGTGTGTTGGGAGTCTAGAGTGTGGGTTGGGAGTCTAGAGTGTAGGTTATGAGTCTAGAGTGTAGATTAGGAGTCTAGAGTGGGGGTTAGGAGTCTAGAGTGGGGGTTAGGAGTCTAGAGTGTGGGCTGGAAGTCTAGAGTGTGGGTTGGGAGTCTAGAATGTGTGTTGGGAGTCTAGAGTGTGGGTTGGGAGTCTAGAGTGTAGGTTATGAGTCTAGAGTGTAGGTTATGAGTCTAGAGTGTAGGTTAGGAGTCTAGAGTGTGGGTTAGGAGTCTAGAGTGTGTGTTGGGAGTCTAGAGTATGTGTTGGGAGTCTAGAGTGTGGGTTGAGATCCAGAATGTAGGTTGAAAGTTCAGTGTGGAGTAGATGTCCAGAGTCTGTGATAAGAATCTAGAGTATAGGGTGGAGTCTAGAGTGTGAGTCTAGAGTCCTGCAACCATGAGTGCTTCAGAGACTGATGGAAGCAACAACAAAAATGTGGCCAGAATAGCCAGGAGTTTGGACAGACACGTGTAGGGATAACAAAAAGAAACTTCAGAAGGACACAGAGCTCTGGCACTGCCCCTACCTGCTGATGGAGACTGAAAGACCAAGCTGTCCCCAGCTGTGATGGTTCTGACAGTGCTGGTCCCCAAGCCAGATCCACCACAGGAGAAATGCCTCACCCAGAGGTCCTGGCAACACCACAGGGCCACCGCAGCAACCCCAGCCTGTGCTGGTCTCAGGAGAGGTGGCAGTGTCACAGTCTGCTGATGGGCCAGAATGCAATCATCCCTTCTCCCTGCCTCTTTCCATGTAAGACGTAAAGGAGCTTCCAATCCAGTGGTGGGAGAAATAAAAATGGAGACATGCACAGTGATCTCCCAGAAAACTCCCAGAAAAGGAAGGAAAAGGGAGGTAGGAGAAAAGGGTAGAACTCAGCTTCTCACTGCCAAAGGATAGAGCCAGAATTTTATCAGCTTGTTGGAGTTGTCTGGGGACACGAGCGTTGTTAGTCTTGAGGGTTTTTATTTACTGGGGGGAGGGGGTGGAGGTGCAAACATACACATGTGTGTGCATTCTTACTCCCAGAGGCCAAAAGAGGCTGTACCTAGACCTTCTGAAGCAGGTCCTATTCCTGAGTCCAAGGCTCACGTCTGGACTAGGCTAGATGACTGCAAACCCCCAATCATCCTCCTGTCTTCACCCTCCTTGGGGCTGGGGTCACAGGTATTTGTAAAGATAGCCAACTTATTACACAAATCCTGGGATCCGAACTCCACTCATGAGGAGCAAGCACTGTCAACTGCTGAGTCCTTCCTTCAGCCCTGAGGACGGTATTATTTTAAGAAATCTTACTTGTGGTTCCTGGGACTTTGATATCCCCATACTCAGTAGGCTTTCTCTCTCGTGGTGAGGGCATCAAACATGAGTGTTGTACATATTATTAACAGGGAAAGAGAGGTTTTGTGGGTGACTGATTTATGTATTAAGGGGGTGAGGAGTGTTGTCTCTTGAGGGTCCCCATACCTATCTAATTTCCTCCTTGCTCCTTTCTCTACTAGAGTTTGAAAGAGGAATGGGCAGAACAGGGTAGCATCAAGGACCTTGGTCAGTTCCAAGGAAGACATGGCCCTGGGGACTGGATTTTATGAGGAGAGAGGAAGAAAGGTCAGGTGAGGCCAACTGGTGAGGTAGCTGCCAAGCTTCCAGCTAGAACATCCCCGCCATCCATCCTGTGGGAAGCAGAGATAAGAAAGTCTTTGGGCTCAGTCTAAAGCACTGTCATCATCTAGAATGTTCTGTCCAAGCCTTCCGCTGTCCTCCATTCAGGGTCTGTGAATCTTGCTTCTGAATATGGCCATTGGGGCAACAGGCTCAGGGAGACAGAAGAAAAGGACCTGATGCAACCATTCTGAAGGAGACCTGGTACTCATTTGTCAACCCCCCCCCACCTTCTTTAAAGCCAGATCCCTTTGTCCTGTCATGTGCAGTCCCCATATACTTTGGCCAGCATGTCAGCACACATAAAACTACACACACACACATGGCTTTAGCTCAGCCTGCTCAGGGTTGGTTTCATACCCAACATACGTAGTCAGATCAAAAGAAGAGCCAGAGTGAAGATACTCCGGGGAAAGAAACCGTGATAAACTCAATCAGCGGCCATGTCCTCTCCATGGCTGGGTGCAGGCATTTGTAAGACTAGGGATGATTGAGTGGCTGCGTCCTCTCCGTGGCTGGGTGCAAGCATTTGTAAGACTAGGGCTGAAGACTTGGGAGCTTGATGTGGGGGCGGGTAGGTTCTTATTCTTGTGTCCTGTGTGAAAGCAGCTTGATCCTGTTTTGTCTCTTTCCACCCCTCCCCTAAGCTTTCCTGAATACCCCACAGTTGCAGGCAGGTACCCCTACCCACTGACCCAGCCTCTCCCACCTTGCTCTCCCAAATCTGCATGAGGAACCCTTGGTTATTTGGCCTTCGTAGGGGCTTTAAAAATAGATTGTGGATCCCCTATTTTTTTTTAAAGTCCCTGGCTAAAAATAGCTCTCAGCATCTAGGGGAGAAAAAAAAAGAAAGAAAGAAAGAAAGAAACTGCAGCAAAATTCAATTGGAGCAGTGACTCTCCTGCCTCTGATGTTCCGGGCCAGTTGCAGGGTGGAGAAGGCTGCAAGGGAAGGCAGGGGCAGGGTTCTTTCAAGGACAGGGCCACTGAGGGAAGGAAGGCAGGCAAGCAGTCTGCTACAGATTCCTCTCACTGTCCTCTGGATTCTGGTCACTGAGTCCCTCGTGATCCAAACAGCCAGGCAGTGATCAAGGCAAAACTGGGAGGGAGCAGTAGCAGATGCCCCAGTGGCTGATGGGAGCCTTGTGGGGACAAGAGCTCAGGGACAAGGCACCCTTGAGACATCCCCAAAGATTCATGTCTGGGGAAGCCATGGAACAGAGCGGTGCTTTCCAGCAGTGAGCTGAGGCCTGGGGTGAGACACTCTAGACTCAGCAGGAGTGAGGGAGTCTTAAAGAGCTGAGTTCCTATCCAGGACATGGTTACACAGGATGGGGTAGCCAGCAGGCTTTTGTGCCAGACTGATTCTCTTGGCGGCTTGTGGTGAGGAGAGAGATTGTGGAAATGAGAGAACTTCCTGGAGATGTGGTTTACCTTCCCAAAGGGGAGCATGTTCGATGTGGAAGCAAATCAGTTCTCTATCTGCACACTCATTTGTATATGTGCACATACACAAAGAGCTTTGCCCACGTCCATACACTACACTTATACACACACAAGGGCATTAACACACCATGCACATATCCACATAGTACACACACCCACACACTCATAGGCACAAACATACCACGCACATGCTAACAGACAACACCATACACATAGTATACACATGCACATAGACAGGCACTCATATACACATAAACACATATGTACCACACATTCATATGCATATAATCATGTATGCTCATATTCACATATTCTAACACACATACACACATGCTTCTCTTTTCAAACCATTTAAAGGGGTTTCTCCCATGGACAGCCTTCATGGTGGTCTGGAGAAACACTTATCTGAGACCACAGTAGAAAGGCTTCGGTCACTGGTGAGCTATCAGATACTCTTAACGCATGCTTTGCGCATGTTAGTCACCAGGGCATGAGCATGCTGAAAAGCCCACTAAACAGTACTAGAGGCACTGTGTTAGGAAAACCACCGGAGCTTCTGCGAAAGGTGCACCAAGTCCCCAAACTAAATTCTTACTACCCATCCCCGTTCCTACAGCTTGCCATAGAGGTGCGCAGGTGCAGCCGACGTACGTGGTGGAAATTGGCCCCTCACGTGTCCCAGTGTTGCCTGGCCTCGTTCTGATCTTCTCTCTGAAGTTGCAGGATGGCCGCTGTCCTTCCTTCCGAGGAAGAGCTCGGAGAGGGGCCTCTCAGTGGCTGACACGGGAGCTGCTCTGAAATGCCCTGAGGGATATGACGCTCTTTATAATGCTCACACGAGCTCAGACAGAAAGCGCTGAATGGGTAATGTTCGCACAGAAGGAAGAAGGCTGGGCACGCTCACGATCCGAGGGGGTAGCCAAGTGCGAGTGCGATGCTCACGTAGAGAACTGAGGGCTGAAGGCTGGGTACTCAACGCGGGAGGAGAGAAGAGAGATAGGCTGTGCTCCTGGGGGTGGGGTGGGGGCTTCATACCTGATGCTCCTGCGACAAGGAAAGAGTTGAATACCTGACATCACCTCATGTGGAGAAGACAGGGCTGAGACAGGAATGTCACAGAAACTGGGTGTGACGTCAGTTCCTGGTCACACCATCTGGATCTGCCCCTTGGTCCTGGCCCTGGCCCTGGTGCTGTGCAAGGTGTGGGCATGTGGGCATCCTCTGAAGAGATGCGCTCAGGGGCACACAGTGTGGACCATGAGCCAAATTAGCCAGTCTTGCTGCAGATTTATATCCCCACACACCTGGGCAGGAAATGTCCTGGGCCAGCCAGTCCAGCTCCGCTGACATCTCTCACAAGCTTCACTCCCCCCATCCCGACACACACACACCCATATGCCACTTTCTCCCCCCCTCCCCCACCAAAAACAGCACAGCATCCTTATTTCTTCTCATAACAGCAGACGAGCACCTATTGCATAACAGAATTAATGTAAGGCACTTTGAGGAACGGAAAGGGAAACCAAGTGACTTGGGAAATAAAGAGCCCCTCCCCTCCTCGCCAGGCTCGAGGTTCCTGATGGCATCTGTGCACATCCAGATTGCAGTGTTTCGCTGCGGCCCTGGAACAGTGAGCCTTGTTGCCGGTGTTCTCAACGGCTTTGCTCAGAGGGCCTCAGTACTTTTCCTCTTCTCCGCAGCTCTGGCCGGTAAAACAATAACCTTGTCTCCCTCTAGTGGCCAAAACTCGCAAGCGCTTACCTGGGAGCCTTCTCTCGATCGAGGTAATTAACCAGTGGTTCAGGCTCCGTTGCCTTGGAGACAAACTACTCGCTCATCTGTGGGGCTGTTGCCTACAAGCTTAAAAGCCCATAGGTTTTGATTTTAGAAGTCCCTGAAACGGATGTAGGTGACATATGGTCGTCATTGTGTTCCAAGTTTCATAGCACAGAATATCAGTCTCCTGACCTAAAAAATGACCTTTTTCTGGGAAGTATATGCTCATTCTTGGACCCAGCTGAGGTTATTTGATAGAGTGCTTGCCTAGCATTCACAAATCCCTGAATTCTATTCCAAGCACCACATAAACCCGGAGTAGTGGTGCAGGTAGGTCTGTAGCCCCAGTGGATTCAAAATAAACAAAAACAAAACAAAACAAAACAATCTCTTACCAGGAATCTACTTTGTCTATCCTAACATATGGCTTTGCAGCCCAGACTGTCCTTTAGCTTACGGTTCTCCTGCCTCAGCCTCCTATGTGCTGGGATTACAGGCACATACCTCCACGCTCTGGAAGGAATTTGCACTTTAACGCCTCTTCTAGATGGCTGTGACCCACAATGGGTTTTGTTCCTGTTAATTTTCAGAAACCTTGTGTACTACAGAGCTGACCAAAACAAACGGGAGGTACTTACCTCAGTCAATCATTACCAGCCATGCATCAATTTGTTAGACCCCTTTCTCCTGGCTCCCCACCCCCACCCTGCTCCTCCTACTGATATCCAGCTCTTCAGAACCCATCATGGAAACTGGGGATATAGCTCAGGTGGGAGGCTGCCAGGCCTGCACAAAACCCCAGCACTGCATAAACTGGGCATGATGGTATATGCGTGAAGACAGGGGTAGAAAGATCAGGAATTCAAGGCTAACATGGGATGCATTAGACCCTGTTTCAATCTTTTAAAGGAGAGGCCATGATGATGCGCACCTTTGATTCCAGTGCTTAGGAAGCAGAGACAGGCAGGTCTCTGTGAATTTCAGATACCCTGCTCTACCTAGCACGTCTCAGGCCTGCCAGTGCTGCACAGTGAGACCTTGTCTCAAAAACACCCTGCAATTGTTTATAAATAGCTTCGAATGAAGGCGAGGCCACCAGAGTACCTGTGAGGCATACACACCACCTGGAAGCTGAGAGGAGTGAAGGTGTGACCCCTAGAATGTCAGGCTCCACCCCAAAGCTCATCATGGGGCCCCAGCTTGCAAAGAGTAAGTATGTCTGCAGAGGAAGCCAGATGGCAGGAGATGAGGGATTGGTGTTTTGAGAAGATGCCTTTGTGCGGATGGACCACTTTTAATGTGCTCCTCTATAAACTTCAGAAAGCGGTGGGCTGGCACCCAGCGAGCTATGATGCAGGAGATTAAGCACACGTCCATGATAAGGTGGAACCTGGGCAGGCTTGATGCAGCTCCCCACTAGACAAAGTGAGAAGCCGAGGCCATGACTCAGAGACTGGCCATGGAGGGACCTTTCTCTCAGACCCCTTGTAACACAGGTCCAGTTACCAGAAAGGTGTTCTCAATGATCTGACCTTGCTTCTTAGCCTGTTTAGAGCCCGTAAAACATGACCAACTGGTGTTTGTGCTGGAGAACTGTGTTTCCAAGAGACATTTGATTTTTTTTTTTTTTTTGCTTTGTCATCTCTTGGTTCCTGGGAATAGTTCTTCTCCACAGAGAGCAAACTGGAGCCAAGTCCCCTGGCCACCAGGCTTCGGTTTGGAATGTCAACCACGGTGTCATACTGATTCCTGATGTTCCCTTGACCCTTCCAGGAGATTAAGAACAACCCTCAGGTGGGGGAATAAGGAGCCTTTGAAGTCCTGGTTGCTTCCATATTCACATAGAATGTCTGAACAGCCATGTTTACCAGAGCATACAGCACCCCTGGGGCAGCTGTCAACCATTCACCTCTAGTCATGGGCAACATCAGGGCAGCTGCACCACATCAGGGAGGCCAGGACACATCCCTGCCAAGGAGAGAGCCTAACAGTCCCAGCTGAATGGCTGTGCAGACTGTGGGCCCTGCATAGATTTGCACACAAGGGCTTTGGTTGCTCCGTCTACCCTGGGAGTGGATAACTCGGGGCTGCAGCAGCTATGTGCATTTGGGAAGGAAAATGGTTGTAGCTCCCTCTAGTGGACTGTTGACAGAAATCTAAAGTGGAGAAGAGTAGAAGAGCGACCTGCCCCTGCTGCTGGGTGCTGGGTGTCACTGCAATTTGCTGGGTGTCACAATTTGGTCTTCAGAGGAAAGACCACACCCAAAACAGAATGCCTTGGTGACAGAAGCCATTCTTACGATCAAGTGGCAGGGCCACCAGAGTTCCAGGACTGCTGAGCTCCTACCCAGGAGCTATTACCACTCGGCTATGATCAGGCCAGAGGCATTACTCTCTGAGGCTAGTTTCCTTCCATTTGCCAGGGTGTTTAGAGAGCATTCAACCAGCTCAACTGCCATCCCCGTGGTGTTCTGAAACGCTGGGTGTCCGTGACTGACTCTCAGTGAACTCACAATTGATTGCTTGTCAAAAGAACAAGGTAACAGAGCTTCCCAGGGGTGCAGAGAGTCTGACTGCGAGCATGTCCACCAACTTTACCACACCTTTCCACCACAGTGATCAGTCATGTGTCCTTTCCCGCATTTCACACACTCTACCCCAATTAACCAGGTAGGTTTTCTACTCTGAGGTCAAGCTGAAAGAGAACGGTCTTCTTCTGTAACTGGTCAAGAAAAGACACCAGGCTGACGCAGCCATCAAGGCTATTGGCTATTATAAAGATGGGACTGAGGAGCTCATACTAGCAGGAATAGAACATCCTCAGGATTCATCCCGTAGCAAGGAGAGTGAAGGTGATGTCTGATACTTACACAGGCTCACAGCCAGTGAGTCGTCAACACTCTACTTATACTAACCCGTTTAATCATCACAAAAGCCCTGTGCCATCAGCAGTCTATAAAACTGCATCTGAATGCTAACCAAAGTCATCTGGTTATTATAACTGCCAGCTGCTGAATGCAGAATCTTAACGAGAGCTGAACCAGTGTGGCTCTCCCTCGGCAAGAGACGCGGCGCCTGTTTCCCATCGTGTGTCTGTACCTGCAAATGAGTTCATCCTGGTGGCCCAAGCCTCAGAGCTATGAATCAAGAAGAGACACTGGGGGGTCACAGGTCATGTTTTGCCATTTTTTAGGTGGGCTCATGGCAGAGCAAGGACATGAGGAAGCTTGGTACGTGTCACACAGTGTTGGTGCCACGTGTTCAGATGCTCATCCTACAGCTCTATGCCTCTAACAGACGATAAAGCTACTAGGAACTTAAACAGATGACCAGAACTGAGATCTCACCTCATCCCAGGGACCTCTCAAGTCACCCAAGACTGTCTTGTTGCATCATTTACCTGCCAACTCACCCTGGAAACAGATAGAAATCATGTGCAATGGCACATGACCCATGCTGTCCTATGACCATGGACTTGGCATAAGCTCCCTGCACCCACAGTGCTTCTGGGGCTCTCTGGTGACTTCTCCTGGTTGTGTTCCGCCACTTGGCTGAGAAGCAGGCTCACCGGACTCTAAGTCTGATAGAAGAGAGAGAAACGTGAGGAGAGGCGTGAAGAGCTGAGAGGGAGGCTGTGTGGAGGAGGAGAGTGAGAGACAGGGAATGACTCATGAGAACTCAGATGTATCCCATCTCAGGTCCGGGGTCAGAATGACAGATGGGCATGGTGACAACAGCTGCCCCCTCCCACTGGCTTTCTGGAGAAAAAGGGGTGGAGCTGTCAAATGCTCAGACTCTAATGCACCTGCTCTGAACACTGGGAGGAGACGGGAGCCACTCCGCTGGTAGGGAGTTAATCAGAGCTCCGGCTCTGTGATTACGTGTGCATGTCTGTCCTTCAGCAGCAGTCCAGACAGTGGGGCCCATGTGCTGGTGTGCTGGCTTGACTGCCTTTCTTCCCTACGTCACCTCAAACTCACAGCCTTGGCATCACCCTTGCTGCCCATCCTCGCACACCCTACATCTGACCTCTCTCGTTGGCACTGCTTTCCCTAAGGGTGGGATCTGCCCATGTCTCACTGTCTCTGCTGCAATAGCCCAGACAAAACCATCAGCCCTCTAATGTGTTCAGGCTCATCACTGGTAAGTCTGATAAAAATTAAAATGTAATCAATCACTTCTCAAAATCCTGCGGGGATAGCTTCCCATTGTCTCAGAGCACAAAAGAAGTCCTGTACATCCCTGACTGGCCTGCCCCATCTTCCTGCCCCACTGCTGTCTCTGCATTATCTTCTTCCCTGCTGATGGCTTGCCGGATCTCCAGGCACTCCTTCCTCTGCCTGCAACACAGTAACCAAGCTCCTACCTCTGCTTGTGCACTGAGTGCCTTATCATCTCCTGTTATCTGCACGGCTCACCCGATAACCTCTTGCACTTTGGTCAAGCACCACGTGCTGCATCAGCCTTTCCCTGCCTCTCTTTTCTCAATATTCCTATGTGTAGGAGATGAACTCACCTCCTGTGCAAATATCTAATCGTTCGTTTTCCTAAGGGCCTGTCTTCCCTGCCTGCACAGAGCCCAATCTTATCGCTCTTATTCATTAGTGAATCTCTGGCAACAAGGGAAAAAAATGCCCATCATGTAGCAGGTGCATGGAAAACAGTGAACGGACAAATAACCAAGTGCTAGGTTCAGCTGGAAAGTTAGACCCTTAGAGGAGATGTCGGCCACTGGGATTTTATAGCAGGACAAGAAGCCTGGTTGTTAAAGGGATGTGTCTGTCTCTGTGCGCATGTGTTGACAGCCATCTTCACTTGTAATCAACAGTTTATGAGAACTTGATTGTTTGAATGTATGTTCCTTGACTATATTTATCAGCTAAAGCCTGCGCTTATGCATTCAGTCTCTCTGACACTGGTCCATCTTCCACACTGGGTGTCCTGATGAGTACCAGGAAGGCTGTGGTTCACAATATAGCCCATAGGGTAGTGTCCTGATGAGTACCAGGAAGGCTGTGGTTCAGAATATAGCCCATAGGGTAGGGTAACCAACCCAGATGTGAAAACAGACTTAGGAGGACTTTAACATTAAGGAAGACGCCCACATGCACTCACCCCGTCTCCTTCCGCACCTGATCAGGAAGTAAATTAAGACCAACAGGAACAAATGCTTGGGTGTGTGGCTACTGGTGAGGATGGCACTCCCCAGAGACCCCAGAATTGTATAGGAGTGTTTGTTGGGGGACTCCCAGAAGTAACATTACCGTCACTCTCATGAGGAAAAGCAGTTGACTGTGGGCTTCAAGGACAGCAACGAGAGTTGCTAGAAGGGCTTGTGATGGTGATGCTGACCAAACACTTCAGCATGTCAGTATCTACCTGCCTCTATCAAGGCCTGTGACTTGAGAGCGGGGCTTAGCTCTTGGGGTTGTCACACAGCAGAAGGCAAGGCCTCTGAGACTGTCATTTATTTGTTACTCTTCCCCAGCCAGCGAGTGCCTGGGCGACTCTGCAGTACACTCAGGAATTCTTCCAGGAATTGATCCCAGATCATCCTAACACCTTTGATCAGATCAGAAAATCTCCCTCTCCTCCTCTGGCCCCACCCCAACACTCAGAATCCCATTGTTCACTGGCAAGGAACGCCCCATCTCAGCCTTCTCCTTTTCCTTCCGTCTCAGTCACTGCTTGTGGAAGGCCACCAGGGGCTGTCAGGCTGAGTTATTCAGTGGGGAGGCGGGGTCTCATCCTCCAGAGAAGTTAAAGATTGAGTACTCTTTGGATGCATAGGTTTTTCCAGAGTGGCCTCATGCAGCACAACCCTGCAAAGGAGGAAGGAGAAGAAGGGAAGTTCAGTTAGGGTCATGAGGGCAGAAACCGGGAGATGTCGTCCTGCAAATTAGAAATTGGCTTTTTGAGGCTGGAGAGATGGCTCAGCTTTTAAGAACACCACTGCTCTTGCAGAGGACCTGGGTTCAATTCCCAGCACCCACATGGTGGCTCACAATTGTCTATAATTCCAGTTCTGTGGGCTCTGACGCCCTCCCACAGGCATAAAAACACTGGTGCCCATTAAATAAACTAAACAAGTAAATAAATAAACAAATGACTTCTGGTATTCATATGGACCACTACCAGACCCCTACTCTCCAGTTTATCTAAACTGTCTCCCATCTTGTACTTTGACTCCAGAACTGTCCAGTTATAGCTGACCACAGGAATCCTGAGGTCATTTCTTCATACCTGATCAAAGCCTGAGCAGCAGCTAAGCATTCCCTAACCAGGTATCCCAAGCGCCTGGATGCAGCTTCCTCGGGATGGAAACTGGGTTACACGTCATGAACTCAGTCCCTTGCTTCCCTTACAACCCTCACAGGTCAGCAGATTCAACAAATTTCCTACGTCAATCACCCACCAGGGCACATTTAAACCATCTGATCTAGAGCTAACCATGGCAGACTAGAAAGCACTTGCCATGCCAGGCTGCTCACCTGGGTTTGATCAGTGGGATGCATGGTGGAGAGAAAAGAACTGACTCGTGTAAGTGTCCGCTGACCTTAGCACATATCTGTGTGCTCTCTCTCTCTCTCTCTCTCTCTCTCTCTCTCTCTCTCTCTCTCTCTCTCACACACACACACACACACACACACACACACCAATTATTTTTACTTTAAAAAGTCCTTCAATAAATAACAGATTGTTTTTGTCAATGAGAAAAGAACAAGTAGCTTCAAAACAAGAACCATTTTTGAAAAACTAGAAATAAGGGAGGCAATTTCCCACTTAAAATGCTACTACTCATTCAAGGAGAGATTAACCTGGCCTCATAGAGGCGAGGGGAAGCTTTGAAGGGGCCTCAGAACAAGAGTTTTGCCAGAGGCAGAGACCACATTCAACAGGAGGGTAGGGGCCCAAGGAAGTCAAGATGAAAGTTAGGTTCAGCCCAGTGCAGCCACCCATACTAGGAGATTTACACAGCTGGCATGAAGCTTACTGAGCCCCATTCTCCTCTCAGTGACCAAAAAAATGGCAAGTATATAGAAAATAAGTAGAATACAAAAAAGGAGATCCCTAATAGCTCCAGAGAAAGTAACTCACATGAAAGAGGACTCTACCCCAGCCTTCTAGTGGGGTCTCCTTGAGGAACGCTATTGACACAGTCACAATACAGAAGAAGTGAATGCAGAGATAATAAAGCATGTGTCATCTATACTACAGTAGGTGGAGAGGGTATCCAAGGTGCTCCTGTGTGTCGTGGTGAATTCATGGTGAATTGTTCTAAGACTTAGAAGATGAAACTTTGAAAGCAATACCAGTGAATCGCAGGGAGAGCCGCAGTAGGTCTGGACGGAACAGCGGAAGTGAAGGAGGGAATGGGGGATGGGGGCGTGAGGGCTGGGCTGTTTAGTGTTGGCGATGGGGCTTCGTGGGGTAACTGGTGTTGGTGATGGGGCTTCGTGGGGTAACTGGTGTTGGTGATGGGGCTTCGTGGGGTAACTGGTGTTGGTGATGGGGCTTCGTGGGGTAACTGGTCTCTTTAAACGTGAACAATTATTTCAGTTCCTCTTAGAGCAGTGTTTCTCAACCTGTGGGTCGTGACCCCTTTGAATGTTGAACAACCCTTTCAATAGGGGGTCGCATATCGGATATTCCACATATCCGATTTTTACATTACGATTCATAACTGTAGCAGAGTTGCAAAAGTATCAAGCAGCAATAAAATTATTTTATGGTAGGGGGTCACTACAACATGAGGAACTGTATTAAAGGGCAGTTGAGAACCGTTCACTGGTTTAGAGGGACAGGAAAGATACATGACAATTTCACAAACCCCCAAAGACACAGTGTCAAGTTCATAAAAACATAACTTACTAGACTGCCAGATTTAACAAAAGCAAGAAAGAAGAAGAGAGGAGAAAAGAACACCCAGCAAAATGTTTCAGAAGGTCAGATCAATGTCTCTTAGCATGATTGTGTCCTGAATATTGCAGCCATTACTCATGGTTTATCTGAAGTTCAGATTTAATGAGCATTCTCCACTTTATCCAGCAACCTACTGTCCAGAACATTCACACAGAGCCACAACTGCAGAGCAGGACAAGGAGATCCTCACACGTCCGTAAAGCTGCAAGTTCACACGGAAGGAAATCAGAAAAGGCCTCGGCTTTTCTCACGGCAAGATTGGGGGTTAGGAAACGGGACTGTGGTGCCTTCAAGATTCTAAGGAAGGTTGGCATCCCTATCCATCCAGTCACAGAAGCTTGAGATCGGTATAAAGGCGCCAGGCACAACAAGTTTAAAACTGGACATGTAGAGGGCCGCACCCGAGTCGGCTCAGCCCCCATTCTAAGATGGCGCTGATATCCTGTTACCACCCCTGTATAGAGTGGGTAAACAACCCGAAAGCGCATGTGCCTGTTGCATAACCATGCTTGATCACCGCCCAGCCCGGGGCTTAACATGAGTGATGGCCCAGCAACCAATCCGGTTAAGACACGCCTCCTCCTTGGCTATATAAGCCGAGCCCCTTCCAGGCTCTGGGTCTTCCTCTTTCAAGGCTTCAATAAAGAGCATGCTGTAGAAGGACTCTGAATCTGGTGTTCGCGTGTGTTCCTGCCAGAGGGAAGGTAGCGCGACACACATGGACACACAGCAACCCACTCACAAAACCTTGAACCAAAACGTTTCCTGCCAACAAGAACTGTAGGGACAGACAGAGACGGAGGGACTGGCCAACCAAGGACTGGCCCAAACTGAGACCTATCTCATGGGCAAGAACCAATCTATGACACTATTAATGATTCTCTATTATGCTTGCAGACAGGATCCTAGTATAACTGTCCTCAGAGAGGCTCTGTCTAGCAGCTGATGGAAACAGATGCAGAGACCCACAGCCAAACATCAGATGGAGCTCAGGGAGTCTTGTGGAAGAGTTGGGAAAAAGGGGGGACAGGAAAAGAACAGGGACTCCATAGGAAGACCAACAGAGTCTACTAACCTGGACCCTAGGGGGCTCCCAGAGCCTGAACCACCAATCAAAGAGCTACAATGGACTGGACCTAGCCCCCTGCTCATACGTAGATATGCAATTCTGTCTTCATGCAGGTCCCCCAACAACTATAGCCAGGGCTGTCCCTAAATGCGTTGCCTGTTTGTGGANACAGGGACTCCATAGGAAGACCAACAGAGTCTACTAACCTGGACCCTAGGGGGCTCCCAGAGCCTGAACCACCAATCAAAGAGCTACAATGGACTGGACCTAGCCCCCTGCTCATACGTAGATATGCAATTCTGTCTTCATGCAGGTCCCCCAACAACTATAGCCAGGGCTGTCCCTAAATGCGTTGCCTGTTTGTGGATCCTGTCTCCCTAACTGGGCTGCCTTGCCTAGCCTCAGTGGGGGCAGATGTGCCTGGTCCTACAGAGTCTGGAGGTGCCACGGTTGGGTATTACCCAGGGGAGACCACCCCATTCTCAAAGGAGAAGGGGAGAATGGGAGTAGGAGCTGTGGGTGGATGAACTGGGAGGAGAGGGGGCAGATATTGGAATGTAAAATGAATAAATAAATTGATTAATGAAGAAAAACTGGACATTCATTTTTTTAGATGTGTTTAAGATATACTCCATCCTAACTAAAGCAAAGACTGAAGCACAGATTCCAGGAAAACAGAAGTCCAACATAGATAAAAGGAGAATAAACTCTCAGGAGAACAGCCGTGCTTAAGCAGAGAGAAAGCAGGTAAGTTGGACAGGGAGAATGGAAGGCTCCAGAATGGAAGGCCCAGGCGGTAGGGGACCAATACAGAGCCCACATGGAGAGTAATATAGAGGGATTTTCCAACTGTGTCAGAGAGCTCCCAAAGAACTGTAAATGTGAATACAGAAAATTAATCAGGTGAAGAAAATGAGGCAATTATTAACAAAGTGTTTACAAGCGATTAAACAAACATTATCATAATGCACTGCTCGGCAATGCGGAAAATAATACTTGATCGTGATAATGGCATAAACGCCAATGTAAACAAAACATTAAGCAAGAGAAAAAAAAAAAAAAAAAAACAGGCTCCAAGCATGTGGCTGCAGCCCCGAAGTCAAGAGCTGGCACTCTGTGACTCAGAGACTAGAGGCTGACCCACAAGAACTTCCATGTTCTCACCCCACCTCCGACCCTGGCTTCACTCTTTCCGGCCCCCCACCTCACACCCACCTTACTCCACCAAGAAGGCTCCTCACCTCTCTCATCCTCAGTTACACCACTTCCTCCTACCTCAGGGTTTCTGCACTGCTGGTGTGACCTTTGCTGGTGTGAGTACCCTCCTGATATACCCACAGGGCTCACTGGCCCAACCCACCACATCTTTGCTGAGTCACCATCTCCTAGATCAGCCCTTACGTAACAGACTCCTTACATAACGCTCTTTCCTCTCTGACTCTCCCTACGGTACTCTTGCCTGGCACTTACCTACTCATAGCCATTGGCACTTAGCATGACATCACCGTATCATGAAATGGCAAAGCGATACATATTAGTTACCTTTCCTGTTACTGTGACCAAATACCTAGAAGCAACTTAAGGGAGGTGCAGTTTCTTTTGGTGTACAGACTAGCAGGATGCAGGCTGTTGTGACCTGGGAAGTCTGGAGGCAGGAGCTGGTCACATTTCATCCACAGCCAAGAGAACAGAGAACAGACAGGAAGTGGGGCAGGAATAACTTTGATGATGTTGATCATGGACTTTATTACAGTTGAATGTTCCAAAGACCCATGTACTGAAGGCTCAGATGACAAGGTGACACTCACTGGCTGTGAAACCCTTAGGGAGTAGGGTCTAGCAGGAGGCCCTTAGGTTCTTGGGTGCTTGCTCTTGAAAGGGACAGTGAGATTGCAGCTTCATTCACGCTCTCCTTTTCATCCTGTCAATGAGGTGAGCAGTTTTGATACAACACACACACACACACACACACACACACACACACACACACACACACGATGCTGCCTTACCCCAGGCCTTAAGCAGCATGGTCAAGAAATCAGACTAGAACTTCCGAAACTGAACCAGGCTGAACCTTTTTTACTTTATAAGTTCATCATGGTCTCAGATGTTCCTTACAGTGACTGAACTCAGACTTCCAGCCTCCAGAAGTGTTAGAATATTTAACTCTGTTGCTGAAGTCACCAGGCTCTGGTAGTTGGCTATATAGGCCCAGCCACATGTGACTTGAGAAACAACGAGGCTATCCCTACATCTGGAAGGAGGAGGAGGAGGAGGTGGAGGAGTTGGAGGAGTTGGAGGAGTTGGAGGAGGAGGAGGAGGAGAAGGAGAAGGAGAAGGAGAAGGAGAAGGAGAAGAAGAAGAAGAAGAAGAAGAAGAAGAAGAAGAAGAAGAAGAAGAAGAAGAAGAAGAGAAGAGAAGAAGAAGAAGAAGAAGAAGAAGAAGAAGAAGAAGAAGAAGAAGAAGAAGAAGAAGAAGAAGAAGAAGAAGAAGAAGAAGAAGAAACAAAGATCATCACCATCTCCAGATGTGCTCAGGAGTCAGAAGGCCTCCTGGACGAATGGGAGCTCTTTGTAATGACCATGGTCGCTAAGCTGCACTGCTGAGGGCTACATTTACCCTGAGCCATCTTAGTCTTCTCATGTGAGTGAGGTGGGGCGTCTACAGGAGAATCCAGCAGTGAATTACCTACAATCCTGAGCGTGCCCCTCATCCTATATTGGTATGGAGGTTTCTAGGCTCTGACATTTCTCACACTAGAAAAACCATGGAGGAGCCTGGCTGCAGCAGATACTGCTTGGTATATTTGTCTATTTGGGGAAAGAGTGCATTACAACTTTGGCTAGCCAATGTCCCTTTGTCCTTTCTTTTTGTAACAGAGCAGGAACTTCCTTGAGAGAAGTCGCCTTCGTGTTTCTTCATCTCAGCCTGAGTTCTTCGAGTCTCATGGGCTGCACCTTCCCTCTGAGATGTGAGTGTGCACTGGATATAGCCAGCTGAGCATGCTATTGGTCTAATCATCTGTCCAGGTAGATACAGACTATTGAAGATCATACTATGCATAGGCTTTTTTATACTGGGTAAGCACATGGATGAACAGAACTGGACAGAGCCCATAGAAATAGTCCCATAAAGCTGGATGTGGTGGTTCAAATCTATACTCCCAGTTCTCAAGAGGCTGAGGCAGAAGGATTCCTGTGAGTTGAAGATCAGCTTGTGCTACATAGTGAGGTCCAGGCAGGAGTACATAGTGGGGATTGGGAGAGGAGGTATACAGAAAAAGAAAGAGAAAGATAGCTCCATATAAGTATGGACAGCTGATTTTCAAGAGTTTTAAAAGAATGGTTGAATAGTGGAGAACAGTTCGGATGGTGGAGGCAGAGCAGGGATGTAACCACTGCATTAAAAATGAATTCTCACATATGTTTCTCACCTACATAAAGAGGAATTCAAGTAAAGCATAGATTTCAATCACAACATTTAAAACCATGAAACTCTTAGACTGCGAGAGAAGACCCACAGCTGTATGAAGAGTTTCTGAACATCACATCAATGATACAGGTCAACTGTACGCTAGTGGCACATACCTTCAGTTCCAGTACTCAGGAGGCAGAAGGAGACGGATCTCTGCATGTCCAAGGCCAACCTGGTCTACATAGTGAGATCCAGTGCAATTGTGGCTATATAGTGAGACCCTGCCTCAAAATAAATAAATAAGATTAAACAGTGCATGGATCCTTTTAAAAATTATTTCAAAAGAATCACAATTCCTCAAGAGTGTATTGATGAACTTGACTTCATCAAAATTTAAAATTATCCAATTATCCAATCCTCTTAAAGAGTTGAAAACAAAAGCCACTGACTGTAAGAAAATATTTGCAAACCACATGGTTGATAAAATATTCATTTCCAGACTATCTGAAGAACTATAAAACTCAGTAGTTTAAACAGAAACACTTAAGAATTGGGGAAAAGATCATTATCACTGGAGGGACTACACAGACAGCCAGTCAACACGTGAGGATGTTCACTGAATCAAAGAAATGCCAATTAAAGACCAGAAGAGCCATCACTACATTCCTTGCAGAATAGCTACAATTACTTACATGTGTTAATTATATGTACAGTTTATATGCATATACAGTTTACATACTGACACATGACAGCATGTTTCGTGTAGGCTGCACCTGAAGAGTAATCACAGATCAACATGGCTCCCCCAGGAACAGTCTCTGGTGACCTCTAGTGTAGGCTACTGTCTCCCAGATGTCAACTGCAGGACAAAAAGCCAAGAGGAATGCAGACAGGCAGACCAACCTTTCTTTCCCTTTGTTTCTGAATAAACCTATTTGCCGAGCCTCTCCCTTTGAGGACTTCCTGGCCACCATGAATATTTTATGAAGGATGTTCCAGGAATGAGATACTGCTTTATACACACAGAGAGATACAAGCACACACATATACGCACAAACTCTCTCACTCTCTCACACAACACACACACACACACACACCGCTCCAAGTCATCTGAGAGAGAGCTTCTGGAACTGGCCAAGAGAATTTTAGCTTGACCTAAGGAAATGAAGTGAAGACTACATGTCCATGGATTCTGTCGCATGATAAGCAGCTCCCCTCCTCTCCTCTCTCCTGCATCATGCCCCATGCCTATCTTCCAGAGTATCATGGATGCTATGCACTCTAGGGAACTCTTGGGGAAAGTGTCTTCAGCTCAGTAGAGTAGAACCCCAAATGCAAAGGTTTGTTTCCATTCCAGTCTGCAGAGCCCACATATTGCCTTTCTATCCATGGGGCCCTGGTACGTGCTTGGCATGGAGCTGTAGCCCCTGAATTACTACAACAGTCCCCTGTCTGCTGGGTGTCAGGGGAGTGTGCCAAATAAGGGGACCCCAGCTCAGCCGATTCAGGGATGTTTCGTCCAAAGTAGATTCATGAACAATTCTAAAACCAACCCTAAGTCAGATTGCTATTTTCACCAGCATTGGTGGTAAAATGCATCCCCTGACCCATGGACCACGAAACCACATCTCTGCAAAGCTGGTCACACACAGCTACCATCTCCACAGGCAGTTAGCCTTTCTCGTTGCTGTCTTACTCCAGCCGGAGGCTTCGCTCCCAGAGGGAAGCTCGTCTGAACTAGAAACTAAAAATCCACAGCTGCTGTTTTAACGCCCTTAGCTTGGATGTGTGAGTTACACAGCATAAGCTAACAGATGCATTGTCAGTCTGGGAGCTGCCTTTCCTGGAGAGTTATCATTGCATATGAGATTTTTTTTTATGTCCTCCTGTTGGTTTGTTTTTAAAAGCCATTGTCAAGGCTTCAAGGCTGAGAAGAGAGCTCAGTCAGTAAAGTGATTGCCTTGCAAGTATGAAGACCTGAATTCAATCCTCAGAACTCACATTTAAAAAAGCAAAGCCACGCAGAACGGTGTGGGCTTATAACCCCAGCCCTGGAAAGACAGAGACAAGAGACAAGAGATGGCCAGGCTCACTGACCTACCTGTCTAGACTACTTGGCTAGCTCCAGCCAGTGAAAAATCTTATCTCAAAACACAAAATGGACAACCTTCCTAAGGAATGGCATGGGTTGTCTGCTGGCCTCCACATGCACTCACACACACACACACACACACACACACACACACACACACACAGATATATATATATATATATATATATATATATATATATATATATATATATATATATATATATATATATATGGAGCCCTGGGGCAGTCAAGCCATCTCTGTTCCTCAGCTCTTCTCGCTTGTACACAGAAGTAAAGCAGAGTACATATCAGGTCCCTCCCAGCACCTGTGGCTTGGACGAAGTCTATCTCTCCCACAGACTGACCAGCCTGGACCTTCCACACCCACTAATGGTCTGAGACTGAGTTCAAAGTTCAGTGGTAACAGAACCATTATGGGGGTGATTCTGGGAGTACCAGCCTGCCTGCCTGCCTGGGGCTCACCCTTGAGGGTGACAGGCAAAGAGGGGCTTGCAGTGAAGGTCTCCAGGCCACTCTAACAGGTAAAGAGTTACCAAGCAGCTGCAGGAACCACTCTGCCTGTCTGTCTGCCTCTTCCTTCCTTCCTTCCTTCCTTCCTTCCTTCCTTCCTTCCTTCCTTCCTTCCTTCCTTCTTTCCTTCCTTCCTTCCTTCCTTCCTTCCTTCCTTCCTTCTTTCCTTCCTTCCTTCCTTCCTTCACTCAAGAAAGGAGAGTTAACCTTTTTCCCTCCTCCTCTCCCCTCTCCAAATCTTCCTACCCAGCAGAAGTCACAGCTACACAAGGGACTGTTGTGTAAGAGGAGAGAGACAGAGACAGGGCTGCACTGCTAGCTGAGAGTGAGATTTTCCCGAAAGCTGGAACTGGGGAGCAGAAGTCACCAAGGACACAACTGTCCTCCGTGCCAACCCACAGTGCGCAAGCCCCGGTGCAGGAATCTGCTGACAGTGGCTTCTGCTTGGGGACAAAGCTGCATTTCACAGGTACAGGGGATGGTAGCCGCAGTCTTGGTCCTCTGCCCTGTGCAGCAGAGGTACTGCAAGGCCCACCTGCACTGCCAAGAAGCAAAACTCCACCCCCTCCCTCCTCCTGAGCATCCCAGGATAGAGGCTGCAGGAGACCCACGCAGAAGCCTGCAGCAGCTAGGAGCTTCTCCAGGACACTGCCTAGTCTGGGCAAGGGAAGGAAAGGTTTGGAGGAGGAAAGAGAGAGGAAGATAGCCCTTGGTTGGAGTCGGGGAGGAGGGCAGAACCCATGGTTGGCAGCCAGCTGGGGGTGGAGGGGTAGGGGGAAGTCATGGTTTCTGGGTATTCCTTGGTTCTCTGTTGGGATTCACATCAAAGAGAGAATTCCCAGTTCCAGTGACTCCAACCCCGTGCAGTAGCCTCACATGAAGGACTCGGGTGAACTACGGGGCTTTTGAAGAGGTGGGTAGTGGACATAGAAATGAGGGACACTCTCGAGGTGGATACAAGCTGGTGATGGGTGGCTATGGGTGAGACAGGACATGGGGCTGTTCCAGTTTAGATGGGACTCTCCCGGAGCTCTTGAGGTGCTGGAGTTTCTGCAGAGTATCATCAGGGGAAGGGGCTTAGCCAGATAGCTGAGAGTCCGAGGACCGTTGTCAGAACACTGGGGTTGACATGCTGTGGGCTGCCAGGCTGCACGTCAGTGCCATTCCCTAACTGTGCTATGGGAGAGCAAGCAGGAGGTGGCACAGATGCTGGCTCCCAGGGGTCTCTCTGAGGACCAGGGGTGGTGGCAGAGGCAGGAGAGGCAGTGATGGAGGCTGTGATTGTCTCACCTTGGACCACTCTCAGGGGTAGGAGACACCCCTTTCACAAGGGCTTGGGTTGTAGCTCAACAGCATGTTATGGATCGCTGAGTTTGAGCTTCATCACTGCCAATAACTATATACCCGATCGGGCAAGTGAATGAATGAGTAATGCTAGGCAGGGTGCTGCTAATGGAGGGTAATGCTGTGTCATCTTGTGCAACTGGGTCTGCCTCTTCCAGCCAAGGACAATCANGGAGAAGAAGAAGAAGAAGAAGAAGAAGAAGAAGAAGAAGAAGAAGAAGAAGAAGAAGAAGAAGAAGAAGAAGAAGAAGAAGAAGAAGAAGAAACAAAGATCATCACCATCTCCAGATGTGCTCAGGAGTCAGAAGGCCTCCTGGACGAATGGGAGCTCTTTGTAGTGAACATGGTTGCTAAGCTGCACTGCTGAGGGCTACATTTACCCTGGGCCATCTTAGTCTTCTCATGTGAGTGAGGTGGGGCATCTACAGGAGAATCCAGCAGTGAATTACCTACAATCCTGAGCGTGCCCCTCATCCTATATTGGTATGGAGGTTTCTAGGCTCTGACATTTCTCACACTAGAAGAGCCATGGAGGAGCTTGGCTTCAGTAGATACTGCTTGGTATATTTGTCTGTTTGGGGAAAGAGCGCGTTATAACTTTGGCTAGCCAATGTCCCTTTGTCCTTTCATTTTGTAACAGAGCAGGGACTTCCTTGAGAGAAGTCACCTCCGTGTTTCTTCATCTCAGCCTGAGTTCTTCGGGTCTCATGGGCTGCACCTTCCCTCTGAGGTGTGAGTGTGCACTGGATATAGCCAGCTGAGCATGCCATTGGTCTAATCATTTGTCCAGGTGGATGCAGACTATTGAAGATCATACTATGCATAGACTTTTTTATACTGGGTAAGCACATGGATGAACAGAACTGGACAGGACCCATAGAAATAGTCCCATAAAGCTGGATGTGGTGGTTCAAATCTATCCTCCCAGTTCTCAAGAGGCTGAGGCAGAAGGATTCCTGTGAGTTGAAGATCAGCTTGTGCTACATAGTGAGGTCCAGGCAGGAGTACATAGTGGGGGTTGGGAGAGGAGGGATACAGAAAGAGAAAGAGAAAGATAGCTCCATATAAGTATGGACAACTGATTTTCAAGAGTTTTGAAAGAATGGTTGAATAGTGGAGAACAGTTCGGATGGTGGATGCAGAGCAGGGATGTAACCACTGCATTAAAAATGAATTCTCACATATGTTTCTCACCTACATAAAGAGGAGTTCAAGTAAAGCATAGATTTCAATCACAACATTTAAAACCATGAAACTCTTAGACTGCGAGAGAAGATCCACAGCTATATGAAGAGTTTCTGAACATCACATCAATGATACAGGTCAACTGTATGCTAGTGGCACATACCTTCAGTTCCAGTACTCAGGAGGCAGAAGGAGACGGATCTCTGCATGTCCAAGGCCAACCTGGTCTACACAGTGAGATCCAGTGCAATTGTGGCTATATAGTGAGACCCTGCCTCAAAATAAATAAATAAGATTAAACAGTGCATGTATCCTTTTAAAAATTATTTCAAAAGAATCACAATTCCTCAAGAGTGTATTGATGAACTTGACTTCATCAAAATTTAAAATTAGCCAATTATCCAATCCTCTTAAAGAGTTGAAAACAAAAGCCACTGACTGTAAGAAAATATTTGCAAACCACATGGTTGATAAAATATTCATTTCCAGACTATCTGAAGAACTATAAAACTCAGTAGTTTAAACAGAAACACTTAAGAATTGGGGAAAAGATCATTATCACTGGAGGGACTACACAGACAGCCAGTCAACACGTGAGGATGTTCACTGAATCAAAGAAATGCCAATTAAAGACCAGAAGAGCTATCACTGCATTCCTTGCAGAATAGCTACAATTACTTACATGTGTTAATTATATGTACAGTTTATATGCATATACAGTTTACATACTGACACATGACAGCATGTTTCGTGTAGGCTGCACCTGAAGAGTAATCACAGATTAACATGGCTCCCCCAGGAACAGTCTCTGGTGACCTCTAGTGTAGGCTACTGTCTCCCAGATGTCAACTGCAGGACAAAAAGCCAAGAGGAATGCAGACAGGCAGACCAACCTTTCTTTTCCTTTGTTTCTGAATAAACCTATTTGCCGAGCCTCTCCCTTTGAGGACTTCCTGGCCACCATGAATATTTTATGAAGGATGTTCCAGGAATGAGATACTGCTTTATACACACAGAGAGATACAAGCACACACATATACGCACAAACTCTCTCACTCTCTCACACAACACACACACACACACCGCTCCAAGTCATCTGAGAGAGAGCTTCTGGAACTGGCCAAGAGAATTTTAGCTTGACCTAAGGAAATGAAGTGAAGACTACATGTCCATGGATTCTGTCACATGATAAGCAGCTCCCCTCCTCTCCTCTCTCCCGCATCATGCCCCATGCCTATCTTCCAGAGTATCATGGATGCTATCCACTCTAGGGAACTCTTGGGAAAAGTGTCTTCAGCTCAGTAGAGTAGAACCCCAAATGCAAAGGTTTGTTTCCATTCC
Source organism: Mus minutoides (assembly GCA_902729485.2). Classification (NCBI taxonomy): domain Eukaryota; kingdom Metazoa; phylum Chordata; class Mammalia; order Rodentia; family Muridae; genus Mus; species Mus minutoides. The sequence continues at coordinate 237,648 of LR750275.1, forward strand.
AGACTGCAGAGCCCACATATTGCCTTTCTATCCATGGGGCCCTGGTACGTGCTTGGCATGGAGCTGTAGCCCCTGAATTACTACAACAGTCCCCTGTCTGCTGGGTGTCAGGGGAGTGTGCCAAATAAGGGGACCCCAGCTCAGCCGATTCAGGGATGTTTCGTCCAAAGTAGATTCATGAACAATTCTAAAAGCAACCCTAAGTCAGATTGCTATTTTCACCAGCATTGGTGGTAAAATGCATCCCCTTACCCATGGACCACGAAACCACCTCTCTGCAAAGCTGGTCACACACAGCCACCATCTCCACAGGCAGTTAGCCTTTCTCGTTGCTGTCTTACTCCAGCTGGAGGCTTCGCTCCCAGAGGGAAGCTCGTCTGAACCAGAAACTAAAAATCCACAGCTGCTGTTTTAACGCCCTTAGCTTGGATGTGTGAGTTACACAGCATAAGCTAGATGCATTGTCAGTCTGGGAGCTGCCTTTCCTGGAGAGTTATCATTGCATATGAGTTTTTTTTTTATGTCCTCCTGTTGGTTTGTTTTGAAAAGCCACTGTCAA